>JAHHFK020001770.1:0-222096 GCA_024533555.2 Aedes koreicus | reverse complement strand
TCAGCCTATTATCTTCTGGCGAATAATCAAGACAATTGTCATCACTTTGAGCAAATTTCAGTGCCCGTTGTGCTGCAGTCGTTATTGCTGAGTGCGCATACTCTCAAATGATTTCCAGAAACTGCGTGTGTGACGATGGGTGAGAAAAAGTGGCTTAACATTTAAGAATTTTTCAATAGTTTGTGGTCCGAAATCAACATTGCCATCAACTGGAATTGATGCGTGGAGATATTTCCGATCGATTGGTGCAAAAAATTTGAAAATCTTCGGAGGAACGACTGAGATGATACCGCTCAAAATCTGACCACTTTTCATGACGCTCGCTCTTCGATTTTTTTTTAGATTGTACCACAGAAAATAAAGACGTAGTTCTACGTTAACAAATAATTAACCTATTCCACTGAAATAATGCAGATAAAGTTTATTTCAGAAAGTTGAGTGTTTTGATATTATAATACAAATATCTTTGTTAAATATTATATGGTCCTTAAAATTGAAAAAAAAGTTTCTGTGACACATAGTTAGAATTAAATCTTATACAACGCTCTCTATCTCGAATTGAGAAAACAAACTATTTTTATGTATTGAGCAAAGTTATTTGCACTGACTTTTTCAACAAATTTGCTGAAGACATCAACGCTCTATCTCAAAATCATAAAAATGTCAATTTCACGTCATGCTTTCAAAAGATTGAAGCTAATTATATCCATCAACTTTGCCAAAAACGCCATCGCTCTATCTCCACTATTTAGGGAGCTATTAGTTGAGAGCGTTAAAATAGACATTTTGACCACCGTGCTCAGGCCGGATTCTTTTCGGATCTATGTGCAATTTGACTGGTTCCGATCAATCACGTATTAGCAACTACAAAATGTGAGGTCATCTAGGCTCAAGTTCAAGAATGCAGGACTGTGGATCACGTCGTTAAGCTGCGTTTAGACTGGGGTACATTTTGGAAACATGTGGCATGCTAAATTGTTTCGGTAACGATTATTGCAGAGCAGAAACTTTCAAGAATATCAAAGCCATTGGCCACAGTCATAATAATGACGGAAAATTTCTTTGCCGAAAACCAATCGACTGCTTCATATTGCCGGAAGTATAGTTTTGGTAGCATGCAACGAAGTTGCGAGGCAACATACAGATTGTCAACATGTTGCCAATCTAAATGCACCTCTAGTCAATGTCTGTCGTGACAATTCCTATGCCTGGTTGTAGTTTGACAGCTCTAATCAGCTAACTTGTTTCCCGTTTATAAAAAAAGAACCTCTAGCCTGAAGGGTCTGATACGGTCGGCCAAACTCGAAAATACGAAAATGGTCTCCCTAGGAAGTGGTGCTCAAGCCATTTTATTTGGGATTCTTTGTTAGAGCAAAATCTCCCAATAAATATCAGAAGCCCCAAATCGGAATCAAATTATTTCGAACAACAAAGCTGACGTGTTTTGAACACCGTCATCTAACTTTTCCAATCGTTAGACCTGGCAATATTCGTTATTTTATTCAACATTGATTAGAAAAGTCGAGAATTCCATTCCCATGCATTATTTCTGGCTACGAGATTTTCCCTTAAATTAATCATCCATGATCGAACAAGGCAATTGGAAAGCGATATCTTGCACCATAAATCATACGTTGCTTACGTGAAATTGACTCACGTTAATTCTGGATCAGTGTTATCAATATATTTCATCTCTAATTTTGCTGAAACAACCATCCAACCCATATCGAATCCTTCAAATTAATCCTCCATCTCGGGTGATTTATGAGTCTGTACGCGAAGACAGAAAAGGGATTTTATTCGCATCCCATTCCGATGTCGGATCTAAAACGCCCACATTCGACATGCACTAAACTAGTAAACATACAACTCCAGTGAATAAGACGAAAATAGAAAGTAAATCCTCGACCCTCGTAAAACAAGTTGCCTCCGGCAACGTCATGTCCAGCCAATTCGTCGTTGTCGAACACATCCAATTAGATTCAAGATGCTTGTTTTTCCAACCTTCAGTGTAATCTGGCTGCGTTTGCATGTTACACGGTTTGAGATTCCCTCCGAGAAGCTCTTCTCAGCTCTTCCAGAAAAAATGGAAATGTCTTTAATTGGCGGAGTTCCATCAAAAGTTATAATTTGCTTTCGCGAAAGCACCTTCTATTCAATCTCGAACATGTAACAACAATTTCAGTTTGTGAAAACAATTCCAACGAACCGTGTGCTCCGAGCAGGGGTGCTACGGTCAGAAAAGATCACAGCCATTATTATATCAGAAAGCTCAGGTTTCCAGTTGGTGCGCATTCGCCCAGACAGACACCAGGCGACCGACTGTGTCTGGATCTGAGCAGCAGTAAAATAACCACCTTGTTTCGGCTCTCTCCCGGGGCCGTTCCAAACGGTTTCGAATACCAAGAATGCGACGCAGGTATTTGAAGGAAATCTGTGGGCGTGGAGTGGATATTCGTTGCCGTAGTGGAACTATGTTTGGGACAGTTTGGCAGGTAGCGTGGGCAAAGTTACTCTTTCCAATAAGGGGCTATGCATAAACCACGTAGACTTTTTTGGGGGGAGGAGGGGGTTTGACCAAAGTCTACGCACCATACAAAATTTCAAAAAAATTGTAGGAAGAAAAGTTTACGAGAGGGGGGGGGGAGGTCTGAGATTTTCAAAAAATGAGTTTACGTGGTTTATGAACCGGCCCTAATGGTTCAAGCTCGATTTAAAAAACGTGTCTTGGTCGTACTTTACAGCAGTAAATAAATAAATTTAGCAACAGCGGTGATGATAAATTATTGTTTCATTATTAGGGTGTCCCAAAATTGTACTTCGTCAGGAAACTTGGGGCTCACCCTTCAAATGATCCAGAAATAATTTGCCGTCGGAATTGGACATCATCAGCTACTTTCGATTCCAGCATGCAAACAAATAAGTTTCAACCGAACAAAGCGTTCAAATTGTGGCTACCGAGAATCTGGCAGTTTCGAATGCTTGGAAGAAAGTTGCCAAAACTTTTATTGCAGACACCTGTTGGAAGAATAGTAGCGAATGTCTCCAGAATTACCCGCATCCCATAAACTTTTTACTACCGACATGTAACTAAAATGTTAAAAAATCCTAAAAAGAGCAACCTAATAAAATAATTGTTGAAGTACAGACTTTGAGACTTACATTTAGTAATTCTTCTACTCTTCGAACAGTCCGAGTCCGACTTGTGCTAACCTAACCTCAGGTGCAGCTCTAGCTGTTGCAAATTAGTGTTTAATATACATCACTTTGAATTAAAATGTAATGAATTCTGCTCTTACCGTTCACTTAGGTAGTGTGTTGATTTAGTAGTGGTTTCTAGTTTGTTTTTATAGTTGTAATTCGTTTTTACTTCATAGTTGTAATTTTAAGCTATCATAAGAACAATAGTCAATAAACAAACTTGTATCATAGAGAATATTCATCTCACCTTATTGCTATCTTAGCATAAATGGTATCAACTAATTTTTAATATTCAACCGTTTAATATATGTAAATCACTAATAACTATAAACTTTTAGATCGTAAACTAGCGTATAGAGCACAAATTCTTCTCATTATTGTTTCCCGATCAATTTGCTTACATCATCCTACGTGACAGCTCACGACCGCGGCTTTGTGCTCATGCTCAATCGATGACAGGCGTCGTCGTAGATTGACAGCGATACGAGGGGTTCGCCGAATCGACGGGCGTATTAACAATCCCCCCCGAATGCGCAGAAGGTTCTCCGGAAGCGTATTGATCCCTAACGCCTACGTCGAGCACGGCGAGTTTCACTGCGGGCCGTTCGTATATACCATGGCTGGTTTGGACGGTGGCACTCCTTACTTGTCCGTCTGCTCCTGATCTAATGGCGATGACTCGTCCCAAAGGCCAACTGTTACGAGGAGCCTTAGGATCTACGATGACCACCACGTCATTTACTGCGATTGGTTTCACTTTCATGAACCACTTCGTACGCCGGGTGATAACAGGAAGATAGTCCCTCAACCACTGTCGCCAGAATTCATTGGCCATTATTTGCGACTGCTTCCAGTTGTTTCGGAGTACGTTTGAATTATCGTCGAATGGCACCCATGGTTTTATCCCGTTCGACGATCCTAACAGGAAATGGTTGGGGGTCAGTACTGGGGATCCATCGTCTTCCGTTGGTACATCAGTCAATGGTCGTGAGTTTACCATATTCTCAATTTCCAGTAAGGTACTGTTGAGAATCTCGTCTGTCGGAAGTCGTTTCCAATGTAACTTATGGAGGTTGGACTTAACACTGCGAATGAGACGTTCCCAAGCTCCGCCCATGTGTGGTGAAGCTGGAGGGATGAAGGTCCACTCTGTATTAGTTGTTGTAAACTCTTGCATGAGCTGCTGCTGGTCAATTGTCTGCATTACTTCTCTCAGCTCCTTACTGGCGCCCTGGAAGTTAGTACCGCGGTCGCTGAGAATGACTGCAGGTACTCCTCTCCTAGACATGATGTTTCGTATCGCCAGGATACACGAGCCGGTTGTCAGTGTGTGTGCTAGTTCTAAGTGTATAGCGCGGGTTGTCAGACATGTTGCAAGGACTCCCCAACGTTTCTCGGAGTGTCGTCCTACAATGACGGTCATAGGACCAAAGTAATCCACGCCCATGTATGTGAAAGGTCGAGTGAAAGCGGCGAGACGGCATGATGGTAGGTCACTCATACTTGGAGGCTTTGGAGACGCCTGGTCGTTTTTGCATTCCTGACACTGCTTACGTACAGTCCTGTAGACAGCCTTCAATCTCGGAACATGGTATCGCTGACGTATTTCATTTAGCGTTGTTGCATGATTCTGATGGTTGAACCGCTTGTGAAAATCAAGGATGATGAGATGTGTGATCGGGTGCTCGCGAGGGAGTATGATTGGACAAACGGCGTCTCGGGTTAGGAATGTGCATGCTTGCGTTCGACCTCGAGCTCTAAGAACATTATCTTCGTCGAGAAAGGCGGATTGGTGGAAAATTGGACTGTGACTAGGAATTGACATGTCAGGATTCTCCATATGCCGATTTCTTCCAAGAATGATGATTTCATCAGCGTATACAGTGTTTTGTGCCGCACGGAACAAGTTGATTTCGGCATCACAAAGCTCACGACGTTGTAGCGGTCCGCTGGTGCGTTTTTTCTTGTATACTGAGAGTTTCAGATTGCGTACGTAGCGAAGAACATGCGCCGTGCAGCGAACCATGTTTTGCCAATCGGAGAAGCGATGTTGATCGATTACAGGTTCAACGACTTTCGTATGAAACAACAAGTGTGGACGCAGCTCTTCTGTTGTGTTTCCGATACGATTCTTGGAGATAGGCCACTCTTCCGCTGATTTCCACAAGAAGTCCGGACTACGAAACCACCGACTGGAAGCAGACAAGTCGGGATTATTCTTCCACTTTGTCCCTTCATCTGCCACGTTCTGTTTACTAGGTACCCAATTCCATTCGCAAACATCAGACGTTTCAAGGATCTCGCTAACTCGAAAGGCCACAAACTGGCTATAGCGACGATGATCGGAGTTCAACCAACAAAGTACGTCCTTGGAATCCGTCCAAAAAAGCGTTGCTTCACTTTGATCGTCAGCGATTTAATGATAGAGTCTGCCAATCGTACACCAATCGTAGCAGCTTGAAGTTCGGAGCGTGGGATTGACAGGAACTTGAGTGGTGATACTCTTGTCTTGGATCCAACAATGGCGCACTCGATAATAGGTCCTTCTTGGAACCGCAGGTAGGCTACTGCGGCGAAGCCTGTTTCGCTCGCATCGACGAAAGTATGTAGCTGTATGTTGTTGTCTTCTGCTGTAGAAGTGAATATCCGATAGCAACGAGGGATCTTAAGTGTAGTTATTCCAGGAAGAGATGCACACCATGTTGACCACTTTTCGAAATGCAAGTCGTTGATCAAATCGTCCCAGCCGATTGAGGATCGCCATATTTCCTGAAGAAGCGTCTTGAGGATCATTAGGAAATGGCCGATGAGTCCTAGCGGGTCGAAAACCATCATTAAAGTTCGTAGGACCTCACGTTTTGTTGGCCGACGGTGTCCGGACAAAAGTAGTTCGTCGATTCGACCTGAGATCTTGAACGTAAAGTGATCCGAAGAAGTATCCCACCACATGCCAAGTATCTTTTCAACCGTATTTTCGCCGCTAAGGCTTATTTCTGCAGAAGCAGACTCGTTCAGTGCCTTCAGTACCACGGGAGAGTTCGATGCCCAGTTTCGAATTTCAAATCCTGCCAATGCGTGTATCTTCCTCACATCTCTTGTTAGCTTGATTGCTTCTTCCTCCTGTTCGACGCTTACGAGCATATCGTCGACGTAATGCCGTTTGACGATCGCTTCAACCGCTGCAGGATAGTCCTGTTCGAACTTTTTGGCATGAAGATTTTTTACGAACTGGGCAGTACTCGGTGAGCAGCAAGCTCCAAAGGTCATAACCTGTATTATGTAGGTGCTTGGATACGTATCACTGTCAGTGTAGAAGAAGAGCTGATAGAATTGATCACTCTTCCGCATGCGGACCTGCTGATACATCTCCCGTATGTCCCCAGAAACAGCAATCCGAAATTCTCTGAACTGAGTCAAAACTGACGGCAATGATGTTAGCAAATCCGGACCCTTTAGCAGTACCGAATTCAATGATACTCCGTGAGCGGTAGCCGCCGCATCCCATACGAGCCGCGTTTTTCCAGGTTTGTTGGGGTTTACTACCGGAAACATCGGGAGGTACCAGACGTTTGGATATTCTGCCTGAACCTCCTCATCAGTCAACTTTCGGATGTAACCTTTCGCAACGTGATCTTCAATCTTTTCCTTCACTGCTTCTGCCAATGCTTGATCATGTTTCATCCTCCGATCTAAGCATTCCCACCGCTTCAACGCCATCGCTTTGCTGTCCGGTAGACGGATATTATCATATTTAAAGAGAAGTCCGGATTCATAACGTCCATTTTGATATTTCGTTAACGTTTCGAGGAGCATCTGTGCACGCTGGTCATCTTGGGACAGTAGAAGACGGCTTGGCTTTACAATACCAAGGCTGTCTAACGAGAAATAGTTTTTTACGGTTTGATGAAGATCTTCATCGCTGTATTGGTTGCACTGACAGATCTGTAGAGAATGAAAATTCACAAAATGCTCTGCGACGTCTCCTGGGACGCAACTTCCATACACAGTCCATCCAAGTCGGGTCTTGACGGCTATCGGTTCCTGAGGGTGTCTTTCTCTACACTTTAGCGGATGTCCAAGACTGAGGTTATCCAAACCTATTAGTATCCGAGGACACGCGTTTTCGTACGACTGAATTGGTAGTCCAGCGAGGTGCTGGTATTTCTCCTGTATCTCGGAATATAGTAAAGTTTGCGGTCGAATTTGTAAACCTTGTACAGTATGTACGGAAGAAAGTGTGTACTTCTTTGCCTGACTATCACAGCTGGAGATTTGCAGGTTTACTATCTGTGACGACTTCTCCAAACGCTGCGTTTCTCCCGTCCATTTTAGGCACAGTGTCTTCCTCGGTCCTTTCAATCCTAGCTCATCTGCTAGACTTTGATCCATTAATGACAGTTCAGAACCGTCGTCAACGAATGCGTAAGCCTGCACTGTTTTTGATGGTCCATAGAGGCGAACTGGAAGAATCCGGAACAACAGTTTTGACTGGCCTTGATGGATATTACAGCTCTGCTGCGATGTTCCCTCGGATGTGGTAGCAGTGGCTAGTCCAATTGAAGCGCTGTTTGTGTGTTGTCCGGCTTGCTGTATATTCACACCGTGAAGAAGAGGATGGTGTAGATAGGTGCAACCACTCGTCCCGCATGGATTCTGCTGTCTGCATGACCCGTTGTGTTTTCGTAAGCACTTTCGACACAGCTTACATTCTCGAACAGCAGCCCATCTCGAATCATAACTAAACTCAGCAAAACGCTTGCACTTTGGAACGCTCAGACAACTACCCTTACATATAGGACATTGTTTCGCACCATCGCTGGGGGCGACTGGTTTTGCCTTTGATGATGTCGTGTAAGGCTTGCTACTACCTGACTCTGTTTCGGAATGTACATTCAGGAATCCGTCTTTCTTGCTAGAGCGAGGTCTAGAGTCACAGGTTACCGATACCATTACTGCACTGGCGTCCTCTGCTGTGGTATACAGCCACGAGCTGAAATCGAGCAACGTTGGATTGGGCTTATCCCTGGAGTGTTTGGCCCAATCTAGTTTCAACGTAGACGGTAGTCGTTCCACCAGTTCATATCGTAGAGAGGCATTATACACAAAGTCGTGTACTTCGCATGCTTGGATTGTTGCGACCAAGTTCTCTACTGTGAGCGCGAAGTTGACTACTGTCTCTAGCCTATCGATGTTTGGCGATGGTAACGCCCGAGCCTTCTTGACAATAGCTTGCACAATTGCTTCCGGCCTGCCATACAACATTTTTAGAGTCGACATGACTCCAACAACATTGGAAGGGTGAAGCAGACGACACTTTACTGCTTCTAATGCCTTTCCTTTTAGGCACTTGCGAAGCCGAAGCATATTTTCCTCATTGGAAAATCCACACATTTGAGTGGAGTTGCTGAAAACAGAGAAGAAAAGCGGCCAATCCTCGGGATTTCCACTAAATTCCGGAAGGTCTTTTGACACCGCTTGTCGTGCAGCAATCTGACTCCTGTTCAAAACGCATATTGTTTCATCGGCGATAGGGGGCGCAGATGGAAGCACTGGAATTTGCTGAAGACGCATCGGAGTTGATCTCTGACCTGGAGCGAACGAACGTGGATCAATCAACGACGGATGCTTACTAATGACCGGTGCATCAACACGTTGAAAACCAGGGATACCGGATGATATTGGACATTGATGAGAATATGCTGGTCGGTCGATACCGGGTCCGAGATTGGGAGCATGTTGCTCTGCAGGTCCTGGCAAGTTTCTTGGTATAGGTCCTTCCGTCTCTTCAGGTTCTAAACCGGAATCCGCTTCTTCTCCGCAACGCTCAGTATCAGCAACCCACTGCTCAATCTTCGATGTTTTACTCGCCTCGGTGTCACTTAGCACCGTCGAAGTATCACTTCCGAACTCAAGAAGTGCCTCAAATTTCTTTTCCAAATACTTCTGTTCAAGTTTTTTCTCCTCTTCGATCTTAAGCAACTGCAGCTTTAATCTTCTTCTCGCATCACTTTGGGCGCTACTTCTAACACTAATTGATCGTTGTGAATTAGTTGCATTTTGTGGTGTTTGGTTCCGAACGATAACGGGGGGTGCCGTCGGTACTTTTCTGCCTACGGTAGCACAGTCGATACAGCTCCAACTCATGTATTGGATGTCCTCCGTCACCTCCACACACGTAAAATGGAACCACCTGTTGCAGCTATCGCACTGAACCATTTCCATGTTGTTTGGCTCATCACACAAATGACAATCTGATTCTCGACTCGGACGTACATTTCGCAGCGGGTAACGTTTCACGGCGCTTGTTCCACTACCAGATTTTTCGGTTTTATTATCTCCGGCAGCAGGTTTCTTAGGAACTGCTCCCGTCAGAGGGCGATTCAACGTACCGGTACTATCTACAATTACCTGTGAACAAGGAGGGAGATTCTCGACAGTGTTTGATGAACCTGGTGTAGCGTTGGTCGCTGGCTGTGCGATTTGCTGTTCGGTTATCACCACTGGACGCGCCTCCTTTCTAGATCCAACTTTACCATGCTTCGACGACATTTCTCGGTTCGGTAAATGAATTTATAAGATGTTGGAAGAATAGTTGCGAATGTCACCAGAATTAACCGAATCCAATAAACCTTTTATTACCGCGTGTAACAAAAATGTTATAAATTCCTAAAAAGAGCAACATAATTAAATAATTGTTGAAGTACAGACTTTGAGACTTACATTTAGTAATTCTTCTACTCTTCGAACAGTCCGAGTCCGACTTGTGCTAACCTAACCTCAGGTGCAGCTCTAGCTGTTGCAAATTAGTGTTTAATATACATCACTTTGAATTAAAATGTAATGAATTCTGCTCTTACCGTTCACTTAGGTAGTGTGTTGATTTAGTAGTGGTTTCTAGTTTGTTTTTATAGTTGTAATTCGTTTTTACTTCATAGTTGTAATTTTAAGCTATCATAAGAACAATAGTCAATAAACAAACTTGTATCATAGAGAATATTCATCTCACCTTATTGCTATCTTAGCATAAATGGTATCAACTAATTTTTAATATTCAACCGTTTAATATATGTAAATCACTAATAACTATACACTTTTAGATCGTAAACTAGCGTATAGAGCACAAATTCTTCTCATTATTGTTTCCCGATCAATTTGCTTACATCATCCTACGTGACAGCTCACGACCGCGGCTTTGTACTCATGCTCAATCGATGACAGGCGTCGTCGTAGATTGACAGCGATACGAGGGGTTCGCCGAATCGACGGGCGAATTAACAAACCATTCGCATTGGTACGTATAAAGGTATCGTAGATATGTCATCGATTTTGAAAAAAAAATGGTTTGATTAATAATATGCTTTATTTTCTACTCTGGAGTTATAACATTACTATACTCGTATAGTGCTATTTGATATAATATTGTATAAATGTAAATATTTCCTGCTAGTCTCATTTGCCGCTTAAGGTGAATTATTGTTAAGTTAGGTAATAAGTATATTCGAGGGTTTTTCAAACATTCAGAATTCACAGCTGTTTGTAGGACAATTTGGTTACTGGAAAAAGTGCCTAAGTGTTAAGCATTGTATTTATATTTTATGTTGTATGTGAAGCAAAGATATTGAGGTCTTATAGCGATAAAGCATTCCTAAAAGTACCTTTAAACAATTTCAAAATCATGTATTGTTTCCCTGTTTCTTTTCATTCTTCCTTTCTATCTATAAGTGACACTTTTTCAGCTTACTCGATCCTTATTCGGTTTGATTTTCAATATTTATTGTATGTTTTCTGCAGAATATGTATATCTCATAAAATTGATTGAATTTTGTTCATGTGGTTCACATTGTAAAATTATTGAAGCTATTATCCAAAAATAAACAAGGAATACTAGATCACTGCGTATATTCGTTTCCAGCTTACCGTACAGTGGTAACAGCTAATGGTGTAATGCTTTGTGTTACTTCTTGTTTCTTGCTTCATTGGATATATCCTTGATTATCAATTCGAAAATTTGTCCCATTGAGTTCTGCTGCTCAATCCAGCGTACTTCATTTTTTTTCTCTTAAGCTTACCTTCAAATGATGTTTCTTTTGTAACTGTTCCAAGACTAGTAACAAACTCCCGTGTTTGAGTAGCTAGACATATTTGCATTCTAATATTTATTATGTGGGAATCGTTGCGGAATCTGTAAAAAGTTTATATGAGTATAATTATAGTAATTTTCTCTACAAAAGTTTGTGACCTTATCCATATGTTTTCCCAAAGCTGATCGTGCAGCTTTCATCAGTTCAGGATTTTCGACTAAGGTGTCGGCTAGAGCGGCGAGAAGAACATCTGTAACAAAAGTCTATCTAATTAGAATCCGAAGGTAGGAACCTATTGTTTGGTGACATACCGAGAATTTTCTTTTGTAGAACGGGTGAAATTCGTCCATGACTGCCTTCTGATTCAAGGAACTCTGTGAGTTTCTGCAATGCATGTTGTGCTGGCTCTGAGCCACGTGTCAATGATTGTGTGAACATAACCTTTGCTAGCTGATATATAACTTCTTCCAGTGAATACTCTGCGTAGAGGAAATCAGCCAACCGTAATCGTCCAACCACATCATCGTAATCCTGTGTTGAGTCTGCAGAGAAATGCAAAGCTGTAAGTTATAACAAGTTAGGTTTATGGAAATATGATGAAAAGAATACCTGTATGCTCACTGAGCTCATTCAGTTTAAGTAAACTTGGCAATCGTTCGATGACCTTTAAAATTTCTGGAGCCAGAGTTGCTGGTTGGCCAGCCACACTATTGGCCACAACTGATTCTGTATGTGTTGCAACGGTGGTTGGTACTTCAGTGACCGTCGTTCCTACAGTACTGGTGTCAATTCCATGTTCATTATGCAAATGTTGATCTGCTGGTTTTAGAGGGCGGCTGGAATATGTATTTTGAAGATAATCGATACCCAGACGAATATCACGCAAAAACTTTATGGCATTCTCTCGGGTCATCTGCAATAAATAGAATTGTAATCCAGTTGGAATTAGGAAAGATTAACGATCACTTACCAATCCCTTTTGAATTAACTCTTCAACTGCCCGTGCTACACCAGCTTCATCTCCTGTCCAGAAAACATACTGAGCCATGTCGAAGGCAGAGTATTGACCACCACTGTGCCGTAACAATACCTCTGCGTGCTGCATGGAAACATTAATAGGAAAAAATGCGTTTGGTTAATTCAAAATTCAAGGATTTTCTAATTCAATATTTCTTTTACATTGCTATCGAAGCCACCGCATAATAGATTTCATATATATAAACATTATACTCGTATCATAGAAGCTAGTATGTTGCAATAAAGTTATTTGGTATATTTTAATTCCAAAGTGTGGTCAAATTATTTGTAATTTACTAAAGGAATGGTGCAAAGAACGTGTTTGTACATGAAATCTGCTAGTTTTTTAGAAGAGTATTGATGATTGCTTGTTCACAAAGAAAGTATAAACAAAAGTCCATGATATTGTTAAAATTCGCATGGTTAATATGACATATTGCCATAAAGTCAATATCCTCTAAAACATGTACGTTACTAAGAACGTTTCCGATGCAGTTAAATCAAACTCTCAACTGGTAAAAAATTCTTAGCAACTGTTGAAGATCCGTTAAAAATTACGAAAATTCATAGAAAGTGAGACACTCTCTGCTCCAAATATGGTAAAACAATAGTTTTGTCACGATCCGTAACTACTTCATGATTTACTGTAGTTGGGTTTTATCGATTTTTCGACTAACGCATTGATGTCACATTAGAGCATTTGTTTAAAGATCAAGATCAACATCAACAATGGATATTTTTTCATAAAATTCTTATCCATTGCACAGCTTGAAAATGTAGTGTACATTCCTGTTCAATACAATGCACATAAATGAAGCGTCACATAACATAAAAGCTTACATTATAATTCCAATCATTATCTGAAATAATGTAAGCAAAAAAATCATCTTTCATGGAACAATTTCATGCAAGTTGCTGCTCCGTGTGAAATGAAATGAAATTTTACATGCATCAATATTTACATCACAATAAACAAGGGGAGAAAATTCAACAAACAAATATGGCGAGTCTATAGCAAAGAGAACAAAACAATTCCAGAAGAGTGAAGTGTCACCAACAATAGATACGTTTGCTTTCCGTTGACGTTAATTTGACAGAAAACCTATGGGAAAACTGTCAATTTCACGCAAACGCATCCTCAACGTATCAATGCTGGGCCAGCCATGAATCTTACAGTGGACCAGCGAAATATGGTGAGACCTAATAGGTTATAACATTTATATACAACATATACGCGCCAGGTTTGATTATTTTTGAACCCGGAAGTGAGTTTATTTTACTGTTATCCACACTGTGTGTGAAAGTAACCTCGGAATGGGCGTGACTCTCCAGAGATGCTGAAATGGGTTAGTGGATTTGCAATAGAGCTGGCACTTTCTAACTCCCGGGTTGAAGCTGCTTTCAATGGTCACTTAAAAAACTATTGCAAACAGATTTCTTCCATAATACCACTGCCGGGTGTTAGATTGGACACACACACACACACACACACACACACACACACACACACACACACACACACACACACACACACACACACACACACACACACACACACACACACACACACACACACACATATCAATATTTACATCACATTAAAAAAAATGTCTTTGTGGAAGATCGTAGCAAGCCTTTGGAACTGACGTTTTGCTTTTGCTGCGTAAACATGAAAAAAAAATCAAACAATATCTAGTTATTCAACCAAAATAAGAAGTGAAGACGTTGTGAATGTAATCGCTTCCCCCTCAAAATGTGTTATGGTCGCGTTCTTCTCACAGCTCAAAAAAGGAGTATGAATTTCTGTTCAATATCATGCACATAAATGGAGCGTCACAAAACGCACATATATTCATTGTAAGTCGTGTAACGTTTTGGGACATTCCATACATTGTCGATAATTTTGTATTCAAAAATTTATCTTTGTTAGAACCATGTCATGCAAGTTATTACTTCGTGTTGAATGAAATACAATTTCACAAGCGCCAATATTTACATACGAATTCAAACTTTTTTTTTGTGCAGATGGATTGTGCGCCGGTAGTTTTTTTCCCCGTTTTTGGACGAGCTTTTCGGCATAAGATAAGAAACATTGGTAAGATCGTTTTATACTATCAGAAAATAAACCCTAACTGTATACACGCCAGGATCAAGAAAGTCCATGAAAATGTTTCATTTAACCATTTGATATGTGAAGATTTTCATGTTCATGCTTATTGTATATTAAAATGACCACAGAATGTATGTGTATGACAGGCATTCTGAAAATTGGCCTTTGGATTTTCAATAGAGTTGTCACCTTCAATTGAGCTTATCACGTCTGGGTATCGTAGTGTGCTTTCTGAAAATGTGGTTAATATGAAAACATAACAAACAGCTGTCAAAAAAAACTTTTCTCTCGCGAACCACAATGAAAACTTTTAGGTTATCTGTGGGAAAACAAAGAATTTTTACACGACGATAGACACGATAGTGTGCATGCGTTAAACACCACTAAGCTTAATTTGGGGGATAAAAACGTTTGCATACACACACATGGTCGGACATAGGTTCAGACATGCAACGTTACGCTTCTGTCCAGAATGTAGTAATGTGAAAGAACAACCGGAGCACGTGGTTTTCGAATGCCCTAGATTTGAGGCAGCCCGATATGCGATATGCATATGAAATGCGGTCAGCAGAGCCGTCACTTAAATTCTGTTGGAGCTACAGCGTACGTGGAGAGAAGAATATCAGTCCATCAATGGCGGTCCCACTGAAATTGAGTCCATCAATGGCGGTCCCACTGAAATTGGTAGAAGTTCGTGATCACCATTCGAGAATCCGAGTATAACGCGATGGAGCCAACTGGCCTGTATGAACACGTACCGGTTTCGGGAGAACTTCCGTCGCCGGGGAATTCTCCTTCGGGCTAGGTTAGATCCCCCTTCAGATCCACTAGCTGAGTATAGTGGACATCGCTATCCATACATCAAGAGAAAGTGTCCCACGAGGGTGGCTGTGAAGTAATACATGTCATGACGGTTGGCTCATTCACATCGGTACATCGATGGGTTCACGTAACGGTCACGAAGGGCGAGCATGCCAGTTGAAGTCGATAGCTGTCGAGAAGTGCATAAGCACAGCTGCCCACCGAGTTAGTCATTTCATCGTGCTTCCGAAGAGAGAAGGCAAGGAGAGAGTAAGGATTGTTTTAAGAGGTTAGTCACGAAAGCGAGTTCCCTTTCCGCTTGAGTGAGTCCCACACCGTGCCAACCCAACAACACTACAGGGCCACCTTTGGCATTATTTTAAACCATGCTGAGAAAAAAACACACAAACACAACACACACACACACACACACACACACACACACACACACACACACACACACACACACACACACACACACACACACACACACACACACACACATGTTACATTCATATGCATTGCTTCCATCTTGCTTAAGCGTAACACACTATCTTACTAATCTTACTATCTTACTAAATGAAAGATTGGGTTACCTATCACCGACAGCGAGGACGGGTACTCCCCAGGTTACGAATAACCATTAGCATATGCAGTAAGTCAACTCTAAATCTACAGTTCAGATGCTACAATCATTACATTTGCTTTATATCAGCCTCTTGAATGCTATCTGTTGTAAAGTTGGATTTCAAATGCTATTTAAATGCTTGTAGCCTGTAATAAGCATTTCGAATGCAAAATAGCATTGATGAAGCATTATCATAGCATTGCAGTAAAGCAGCCGTATATTGGGCCAAAAGTGGAATTTATGTTGCATTAATGGTGACTTTATTGCTCGATAGGCTGCCGTAAAGACGCTTCGATACTGCTTATTGGTTACCTGGGTCTCTTTGAAGGGTGCACCTCATGGTTGCAACACTATTGTGAACACAGTATCCAGAAAAGTGGAAGGGTACAATGTGCGGGAATGTCGGGCAACAACCCCGCAAAAATTGTGCTTGCCTCGAATCCGATCGTTACAAGACGCAGAGGAGCGCATCGGGCTAGGTAGTTAAACCAAGTGGAGCAAGACCTTGGAAGTGTGGGACATTCGAGGAACTAGAGACAAACAGCCCTCAACCGAGTTTTATGGATAAATAACGTGACGCAGGTGCGGTCCTAATAAGACGTTTGACCAGCATAAGTAAGTAAGTTAGTAAGCAACCTCATGATTGCAATTTCCCCAATTTTCATTTTACTGACAGGGCCGAGACAACATCGAGTTCAATAACCAATGATTCGCAGTTCTTTGCAAATGAACTGAGATTTAATTCACGAAGCAAATACTCCTACAATTTAATGTTTTTAGTTTGTCAATTATTTTTGGTAGGAAAATATCTGGAAATTTTGTTTTAAAAAAAATCGGTTTTTTTATTTTTTCTGTGATACTTTTGTGGAAATTTTTACAATTGAATAGTTCGATTTATTAATGGTAATTGTAAATGTTCTATTGCGATTTTGGATTTTGATATTGCTGGAAAATAAGTAAATTAGGAAAAGTTTCAACTAATTTATGAGCATTCCAGTTTTTAAATTGGAATTTCAAATTTTTCCATTGCTACTACAGGTAAACCTGGATTATATGTACACGACACTAACTTCTTCCCATGTCAGTTCCTCGAAAATGGTAAATAATCAACGTCTTAAAACTTTTTCTTGACTTGCTATTTACAAGAAATTTGTATTGGAAGAGCGAAGTGTCGTGCCCATATAATCGGGATATACCTCTAGCCTTATTTATGAACTGGAAATTCGGGATTTTCTATGGAAATTTCATATATTTTTATTAGTCGTTTATATGTTTGTCTTCAACTTACATCTCCTCGCCTTTGGCCGTTATTGGTATGGGAAGTGCCTTCTTGCTCGTGATTGATGATTTCTTCCGGTT
Source organism: Aedes koreicus (assembly GCA_024533555.2). Classification (NCBI taxonomy): domain Eukaryota; kingdom Metazoa; phylum Arthropoda; class Insecta; order Diptera; family Culicidae; genus Aedes; species Aedes koreicus. The sequence continues at coordinate 204,899 of JAHHFK020001770.1, read as the reverse complement.
GTGATGGTGGAGTAGCTTTAGGAACAGTGGGTGTTGTTGTGATCTCTGTGCCATAATGTTGACCGAATGTGAGCCTTGCAGCTCCAGGTAGTAACTGTTGAATGGCAAAAAAGAACCCGATTTTAGTCATATTAGTTGATGTTCCATTACGATAAGTACTGTGAGTATGCCCCATGAAAAAAATGTAGAACGATTCGTCGTCAGATAAGATAGCATTAAGAGTATACTAAAATAAATATGTATTGACTATGTATCTTAGAAAAATTTAAATCAAATTTTCTGGAAACTAAACTTTTAGTAATTTTAAATAGAAGAATAGAATAATGTTTCCGTATTAACAATAATCATATTAAGTTAACTAATGGTTCCAATACTTTTCTTTCATGCGAATTAGGATCGCGGTAAAAAGTACACAGTGGACCATTTCAAGAAGAAGAATGTTCCAGTGTGCACCGTATATCGTATCGTGGCATCCATAGCAGTAACTCGGAATGCAGGTAGCAGTCGTCCAACAAAGATACTGAAAAAGAGGAAACTCCGCTTACTGCCCAACATGTCAACAATAATGTCTGGAGGACAAAGAAAGGTATCAGTTGAATAAAATGTTGAACTTATTGAAAACTATGATCCATTTGCTAGCTTCTGTATAAAATATGTGGGCTTCGTGGTCAAGCGGTTAGCGGCGTCTCCCGTCGTTCAAGCGATTGCCATGAAGTGAGGGTTCGATTCCCGCTCCAGCCTGTGGAACTTTTCGCAAAACGAAAATGTCCAATCTGGTGTACTGGGTGTTAGGTTAAGGTGTCCGTGGTAATTCGCTCTATGTTTAATGTTCAGTCTGTACAACCTCTAGTTGAAGACGGTGTAAATGTCTTTCTTTTAAAGAAAAAATACGTTTTTCTGGATACCAAAATGTCATGTAAATTTCTGTTCCCTGAGACTGACACATGCAAGCGTCCTACAGCACATAAGAATCAGTTGAAAGAGATGAGAAAATAAATTCAATCAAACACATATTTTGTCGAATTGCGTATGTGTCAGTTTTAGGCAAGGTTTTAGCAGACATAATTTGACACGAAATCTTTCTCTACGTTCCCTGAATTTTTACAAACATGAATTACGTCTCGTGTAAAATTTATAATTTCTAAGTGTGCACTATAAACAATTACTTCAATCTACCAAAATATTTTTCGATTTAACCCGGTAATGCACTGCCAATAGCACAAAATTTTCTATTTTAAAATATAACAACTTGTTTGATTTTTTTCATTTAAATATGGTTATAATTCCATTTTATTTGACACATCTCACGTGTATGTTATCATTCGTCTATTACTTGTAGATGTGAAGAGATTTTACAACATTATATTGACCTACTATGTTTACTCATGGGGCGAAACGGACTCTTCTAGTGATCATTACTGTATGAATTGTATACGGTGCGATATTTTTGTTAAATTAACAACAAAAAATAGAGCTTGTTGAGTCGAAATCATTTTCAGCTGAATTAAATTGAAAAAAAAAAATCAGGTGTAAATGAAACGTACACCTCAAGTGATGGCTGTTGTACAAAATGTATCAATTGGGCAGAAAATATCTGAGACTCACGTATAGATGGCATGTTCTTCAGCTCATTTTCAGTTAGTTCCAACCTTCAAAAAACAGTTTCAAAATGTCATGACATTTTTTTTATTAGTTTGTGAGTTATTGTGCCAAAAATGACGCTACTTTTGTTTGTTGTATAAGATTCGATAAGATTAGATTAGATTAGATTAGGCAAAAATGACGCTCGTTTCCTGACACCTAACGTGGTCGTAGATACACCTATAAACCAGGACGCAATGCACGTCGAAATGAGAAGGTAACTCAAGAAAACGTAAAAAAAATCCAAAAAATCGCTTGGAATGATCGGAAAGTAAAATTGCGTGAGTTAGCTGACATCGTAAAGATATCAAAAGAACGTGTTGGCTTTATATGACATGAGAATTTGTCCATGAGAGATGTCGGTTTAATGTGGGTTTGCGTTCCCAACCCTCCCAGCTGCACCCAATTGAAAACAAAATCCGAACCTGAAGCGGAGGATCCATTCATATAATTTCGTGGCGAAAACCGAATAAAAAATAAAAAACCAAATTTTTTAGGGTAATATAGATTTAAACGGGCGTTTTCTGGCATGACGGTGAATTAAACTGGTGCCAATTGATTTTTTGATTTTTTTTTATCATATAATGTGACAATTTTCATGAAGCACAACCAGCTACATGAATCAGGTGCCGTTTTGGGTCACTTTTTCCTCCACTGTGCCATGACACAGACACCAGATTTAAAAAAAAAAACGAAGCATTAGGCGAAGCCACTTCAATTCATGCGTGAATTTTAGCTTCGCAAAAACATTCTTGATCTTTGAGGAGGAAACTAGACTCAATTTTTGATTCTTGATACCCATCGCTTCTTGCACGAGCAACCAATTTTATTGCGAAACACATAAATACCCGTCAAAACAGCCGCAAGAGATGGCACGTTATTTTCAATATTCCTTGAAAGTAGATTAACACGCTTAAACAGGGATGCATGCCTTCTGGCACTTGGATCACCTACCTTCATTAGATTCATATTCTCGTCTACTGAGTCAAACTTGTTTGTATCGCTTCCATCCTGATGATGGTTTTGGCGCTGTTGCTGGTGATGAAATTCGGCCAATGTTTTCAGTAGCATGCTTTCCGATGCTTTTGCCAGCTTTTCAGCGTAGTCACTGTTTCCCTCATCATCGTCATCACTATCATCGGTGTTGGTGTCACCTCCGGTATCGTTATCATCGTCATTATCATCGTCGTCGTCGCCAGTGTCCTCATCTGACGATGTTATCGAAGCCGATGCTTGAGCTTCTTCCTCCAATTGCTTTTCCAGCTGTGGCAAAATTTCTTCCTTCGTATTGGCTCCGCCACTTGGTGGTGGAGGATGTTTCAGATGCTCTAGTTCAAGTACTTCTTCGTCAATGCTCTGAAAGTTGTAAACAAGTTTCAAACAGTTTAATCCCACAGCAAACAACATACAGCTTCGTAGTAACGAATTGAGAACTTTCCGCATTTGTTTTATAGCTTTGCAAAGTTTAGGAATCAATTTCGGTATGATTTTTTTTATTATATTATTAAATCCTTTGATTAAAAGGAAGAGGGAAATGATTTAAAACGCACCGTCTGGCAAATATGTGCCATCGGCTTATAATAAATTGAAATACATACTTTTGAATATTAATTGGTTTTGTTTCCAATCAAGAAAAGTTTATTACATTGCATTTTGATGTTAGACTTGGGCGTTGGATTGAAAGAGTCGTCATAAGCAAAAATAAAAATAAATTGCAATCTTTATAATCGAATCAACTTGCTGCGTTGCAAGCTTCAGAATTCAGGAGAAAACAGAGATCTTCTTCAGGCTCAATCAAAATAGGCGCAGCTACAAAGCAAGATCATACTTGAGATGCTTGAGTTTGATACAAGCCCTGATATGGGATACAATATGATTGCATCAGGATTTCTCGTCGTCTTTAGAAATATGTACTTGTCCCTTTCTGTAAAACATATGTAAAAATGATACTCGCTCTGGATTAATTACTATAAAAGCACACTTGGAGCAGCAGCATTATACCCACAAGCAATAAGCAAAGACCTTTAAATTTTAAGAAAATACAAGCATTTTCGCTCACAAGCGGACGCCACTGTAATTAAAAAAACAAGACAGATTATTATTTTTTACTTTTTGCAAAAACAATAACCAAAAACAGTGCATTCCAACTCAGTGCAGCATGGTAACACCATTTATTAAATCATGCCTGTATGATTCCCCTTTTATAAGAGTTGAATTAGTTGCAATCACGTTTGGAACACAGAGGGAAACGATGTCTAGTCAATTATGGAATGAGCTGTCGGTATTGATATGAAATGGCAGCAACTGACCAATGGCCCGTTACAGGCGTCTACATTTCGTTTCTAAGCAAATCGGTTCCAAATTCTCTGCACTGCGACAACGATTGTGCTTGTTGGCGCTGACTCGTGTTGTGGCATCATTATTTATGTATTGATCTGTACATTCCATTGCAACATCGACACAGATAATGAGAAGCCTTACAACAGATTCAGATAGGATACATCGGATACATCAGACAATTTGGAAAGTTTCCTTTTCGCCATGTGGTTTTTTGCTATACACTCTTAGAAATAATCATGTAAAATTAAGTATTCTTGGATGCACATAAAAGGAACGGACCGAATTTTGCCTCTGTTCTCAAATTTACAAGACCATACAAACTCGAAATGATAAATTGCATGATATGACGTAAAAATAAGCTGAGGTACACAACACTACATTTTCCAAATGCTGCTACTGTTATTGTAAATACATTCTTCGTGATGCTAGTTTCAATCTCAAGGGTTAGAAATAGACCCTAGATCCTAGACTAGACCGTATGGGTTTCAAGGCCATGGGATGTAGTGGTTTGAAATTAGCTCATTTTTTTCTTGTAGGGGTCATTTTGTTCCTTCATCTCCAAATGCTATTGAAAAATGAAATTTAAATTAGGCAAAACTCGGTGGTCGGCCTTCGTCAAAAATAATTTAAACATGCTAGAAGTTGTCACTATGTTCAGATTATTGAAAATTATAATCAACTCTATGTATTACGCTGCGTTTAATTTGAATTTGAAAACATTTAGTTTTTTCTCCTATTTCCTAAATATTACTTATTTCAAGACTGCACTTCTAATATCCGAGCATTATAATTACAAGCAATAAAATTCGATCTATTATGCAAATCATGCAACATGAAGTAATCGTTTTTACTATCACGGAAGAGAACGATTCGAACTTGTGACTTGTCGTGACGCGTGGAACCGACTGAATTAAAAACAGGTCTGATGCTGTAATAACACCATAGACAAAGACCATGTCAAGTTAAGGCTAACTTATCCCAGTATTCAGTCAAGTGGCTACTTTTTAACGCTTTACGGACTTAGATTTGAGTTTAATTTAGAAGCTGTTGTAAATGTAGCATCTGAAACGTAACTTTGAGTGTGTCAGTATCTATTATTTTGGGTATCAAATTGGGGCTTGAAAACACATTAAATATAACATACAATTGAGTCTTGTTAAGCTTTGAGTCTCGAAATGTTCATATGCAACAAAGATTACATCACTCGTAATATTAATTATTTTTAAGAGTGTACCAGTGTTTGCTATCAGCTTTAATTTCACAACTTCTCACTACAAGGCGCCACTATCGTGCAGGGATAAAATAGCCTGTAAAACCTCTATAGGCTTTCGAATATTTAAAAAAAATACATCTTGGTTGCGGAGGCAAAGATCAAAAATGTATAACTGTTTCCACAAGCTGAAGCAATGCCTAATCAAAGGATCGATAGAAGTGTAAGCTTATGCAGCATGTAGAAGGCAATATTATCGGCAATATTATTCAGTAAAACATGTAACAACATTTTTAAATAAATTTACTTTTAATGTGACCTATTGTAGCTTTGTTTTTAGGGTACAACGGTTTGAATCGTCCCCGCACACTGTGGGACAATTCCGATAATAGGCTGTCATAAATCATTTTGATGTTGTAGTGGAGTCCCTTGTCATGTTAAGACACGCGGCCTTCTGGCCGTAGTCTTCCGAAGGTCCTCATTGAGATCGACTGGCCCTGCTACAACAAGCCATCACGTAGGCTATTTTCTCGGGGCAACCGGCTGAAGATAGTCCTGCAGACATAGTTTGCACTTATGGTGGGTTCTTATCACATGACATCACAATTGCAGGCAATGAGGAAGGCGAATTGTATGAAAGACATATTTTACATGATGAATTCTACCATGTAGTACGTCAGAGTACCCTTTCCAATTGGCAAACCGATTGGGACACCGGAAATCTAGGATAGCTGTTACATTCCATCATTCCTGGGGCGTGGTTTAAGAACCTGCACGTAAGTCATGATTTCATGAGTGTGGTGTGTAAACTAATGTTCAACCACTACCGGAAGACAACCTTATGTTTCTATTAGAGATTTGTTGTTCTTCTCCATTTGTCAATTTATGTTCTTCTCCAAATGTCTAGCATAAGAGTATGAAGTCTTTGTGGGCTTTTTTTCATTACTTATTAGTTAGTGTTTGTTTTGTTCAGACATCTTGATGAGTCTCATCTTCGCCCAATAATCACTACAACGAGCCGAACACAAAAATGGGGCCCTGATCATATCGCACAACGTTAAGTTCTGACGACAACTATGTCAGGATTTCATGTCAATTACCATTTTCCTGTTTTCAATCCATCGCCAAAAAATGACAACTCTTTTAACCTGTAGCGGGGTTAGGGGCAAGTGTGTCATAGAGGTAAGTGTGCTACCAGACATTTTACGGAAAACTATTAATAAATCGATCAAATGATACACTGTAAATTCATTTGGTTATGGTTTTAGAAATGGTGTACACAGTTTAATACAGAAGTATCTGCTATCTTACTATTTACTATCAATTTTATGTCGAATGATTTTCCAAAAAAGCGTGAAATATCCCACGCTAGGATGGTGGCTTCCTACATACATACATACATCACCAAAAAAGCGTGAAATATAATGATATTCTAACCAATTTTAATAACACTTTCAAATGTATAGAAAATAATGATTTATCTAACGTATGTCATATCATGAAGCAGCATAAATGAGTATTTAATTTCAGCGTTTATTCAAAAGAAAAATCTATTCAGGTTTCCGTAAAAATAAAACTTTTTGGGCAAAAGTTCCACCAACTGTAAAAGCGAGTGTTTTACTTTTATACCTCACCATTTACTGTTTTTCTCGAGATAAAAGCTGTCAAGCGTGTAAACATTGTTGTAACGTAAACTTTGGGGCTGAATTATACCAAAATGGATTAAAATCATGTTAAAAGCAATATATGGTAACACCTATGGCATAAATTAGCTCCCATTAACGGTAAAGTTCAAAAAAGTATTGCAACACGTTCTTAAACCCTTTTTTGGTAAATTAACTTGCTCAATAAACCTAAAAAGATGTTATTTTAGACCATTTTTGGAACGCTTCAGAAACGATTGTTTTTTTTTGCTTCTGTTTTCTTAGTAACTAATTGCCGAAGATCAAAGTGTAAAATTGCTTCGTCAAGCATATCCGTGCATAAAAATATTACTTTACAATAATTAGAAAATAAAATGCTTAAGGTGGCACACTTGCCCTCTACTCCCGCTAATATTCAATAATGTTTTATTCAATGTTTTTCACATGAGTTTTTCTAATATTTTTGATTTAATTCATCAAATTTTAATACTTACATCTGATGATTCACTTTTTCCTAGAATTTGCGATGTTGTTACGGAATCTGAAAAAAAAAATCACAGTGTTATTATAAAATAGATAGATTCATACTTCAGCACTTGGTTACAGATTAGTAGACCTAAAGCTATCGCAGTATCGTGGAATACGTAAGTAATAACGAAAAAACTAACTAACTAACTAAAAAGTAACTAACAACAAGTTCATAAAAACTCACATCCTCAAAACACATCGTAAGTTTATGCGCTCATGTGTTTTGCCTTGGCGAATTCAACAAACAAAAGATCCCCAATAAGTTTTCAATTTGAAAAAATCAAAACATTGTCTTTGGATCGTGTTTATTGTCATGGGGTGAGGGGATGTAAGGTTAACCCAGCTCCTTCGTTCTGCCTATGTACCAAATATGACATTAATTTAGTGATAATGAACAAAATTATGTTGCTATCAAGATGACCAATTTAATTAGCAGCAGTTCAGAGATCATAAATCATTTTACTGTTGTTCACTTCCGCGAACATTTCGATTTTTTTTACTTTTTAGACATCATGATTTCACTTGTTAAGCTGAACAGATTATCTCCATGATTTTCGAATGATCTAAATTTGGCTCAATTGAACCTATAAATCGAATAATGCTACCTAGATGTACAGAAAGTAGTCACACGTTATAAACTAACTGTTCACATAGATAAAATAACAATAATTCAACAAGAAAACCGTGGATCCAATATTAGGGACATATTTTTTTTTCTTTGTTCCCAAATGGCTCATCTAAAATAAAGGGAACAAACTATATGAAGAATGAATTATTCCGTTTTCATATCGAAGAACCAATAAATCATATGTAAAAATCTCTTAAGTGTATCAAAGCAGTTTTAGTTTAGTTTATTTTGTGAAATTTTATGTTAGGTAAAGTGAATACAGCTGGCAATGCTTAAATCATAAAATCAGGAAAAAAACAGTACGAAGACTGCAATTGATAAAAAAAAATCGATCGAATGGGACGAAGTTGCATCCATTAATAGAACCAATTTGATGCTTATAGACCGACATTACATCCATATCCCTCGAAAACTTCTGACTTTATAAAATGAGATGTATAGCTTTTCGTGATACATACTACCAAACGTCTTATTAAACGATAGATACGGCTAAAACTAGATAAATATCCCTTACAGCTAAAATATGTCATGAGTTATTATAAAAAATGTGATCGATCGCAGAAAATTTGGCTGAGTCAAGGGACACATACCGTTGCCTCTTGGCCTTGTTGTTTTTGTTGCGAAGTATGTAGAACTAACATGACATGCAGTAATTGGTCGATCAAGCGTTGTTTATGAGTTAGAACTCATCAAAGCCTTAAATAGCTTAAAAGACGGAATGACTTTTTGGCGTTCTAAGTATGAGTTAGTAAAAGTGTATCAGAATCGCAAACATGAGGTTTGTTTGTCAGATTTATGCATAAAGTTATTCACACCCGGAACACTGGTTGCTTCTACTACACTACTTCCGAACACTGATTACTACGTTAAATAATACTGTGATTTTTTTTATTAAGATTTTCAGCTTGGACACTTTTTCACCTCTTGTCGTAGTCACACACCTTGTGGGTTTTTTTAAGTGTTTTGTTCAGAAATTATATTTGAACTTGTAGCATTCGTGTGAGAGGTATAAATAGTTAACCAATTCCCAAAGCTCACTAAGTTAACCACTGGATTAACTCGTTTTTGTCTGTTCTACCAATTAGGGCGAATCCAAATCGTGGATTGGATTTATTTTTTTAGACCAAACGCAAAAACATCGCTGCACCGGTGTTGTAAATTTTGTTTTATACTGGATCTATTTTGCATCATTTTAAAACTGGTATATGTTTTGATCTATTCTTGCAGCAATTTGGAACAAGAAAAATACCGTTCCAAAACACTACACGCTACTTGATAATACCAATTATTGCTTTTACTAAACAATAGCTCAATTTTATTGAGTATATTCTGAGGTATATTTGTGAGCCGAAAAGTAACTGTGTTTTCTGCGTGTGATGCTGGCGAAAGTTGACAGAAAGTTGTGTTGCTCGCCTCGGATGCTGATAATTACCTCAAGTTGCTCCCGGTGCTAGTAAATTGCCTTTTCGTTTCATTCCTGAATAACGAAAGCTTGTCTTAGTTTTTTAGCAGCCACTGCATTTTCCGGAAAACGCTGACTAGATCGAAATGCGAAGGTTCCGAGTTTCCGAATAGTATTTCGATTGCTCGGAAATGAAAAGTAGATCTTCAAAGTAAACAATCGGTTTATTGATGGATTGGTCAAAATAAGCACTTGCAAATAGCTCATACAGATAAATTTGGAGAAGCCTCTAGTTGACTCTAGTTGACGCATAATGTCCAGGAACACCTCCCTTGGCATGCGGAAACACAGAAAGCGCTTCTCGTTGTAGGTTTGCGTGTCGCTAAAGTAGTCCTGGAACAGCTTCTGATGACCGGAACGGAAATCACGGTCGACCCTCTCCGTTTCGACTCTTGTTTATCCGCTGCCAAACTACAAATCAGCATTATCGAATATCGTTTTAATTAAATGCATGCATTCACACACTCACCTTCAGCCAAACGAAAGAACAAGTATTCCTTGTCGTCAGCTAACGGCGCACTACTGGCATTAAACATTATTTTGTCAAACCAATCAATGGCAAAATGTTTGTGAAAACTCTGCGATCTCTGAAAAAAAAACTTCTGATCTTTAATGTTGAATGATCGACAGGATGACAGGTGTTGGCATGTTTAACAACAGGAAATACAACACCGTGGCGGGGAACGCAACGCAGGTCTATTTTAGCTAGTTCTATTCAAGTTTCACTGCTGCAAATCAAGTATAAAGTTAATCTAAAAATAGACCAAAATAGTTTTTCGCTTTCTGATTTTTCATTAGTTTTTTTTTTTAAATAATTGAACAACTTTCGTAAATGGCTGAAACAGGACAAAATACAGTGGAGTTTTGTTTTTCTTCGAATTTGTTTGTGCACAGTACCAAAATGTCATGTAAATTTCGGTGCCCCGAGACCAACACATGCAAGCGTCCTTTAGCACATAAGAATGAGTTGAAAGAGATGAGAAAATAAATTCAATCGATGACACCTTTTGTCCACTTTCGTATGTGTCCGTTTTAGGAGACATCATTGTACACCAAATCTTTGATTACGTTCCCCGACTTTTTACAAAGTTGTATTACGTCACGTGTAAATTAATAATTTCTAATATCGAATTCGTTTTTGAACCTAGGTTGGAACTAGTTCCAACCTGCGATACCCGAACTTATTGTCAGTGCAAACCTCAATCCGATACGAGTTACAAATAAAAACATACACACTGACGTTTAACAACAAGCCGACCCAATTTTGATATCCGATCCAGTTTGGAACTGGATCAAAATCGAATTCGCTATAAGTGTGTGGAGTGGTTAGTAAACTGCCATCACAAAACAGCAAGCAAGAGTTATACCCAGGAAAAGAACACGTATAAACTCCTTACCCGGAAATTCAGCCATAACCAAGGCAGTCAATGCTGATAACTGCGTTTATCTGATTTACATCCAATCCTTGTGAATTTATTCGGTAAGTCCATTTTGTTGTAATTTATATACTGCATGCGCTATATGAGGAGTGTATTTATGTTTTATATTAGGAGATTACACTAGGAAGGAGTGTACATCAACTTCTTAGCTCAGTCACTCCCAACACAGTCCATGTCAAAGCAACAATCGTTAGAATCGTTGATGAAGCAACTCCATTGTGTGCCGTAATTGTACAAGTAATACGTATTTTTACCCGTGTTAAATTGGGTTTATTTTGTTGTGTTCAGTGGCGCTTAATTTATTATTGTATAGTTCGTTCCTCCGGAATAAATTTTGTTAGTGTGGTGCCTAATCACGTATAAAATTCGGGTTTTAATTAGCATGTGTTGTGTCATTTGTTGCGTCATCGCATTTTGATCACTTCCCAACCCATTGTCTGCTGGCCAATAGATCATTGCACGATAGCGTCATCAGTGCAGTTTTGACAGTTCAGGGAGCTTGTTTACGTGGACTTAGAATATTTTCGGTAAGCTCGGTTTGAGATTTTGTACTCTAAATTTTTTACGGTCGAAGTAAAACAGCTAGAAAACAGACACCAGTGCTTATTTTGACTTAATTTCCTGAATCAAATCGTACAGAATCCGGAAAAAGCCAATGAAAACTTTCGTTTGAGCGGTTCGAATTCTAACACCTTGTAAACAAGCTCCCTGAACTGTCAAAAAAGTGTGGTTAATACATACCGTGCAATGATCTATAGCAAGCCTATTGTCAATCGCGTTGAGCCAAATCCGTCCCCATTGTGCTGTTTCTTGCGTTATTTCTATGTGTACAGGCGATTTCCTGAAACAACGTGTGTGACGATGAACGGAGAAAAAAATTGCGCCAAGTGCTGCGAAGCGATCACTGGCATTGAATTCGTTTCTTGCCGCGGATAATGTGGTTGCATGTTTCACATGACATGCGCGAATGTGTCTCGGCTCTTTTGGGATATTTCTCGCCTCAACACAAGAATTTGTTCTGGATGTGTGACAAATGTGCAGAGCTGTTCAAAAATTCACATCTCTGTTCCATAACAAAAGTGGCCGATGAAAAATCACCGCTCTTGTCTCTCAAAGATGCAATAAGCAATCTGCACACCGAAATAAAGCAGTTGTCCCATAAGCGCGTGCCTTGTATTCAGTCGCCATCGATTAAAAAGTGGCCCCAGATCCTTCCTATCCGAGCTGCCAAACGACTTCGTGGACCGGATTTGGCACATAAAGTAACCGAATGCCAATCTGATTCTAAGCAACTAGACAACAGTGTAAAGTTTGTTCCAGTCTGCGCAAAGCCAGCGAACAAATGTTGGCTCTAGCTGTCTCGCATACGTCCGAGAAAATGAGGAAAAAATGAGAAAGAAATGAGGAAATTTTGGCAATGGTGAGAGCAAATCTTGATACGACCCAGTACCCGGAGGTTGTCAAACTGGTTGCCAAAGGATCCCAGGATGTTTATATCCCGGGACGCACCGTACATAGCACTATGGAAGAGCCTTCCCACCCTCTCCCTCCCACCGTTGTCGAGTCATTATAGCCAGCAACCAGCAGCCGTCCCGAACCAACATGTGGGAGTGGGGAAAGAATCTTACAAAACGTGATTACAAGTAAGAACGAATATACTAATTGCCCGCCAAGACCTGATTCGCCCTCCGTTGTCAGCATTATCTCATTGATACCTGACGCATCTCAACAACCAAAAAAATAGAGTGATGAACACCGGGACGTACCGAACATAGCACTATTGAAAGATCTCAGCATATTGAACGGGCATATTGAGTCAATCCATGATCTTGTTAACAGAGGCTCTGACAACGATTGTCTGCTGGTATGCGGTGACGAAAGGATGTCCCGATCAAAATTTGGTCAAACAGTAATGTGTGTGGGTCGATCAAAGTTTTTATTAATAAGTCAAATTCTTTTTCTTTTTCAAGTTCAGTTAATACAGAATACAGAAGAAATATTCAGCTAAGCTTCCTTTTTACCGAAAGCGAATTACAGGGTGTTTTGTTTAACACCCGCCATATGATTTTATACAGTCTCCTTGTCCACTTTATTTGCCGCAGAACGCCTTGAACTGTTTCTCGCTCACAACCGCTTTTTGAGTCTTCTTAAGGTTCCGCTTGACGATGGCCCAATATTGTTCGATTGGGCGGAGCTCTGGCGTGTTAGGAGGGTTCTTGTCTTTGGGCACCACTTGAACGTTGTTGGCAGCGTACCACTCCATGGCCTTTTTTCCGTAATGGCAAGATGCCAAATCCGGCCAAAATAGAACGGAACAATTGTGTCGCTTCAGGAAAGGCAGTAGACGTTTTTGTAGGCACTCGCTCAGATAAATTTCCTATTTGACGGTTACGGTCGCAAAGTAAACGTTGCTCTTCAAGCCACAGGTACAGATAGCCTGCCACACCAGATATTTCTTCGCGATCTTTGACAGTTTAATGTGCTTTAAAATATCTGCCACCTTTCCCCGTCCGGTTACCGTATAAAATTCCTGTCCAGGAAGCTGTTTAAAATCTGCCTTGCGTAAGTTTCATCGTCCTGTACCACGCAATCAAACCAACAATCAATATGCAACTATCGATTTGAAATTGGTTCACTGTTGTAGAACCCCTTGGTCCGAAGTACACCTTGAAGCCAGCACCTAACTATACATATTTGCGCCTTTGTTTTGATTTGCTGTGTTATTTTGACAGAATATTTGAGAGTGTGTTCGTGTGAGTTCATTATGAGGGGCGTATTATTAAGCTTGGGACCGAGCTTGGGACCGATGTGCTAGTACTGACTGAGCCAAGAAAAAAATCGTTTTTGTTCGGGACCTACTGGTCTTAGAGTTATTCTATGATCAAACTTCGTCAGCATCGTCGTGTACAACTTTCGCGATCGTGCTTTGTCTGACGTGTTTTGTTTATCGTCGCGGTTTGGAGTCACCACTTTCTTGTAAGTCAACAGTCCAGCTCCAGCGTTTTTTAGCTCTATCCACGGTTGAAGGCGCCACTCCCAGATTCTTTGCGACATCTCGGACGGAGAGGTTGGGGTTCCGCTCGAAACAGCGGGCAACTCTTTTTGTCGTCGCTGTGCCTTCCAACTTTCGATTTCCCCCCGATCCAGCTCTCCTGGCTGTCGAAAACAGTTGATTTAGCCACATTAAACAATTTCGCCAACTTGGCGTGAGAGTAGTTTGGATTTTCGCCATGCACGTGCAAAATTTTGATGCGTTGCTTCTCTTCCTTCGACGACATTTTGATAACTGAAGTGCTAATCTCAAAATCAAAACAGAGGCATGATGCTACACGCACACATCTTCAAAATTAGGGGTGTGCAAACATTTTTAATGCACGATGAAAGGAAATGCGTCAAGTTTAAGTCGACCAAATTTTGATCGAAACACCCTTTATAATCAACCTGGAGTGACCTGGAATTATTCTGATGACCAGATTCAACAAGTGAATGCTTTTTCTTCATCGAGAGGTAGCTTGTTATTGATTGATGGTATAAATTTCTTCAACATACATCAAAGAAATCTCGTGCACAACCACCTAGGACGCATTCTCGATTTGTTCTTTAGCTCAACAGATCGTCCTGTTACAATCTCGAGTTCTGTTTCACGACTCTTACCAATTGACCTTCATCACCCGCCACGCGTTGTCTGTGTACCATCTCTAGTTGATGACGGTGTGCCATTGCATGGTGTGAATGAGAATGTTGAGCTAGCGTTGGACTATTACAAAATTGGCTTCGATGCTCTTTGGGATTTTCTTTCTGCCATTGACTGGGAGATTTGAGTGCTGATGAAATGGCTGAAATTTTGTACGCTGTACTGAATGATTGGATGGATACGAATGTTCCATACCGTTGTCCTGCTGTTTCTCCTCCATGGTGCTCTACTTTACGACAAAACCTGAAACGAACACGAAATGCTTCGCAGTGTAAACTCCGTGGCAAATAAGCGTAGTTTTCACTTGGCATGTAATTGGTCCGCTGCTGTCTGTTCTATACTTCAACGACGTATTGCTTCTACTTGGAGATGGCTGCAGGCTCGCGTATGCTGATGACTTAATACTGTTTGATGTGGTACGGACTGTCGAGGATTGCTTTCATTTTCAATCATTATTGGATCGATTCACTGATTGGTGCCGTCGGGATAAACTTATGATCAGCATTCCAAAGTGTACGGTAATGCTTTCTGTACCATTTCATAGCTGTAGATTGACCATTATATATAATTTATATTTTGAACTATATTTACTGAAAATTTGATATAATATTTTTGTTGTTTGTTGTTTTCAAAACATACCAGAAAAGGATTTATTTTTTCATCTGTTCGGGACATAAATAACTGCGACAAATAATGTATTGTTGTATATCCCGTATCCTTTGTTTTGTGCATGTCGAGTTACTTCATCACAATTAAGAAATGGTGAAGTATTTGGTGTTATTACAGTTGTCATTGTTTGCCTTGTTGGCAATGAATCGACTTCTATTGAAAGTTTCTGCAAATTAAACACTTAGAGGAATGAGAGCACTCTTCAAAGGCGCGCCCCTGTATCAGTCAAAACCGGATTCTTTGCAAAGAAAACATACATTGACTCCGATACTGACCATGCATCAGAACCTTATTCCTAACCACTTCAAACTATAGAACATCAAATAGAAAATGAGAATTCTCATAAATGAAGAGATCAAGGATTCGGCCTATCAATATGAAGAAAAATTAAAGACAGGCAATTTTTAACGTTAGGCCGAATTCTAGATCCATAGACCCACATTAGAGCACTTTCCTGTTTTCTTTTTCTCAAGCTCATTCTCGATGGCTCAATCCGAGTATTGTAATTTTTAACTAGACATAGAATGTAATAAGGACTAAGAGATGTTCCTTTGACATCAAAAATAACTATGTTCCTTAGTTCGAATTAATTCAGCTTGGGTTCGGTGGTAGATCTGAAGCCCCGTAACGCTCCTCGAAAAAGTGATCTACCAGCGTTACGGGTCGAAAAAGATTTTAAGCAGATTTTTACGCTTCTTTTCAATATAGCTATAAAGAGTTCGACGTTATCTGCTGATTAATTATACATATTACTTTGATTCGATCAACGCAAATTTATGAGTTTAATATTCAAGTAGGATTGATAATTTTATCACATTTCTGATTCTTCTAACTGCAACCATAGTTTTCGGCACCCTTATGAAATAAAACAAAAATCTTGGTTAGTATGTAGTAAATCAGGAACCACTTACTTCTAAAGTCGCTATCAACATTTTAAAAAATCATTTTGGCTTTCTTGTCGCAAAACAAAATTATTCATTGGGAGTATATTTCTCCGACACGATGGTATCATTATTTTGAATTTACAGATTATTTAAAAGTTGATAAGCCCTCTTCAATTGTTTGTTTTACATTAGTTCCTTCCACTTTCATTTCCAGCCCGCACATTTTATGTACGCGATTAGAACATATGTTAGTGAGCGTGCGTGTGTATTTGTGTGTTGTTGGGTAAGTATGTGTGAAGACTGTGAATGTGACTCTTGATTGTGACAAATATACAATACAATTGTTAAATACTATCGGAGCAACCCAAAAATATAAGAAAAAAAACCTTAGTTTTACATTCTTTATGACCTAGTCAATTAAGAAATCCATTCTACGAACCCCAGTATGTATGTACATGTAATAACAATCATTTGCTAGCCAGCTCACTCGAAAAATGCCATAGATTCTCAGAAGGTGGTCTCGCTGACTACTATTTCCTGCTTTGTTCGTATAACGTGTGACAAGCAAACACACTTAATTTTATTATGTTCCCTTATAAGCTTGCATTACGTACCTGTTAGCTAGTAGAAGCAGTCAGGACATGTCACGTGAGGCATATGTTTAACTATAGTAGATGAAAAAGTATGGCTCAAAACTTCAGGCATTCTGACAACAAATAGTCAACAAATATAACCTCTAGTAAAAAAGTTCAATCAATTAATCTGAACAATCTTTGTCCCATTGATAATGTAATATATCACTACCAAATATGTCATAATCATATTTCATAATCAACAAAATCATGTGGTTAAGCTGAAGCTGAACAGATTATATACACGATCTTCGAATGATCTAAATTTGGTTAAATTGAACCTATAAACCGAGTATTTCAGCCAAGAATAGTCACACGTAATAAACTAACTGTTCTCATCCGGAAGAATCACAATGATTTAACAAGAAAACCGTAGAACCAATTGTTGGAGCACCACCCTAGTGTATTGAGATGTACTAGTTGTGAAATCAATAGCATGCCAATAGACTACCACACACTACACCATTGTACTCCATACACGATCACATCACATCATCACGTTAGGCTAGCAAACACAGTGGACGATCGGAAAGGACTTTTGCTAATCCGTCTCACATTGTTATTTGGCCAGCAGCTTCAAGATCATTTTAGAATGATATAAATCAGTTGCAATTAAATCATTAGTACGTTCACCACGCGTTCTTGATCCGTTTTCGCAACACTGCGATTTTTCCTAACTATTGCGAAAGATATCGTGTTCGAGTGCCACCGATTCTCGCACTTGAGGGGACCCCTGGACCAAACACCAATGTAAGAAACATATTGTTTTTTCTATGTTCCCAACTATGGCCTGTTGTATGAAAAGCGTAGTAAAAATGTTGTTATTGGTGAAATCTTATAAATAAAAATGAATTGGTGTTTTGTATGTCACGATTTAACTCGATAACGGATGAACGGTTTTACAAGAATCTTTCTGCGTTCGATTCGTCATGGGGTTTACTGAGTTTATATGTATATAAATATGAAATATTTCATTACATAGCAGGAAAATTGTAAAAATAATGAAAGATGATGTAATATGGGACCACGTGCGTCGCATTCAAACTAATCTAGAGTGCTGTGACCAAACAACGCTGTGCATTTGACAAGTTCAATTGAGCTAGAGGCGGGACAACGTTCGCCTGGGCACCTAGTTTTCAATCTAGTTAGATAGTTGTATGAGTTTCGGTTGTATATTTTTCCAATAGCTCATCCAAGCATAAACCAAAGGAATAAAATATGTGTAAATTGAATTATAATGTTTTCATTATCAAATGGCTTATAAATCATTTGAGAAAATGTGTGAAAATCACTTAGGTGTTTAAAACCAATTTTATTTTATTTTGTTTTGTAAGATTTGGTGTTAGTAAGGTATACCGAATACAGCTGGCGATTTCTGAAATCAGAAGAAAAAACCGTTCGAAGACTGCATTCAATAATACATGTATCGAATGGGACAAAGTTGCATCCACAAATAGACCCAATTTGGTGATTATAGACCGACATTTCATCCATATCCCTCGAAAGTTTCTGACTTTATAAAATGAGTTGCGCAACTTTTCGTGATACATACTACAAAATGGCTTATTTAACTTGTCTAACAAAGGGTATAACTAGTTAAATATCGCTTTCTGCTCAAATTTTATGAGTTGTAATAAAAAAAATAATTAATCGTCGCATATTAGGCTGAGGCAAGGGACATGTACCCTATTTACTACGCTTGTAATTTTAATTGATGTGATCTAAATTTCATCTATTCATATTGTTTACACGTATTTACTGTAAACATGTTGTGCATCCGTTAGAGAATTGTTCATTAAATTCTTTAAAAAAAATAGGACTATTTCGTAACGTTCTGTGGATTTACTGTCTTCAATACAATAATCAAGCTATTGCCAAAAAGAAGAGAATAATTATGGGAGTTCTTTAAAAATCTTAGATCAAACTATTGTCACACCTGACTCTACGTTAGAGTGCCATGAGCTCAAATATGCGTCTTTGAAAGAAATGCTAAGAATGTGATAAAGTTTCAAAGCTCATGCTAATGCTTATTTGAGTGTAATAATGGAAGCATATAGCATAGATGCATAGAAAGAATAATTTTTGTAATTGCTTTATAACTTTCATAATATCATAGAAAGAATTATTATTTTTTAGTTGGGTTTGTTTTTTGTTGCATATAATGTGATACCGTTTGTTTGTATGTATGTATGTATGTATGTATGTATGTATGTATGTATGTATGTATGTATGTATGTATGTATGTATGTATGTATGTATGTATGTATGTATGTATGTATGTATGTATGTATGCGTGTGTATATTTGTAACGCTACGTTACTACAGCGATTTGCATGAAATAAAGGCCAAATAGATTGTACGGGGGTCCATGGGTCGTTAATGTACAGCTGATCACTTTGTGACACATCAAATTATACGAGAATCCAATTAGGAAATCTATTCTAGGCATATTTAATGTGCAGGACCAAATGGCTTCACCCAGTTTCTGACATTAAACCAAAACCCTTCGTGCAACACCTCAAATCATATGAGATTTCTAAGCGAAGTATAACGATGTTTTTATCAAGAGCCCAAGACCACTTCGATACATCCGGACATGTTATGGGTACCACAGGGGAAGTAACCAGTTTTGAACTGGCACCATAACCCAGTATGCGACACCTCAAATAACTTGAGAATCCGAAAACAAGTAGAATGATAAGTAAATCAAATTTCCAAGATGACATCAAACACATCCGAAAATGCTCCGGATACCGCAGGGGAAGTAACCAGTTCCAGACTTGGGCAAAAAACAATCAATTCACACCTTGAGTTATAAGAGAATCCAATAAAGAGCTCATTGATGGTCAAATCAAGTGCTCACGACCATGTTTCTCATATATGGACAAATTATTGGAAACCTCCGTTATATGGCCACTCACCGTAAATCATATTATACATTGAATTTTGAAAGAATGTGTCGGATCCCTCCTTAGGTGTATTAATTCAGATTTATTTATTGTCAAAATTAAAGACGCGTGATGTAGCGATCGAGTCAATTTTACACCGTAAGCGAATAATTTTCATCTTAAATTCCCCCACCTTGTACTTTGAATGTTCTTCCATGGTTCCATGTTCATTTTATAAAAGTAATTATTCCACCTGATTAAAATAGAAAAACCATTTGAAATGTGTTTCATAAGGTAGTATAATGAAATTCATATGGCTAGCATAAACAAATCAATAATGTGTATGAATGGAGGAGTAAAAATTATTTGATGTGAAATTTCAATCTTTTTGAGTAACTTGTATTTGTCGTACGTTCTTGAATATCCTTTTTGATTAGTTAAACCAGCAACACTGTAACCCAGAAAACAGAGAATAAAACGAACTTTTGTGATCGACGGAAGTATGTTTTTCATTCTCGGAGTTCGATGCCAAACCATCCATTTTTCCTGCCGAATTGAGTTTGAGCTATCGTGGAACAGTGTATGACAACAGTGTCTTAAACATAAAATTGATCAACAGATTGAGAAAATGGAATGAATTCACTCGACTCGTCAATCACGACAACTGATATATTAATCATGTAATAGAATTTCAAAAATCACCACTCGATGGATAGTTCCTGCACTGTTACCTCCTCGACCTCATCAGGTAGAATGGCATCACCTCAATTAGTTTGACATCAAATCCAGTTCACATCAAAGACAGCTTGTTGAATGCCAAAGTATACGTATATGGGAAGATACACTGGGTGTACAACAGAAAGCTGCAGTTTCGCCGCTTTTTACAGTGCACGTCCACTTAGGATCCATATTCAAACAATTAAAAACGGTGACGAACAAAAAACTTATAACTTTGATGAAAGTGCGCATAATATAGGGAAAATATGACAACGAAAATAATAACACGTCAAGTGGTAGTAGGAGCCTTCGATCCCTCTGTGAAATGCCGCTACCAGCACCTGAAAAAATTAAAACCCTCAAAATTCATGCGTGAGCTTATGCGTCCATAATTTTTGCCTTGTCAAATTTAAGAAAAAGCAAAAACCATCGATGAGGTTTCGTGTTAAAAGAAGATGGGCACTGTGATAAAAAACTACCGGAAATTTGTAATTTAAATGAATCACTCTTATTTTTTCTTAAGGTGATACATCTTTAACTGACATCTGTCAGAAATTTGAGCGTGATCGAAGAATTAGTGTTTGTTTGAAACCTGGTTACATCAGACAAGCTTTTGTATTCTGTCGCATCTCACCATGAATAATTTTGCTACGCAAAGAGTTTGGAATCGTTGAAAATGTTGCAGCATGCCTTTAGGAAATCTGCTCGTTCTAAAACCAGAGCATACGAATGATATAAAGCCTTCGAAAGTGGTCGTGAAGTGGTCGAAGACTTGCCTCATTTCAAATCGATTGCTGTCACCGAATATCAACGAAAACGTAGCAGTTATTAAGAAAACTGTGCTTGAAAATCGTCATTTGAGCCTTAGAGAGCTGGCTAATGATCTCAACATGTCATATGGAACTCATTTTGCCATGCAACGCGTTACCGCACGGCTTGCTCCGAAAAAGTTTAGCTTCGTGCAAAAACACCACCGAAAGAAGGTTGCTGAAGACATGATTTCTGAGGTCTTTTGGGATCAAAGAAGACATGTTTTTGGCAACCTGAGTGCGCGAAAATGCCTTTCTAGCCAAACTCACAGGTAAGCTTTTCCTTGCAAGGTAACTCTATGAATGAAATTTGGTAATGATTCTCCGATCACTGGTCACTACTATGGATTGGACCTGCAATTGAGTGATTTTTTAGCACTCCAGTTTTGAATTTCTAATGTTGCTGGTCGAATAAAAGTTTATTTTTATTTTTAATCTAAATGCCATTTTGAACTTACCAGTCTGTAGAGACGCAGGTGCTGCATTATTGCTTCTGAATGATATGGATAGTATGACTGTCAGAATGAGAACAACTGGCGTGCTTATCGTTCGAACCATCTGAAAGAAATGCACAATAGGATACTATGTTAAAAAGATCAGTCAAATGTATACACAGAAAAAAATCTTGTAGTAAAAACTACCATTCTACTCGAATTGCCTATCTTCAAAACTACCATGAATTTCAGTCAAATTTACTACGTTTATGGTAAAACCTTCAACATGTGTGGTATATTTGACAGACCTCATATTGATATCAACCGCACCATGGTCGATCTAATCGCAGGCATGGTAAAATCAAACGCATTTATAGTAGGCTGAAAATTGTTGGTGTTTGCGCTTAATTTAACCCTCGAAATGGTAGTTTCTACAGTGGTTTTTTTTGCGTGTACAGTACAGTGCCATGGCATTTTTTATCGTATTAAGAAAACAACAGATTACAGTACTGGACAAAATAAATTATACACTTGACCTGAAAACGCATTATATGTAATATTATTCTCATTTTCACAGATACATCTATGACATGTACGGGAAAGTTTTACTATTTATATACATGTACAGAGGCTAAGACGTGAATCATAAACTTTTAATAATGTGTATGCCAGATTAGTTATATTCTGAAAATCGATATTTTTTCTTAGCTAAAATAAATCATTCACTTGAAAAATCGGATTTCTCAATGACATTTTCGAAGCCAGTTTTAATATTTTGACAGCACCGCATTTCTTGACAGTTATATTCACAGCGCAGGTGTGGTGTTTTCCCGTCGAAGTTAGTTGCGTCTGCATTCAAAATGTATAAAATGTCCGGGAAACAGATTTCGCTTGATGTCAGAAAATTGGGGATTCACGATCGTGAAAAAGGCCTCTCAGTCCGGAATATTGCTAAACTCAGTTTCCCTTGGGGTTAAGCTACACATATGGAGGAAATATGAAAGCCAAGGAATAAGTAGTGGAAAACTTATCTGGAAAAGGGCGTCATCGTTATACAACACACCGTGAGGATGTCAGAATTATTCGATTGCCTAAGCAAAATCCGAAATTTTCATCGAGAGAGATTGCTGAATCACTAAATCTATATGTTGAGCGACGTGATGTTCGTCGACGGTTCAATGACAGTGGATTAGAGAGCTGATTTGCGTCCAAGCGACCTTTCATTAGCAAGCGAAACCACAAGTTTGTCAAAAAATACGCAGGTATGTCGGTAGACTTCTAAAAACGGGTTTTTTGGCGGACGAGAGTTTGAGCTATTCGAACAAAAACGGCGCGTGAGAGTTTAGAGAGCTTCTGGTGAAGCACACAAGAATCGATACATTCAGAAGACAATGAAGCATGGAGTTGGGAATATCATGGTCTGGGGAGTGATCGCATGGTTTGGAGTAGGAAGTTTAGCACATATCAAAGGGATCATGATTGCGGATATATACATCGACATTCTCTGCGAAAATTTGAAGGTCCTAAGCACACCGCGAAGATCACTACTGCGTTCTTCAAGTCAACACGAATCAAAATGCTCGAATGGCTCTGATATGAATTCGATTGACAATCTGTGGACGATAAAGTGGACAAGACATCGGCAACCAACAAAAATAACTATTTTTAAGCTCTCGAAACAGCTTGGGAACATATTGATGCGAAATACCTCAAAAATCTTGTCAAAAGAATGCCACGTCTGCTGAAACCAAAAACATATTATTTTCATAACAAATCAATTTTTTTTTTTCGTGTTGAACACTAAGTTGTGAAAGTTTAAAAATAAAGTCAAAGGCAGAACTGTTTAATAGAAAAATCACGTGTTTGATTTATTTTGTTCATTTTGAAATACCGCTTAAACAATAAATTATTTAATATTGAGTCATACACATTCCCACATTTTTCATGCCAGCGCTATTTTGTCGTATGAAAATACTTTCTATGCCCTAAAAAAAAACTTACCCTCTAAAAAAAATGTAAGAAAAACTTACCCTTTAAAATTTATGTTGTGTGTGATCTATTTTATCCAGCGCTGTACATCCATATATCCAAAAAAAAACCTTATAATTTGAGGATAGTGGAAATCCGTAAGTTCTACACATAAATAGATACATACATCGTTCAGAATATTTTCAACATGGAACGAAACAAATGGGTTTTTATTTTCTTAACTACTGGAAAAATGTCTACAATTTCATAATTTTTCTTAAAACTACCAGCAAACGCTAAGTATATTTCTATAAGTAAAACAAAATCACGAAACACCGCAACGAGACAGTTATGTGAATAACGGCAGTGTAAAAAAAAATTAACCGTCGAGAAAAATGTATGGAATTTTTTATCGCTGGTGTTAAATATGCCGCTTTATTGTACGATTATTGGGAGAGCTGAGCCCGCTTTTTATGTCAGCGTAAAAGTGTCTCTTCACATAGTAGTGCCATCTGGTACCTGGTATCTGAAACCATATGTTTGTATACAATGTTTGCTTATGCTGTAGAGGCTTGACATTTAGAGTAAAAATGGACTACATGCGACTGCAAGAGACCTTTTCATATATGGGGGCTATCAGGAAAGAAGGAATATGCCGATCTTTAATCAATTGTACTTTACGGAGATAAATTGAGTCAGGCACAGTCGAAATAAAGAAAAAGCCTGGTCGTCCTTGCAGTCTTTTAACTCCAAAATTGGTAAAACCGGCACACGAACGAATTCGTCGAAAGCCTTGTTGATCAGCAAATAAAAATACACACAAACAAAAAACAATAAAAATACACAAGTCCTTGTATTTTGCATTTTATTTTAAGCAAACAAAAAAAATAGGCTCATCAGAAATCGGGTATTCCTTTCAAAAATTTCGTGTTACAACAGATTTAATACTCAGAATAATAGAACCTATGCTGCATCGACTCACTTCTTCAAAATCACACATCATACCATCTCGAAAGGAGAACTTCCTCTACTTTTCATAGAAAAGGGTGTTAAAATGAAAGCCAATGACTACCTCAACAATGTTATGAAAGCACAGTTGATAAACCATGCTTCAATAATTTTTGGAAGCCACAAATGGGTTTCCCAACAGGATCTGCCCCTTCACATTCAACAAAAGTTAAGCAAACCTGGTGCAAGCACAGTTTACCGGACTTTATCTTTGAAGAGTTATGGCCGGCCTTTTCGCCAGACCTATTGGACTTTTCCATTATGGAAGAGAAGTTTATGGAATTCAAAGCAACTTTGCAGAATATATGAAATGAGATTCTTTAACAATAGATGCGTGCTGAGTTAAGGCAATCATTAAAGAAAAAGTTGACAAATTGAACTCTAAGTCTATCTTGTT
The DNA here is from genome assembly GCA_024533555.2 of Aedes koreicus. Lineage (NCBI taxonomy): Eukaryota > Metazoa > Arthropoda > Insecta > Diptera > Culicidae > Aedes > Aedes koreicus. The sequence continues at coordinate 179,908 of JAHHFK020001770.1, read as the reverse complement.
ATACTTTAATATGTTAGTAAGAGAACCCAAAAATAAACATTAAAAAATGGCATTGCAATTCAAAGCAATGATGTTTTATTTTTGCTTCTCTTATGGGCCAACTCTGTTGTGTTTTTGTTATTTTTACAACAACAGTGAGCATATATCAAACGTGAGAAATAGACTTATTATTTACACAAACTGTGAACCTGATACATTTTTTGATACCATAAAGCATCTTTATCGGTACACTCCATGTTGTCAAAAAGATTAACGGAATTAATCAATTAAAAAACAAAATTAGGAATTTTTCATTATAGAAAAATCGATAATTCATTAAATTCTGAATAACTATGAACTCAATTACTATTAACTCAATTCTGTGATAAACGGGTTGGTTGTTCAGCAATCGAGCCAAATAAAAAAAATCCATAAAATTTCAGATTAAATATTACTAATCATTTAAACGTTTGTCGCCTCCTAAAGGACTACCCGCCTAATCTACTGCCATCGGTTTATAAATTGAGCCTGATGATCATCTAAAAATTAAAAGAGCAATTAAAAATTATATTTGAATCCTTTGAAAGATTACTTTTCAAATAGATCTCATTAAATGGATGTTCCATTAGAGGTACTGCTTATTTTTCCTTAATTTGTTATTCTACCATAGACTCAGTCTATCCGTACTACCTCGTCCATGCAGGAGTCCTGAATAATGTTATCAATTACACTGAAAGGTAGGAAATCAAATAATTCCATATTAAGAATTCATATTTCACAACAATTTGATTCTGTTTTCTTTCTCACGATATCATTTTCATCGCTTCTCAACACAATTTTCATGAATATAAATCCCCATTGCGTGCGAATCTTTCGAGGATTTCCGCCCACATTAAGAAAAACCTTTTTCTTGATACCGGTTAACTGAAAGGTATGTTGGCGTGGCAGAAAAGGTGATTTCATGCAAGACTTTGATAGCAAAGGTTCATTATTTCTTATCCTCTCACCCATCCGCCTCGATACGTCTGTCGCTAAGGTATTGATTTTCTTTAGACCTTTTGAATACCAAATATTTTTTTTATTGTGTATTGCGTGTGAAAATCCGTTTCGATTCCTTTGTGCCATTATTTATTTAACACTGGTGTATGAAATCGAAACAAAATAGTGGTCACGTCTCACAACGATGGCATGACGGATGGACACGTGGCGATTATACATATTTATCGACGCAAGAAACACATTAGATGACGGTAAAAACACTTGGTCTAAGAAAAGGGTGAACAAGTGCCGATGAAGTAATATATATGTACAATAAAAATAATGTTTATTGTATAAAGCGGCAATAGTACGAGTTGTTTGTGTTTTACATTTAAATATCCTAAAAACTATCATAAAATAAGTTTTCTCTGTATTTTCCGGTATCTTGTGCTCGTTACCTCAAATTAGTAACGCTAATTAGCTCAAATTAGTAACGCTTTTCATCAAATACATCGTAGCGTTTACTATATCTGAAACGAGTGGATTTAGCTAAAATTAGCAACGCTTTCCATGAAATACTACAATATAAAAATATACGTCTAAATAAACGGAACCTCAAAGTGACGTTTCACACAATGTGCTAAAAGTCGTGATTTAGTGACCATCGTAGTGCTATTATCACCATAATGGCAAAAAAGATATTTGCAGAACCTGCGACAGTACGAACCCACCCAAAACCAAAAGCCAGAAATCCATGGAATACTGGTTCTATGGATTTGCTGTAATCAGTTAGCTTAATGGTATCATTTGGAGGTGCCCGGATTTGCGATCTCCAAATGTCGAATTTCAAACACTGAAGGCCCGAAGAAGATCATATGTAACCTGACGTCGCAGATAGCTATTTTTCAAGCTTACATTAACAAGATACATTTGACAAGCAGATCACAAATTGATATTGTTCGGAGTAAATTGAACAATATCGATCAACACGACAATCGGAGCCTACTTGAGATCAGTTGATGAACCGGATAGAAAAAGAGCTTGAGCTGGTTAAAGCTGGAGCAAAATTGGCTAACATCTGTTCTAGCACTTATCAATGCAGATTAGTAATCAACAAGTTTCCGTTTCCCGAAAGTGACAATATAAGTACGATTGGAAGAATTCCAGACGAGCATTTCATATGGTCCTTAAAATACACGGGACAAAAAAGGTTTATTTACGAAAGCTTATGTGGCCTTTTTACATGTTGTTCTTGAGTTGATGGTGAATATCGCATCCAGCTGTTATCGATTGAAAGTAAAACCTTTGAAATGGACAGACTGTTTCAACAACCCAACCATTTTTGGTCTCTCATACAAAGCAATGACATCGTCGCGTGTCGTGTAGGAGGAAATTTCCTCATTATTAGAATTGTCATTGTTTTCAACAATAAATCTTCCAAAGAAAATATTTTGAAGAGCACAATGAAGCCTATTTTTCAAATCTTTCAATTAATGTTAAAATTCAAACTAATTCGATAAAATAAATTGTACGGTTTATTTTCCAATCCACTGTTGTCCAACGTTAATATGAAAACGTTAAACGGACTGAACGGTAGTATTTTTCGTAGTATGACGCAATTCGCTTGTAGGTTGTAATTTATTATTTATTTTCCACGGTTATTGATATTTTGTCTACGCCTGTGCTGGGATAATTACAGGTTACATGGCTTGAATCATAAAGAAAATGTAAACAGTGAAAGTATTCTCAGGAGAAAATACTTTGTGTACTCTGTATTGGACTCAATCGTTTTAACAAAGATTTCCCCCGATGTATGGTGATTGTTGTCAGAAGGATATTGTCTGATTAAGGGTCAAACAGTTGCTTTTTTATCAGAAACAGTTTGAATCACTGTCAGGTGTCGTGTCGAGTCGTGAATTATATATAGAGTAATATAGAGTACATAATGTTTATGTGTTGAACAAAATGATAAAGGCTGTTCATGAAATTATTTTGGCATTTGGAATTGCCCATTACTACTCCTACAAATGATAAAAAATAACAAAATTTTGTTGAAATTCGATTTACAATTTGATGAGGTTCAGTTTTGGAGTTTTCAAAACGGAAGTGAATCAGAAAAGCAACCGCAAGAAAATGTTATTCGCTTACCGCGAAAATCCAACATTATCTTGTTACAAACCAGTTCACGTAGCTCAAATGTGACTTAATTTAGTCACAATTAAGATGCTGCAACCGTTTTATAGAACTTTTGTCCGGGAAGCTGCCGATAATCCACCTTCACGTACGTTTCGTCGTCCATGAGGATGCATCCTTCGCGCTTCGTGAGAACCCCATTGTATAACTTCCGGGTTGTACAACGTCGTTTGGCCACTAAATTTAGCTTCAGTATTCTGTTTGATTGCTTACTGGCCCAAACGAATCCTCCTGACGGTGCTTTGGCTGGCAGGGAGTTTCTAGGCAATATAATAATACGACAACCCTAATCGTTCTCAACACCTTTAAATGCCACTTCCAATCCTCAGGCCCGGAAATGTTTGAGAATACTGCACACGGTAGACTTATCCAATTTCAACGATTTGGCAATATTTTAACCTGACTTCGTCGGATTTCAAAAATGGCTGGGTGTCCAAAATTAATTTTCGGTACGTGACTTCCATCAAGTATAACTTCATCGAAACCAAATGAATCGTGATGAACTTTTCAAAACAATCTGCTGTTAAAATATTCCAGATCCGACCTCTAAAATAAAGATGAATTATGAAGAGGGTGAGCTGTTTAGTGAAATACCTGTAACTAGAAAGTAAAAAGAACGATTAGTAATTTCCATTTAATTCCAACTACCTTTATTGCTTATCTTGACAGATACGCTTATTTCGTCTACAATGTGCAGACTTCTTCAGTGTCGTGTACTAATACTCGACTGATCTGTCAAGATAAGCAATAAAGCTAGTTGGAATTAAATGGAAATTACTAATCTTTCTTCTTATTTTCTAGTTAAAATAAAGATATTAAATAACGCAAGCCTTAGGTATCAGTTTAATCGAACACTACGAGCCCTTGATGGGTCCAAACTTTATTTTCCAGCAAGATAATGCTGTCATGTACGATTTCAAGCTTAAAGGGTGTATTCGATAAAAATGGCACACACATATTTACTTACCAAAATGTTACTGGCTGAAAATCTCGATAATCAAGGAACTAAAAAAACATGATTTTCAGTAAGAAGAGAAATTAGGTTTTGACCAAGCTTTTCCGTGCCTTGACAATTATCACATGTGTTCAACCAACATTCCTCATTGGGTTTATTGCCCATTATTTTGAGCAATAAATCATGATATTAGTTGATATCACGTGGAAGTATTGTTTGGTCTGATATGGTCTTATATATCAATTTTACATTTTGGTGGTAGATGCATACACACACAGTATTCGTTCCACTCGTACCAGCCAGGATGCAATGTTTAGGGCGGTTACTCGCGAACATGGAAAATCCAATTTTTATTTCGGGAAACTGCTGTTTAAAGGTGGCAAAAGCCTCTTGAAGATTGCACAATACTGATACAATGCAGATAACTGCGTTGCACGAAAACTTTCCCTTCTTCATTAGTACTAATAACACAATCTGTTTTTCCAGGGCATGCGCGGCTTATGTTTTCATCATCAAAAAACTCACGAACGCGTGAAAGGGTGTCTTCTACTAAAGAAGTGTGGTTAACATCCTTACCTCTCACGCCAAAGTCACGAGTCACGAGTCAGAAACGGTCACCTTAATAACGAAATAAAAAAGTACGGGTCGAATATTTTTCAATACAGAACAAAACCACCAATATATATATATATATATACAGCCGTTCCATAAAATACCGATATAATGGGTCTCTGAATTTAGTGAAAATTGGTAGTTTTGTTCCTTTCAACAAATAATTAGATAAGTATTTTGTTTATTTTTGCATGAACGTGACCATTTCCATGTTGACGGTTTCAAAAATCGATATATTTTTAGTTTTTCCGAAAATTCATTCAAGAAATAATTACTTTTGAATCACTGAATCGATTTCAAATGTTAAAACACCAAATGAAAGATAATTAAACATACTCTACAGAAAAAATATGATGTTTATTAAAACTTGATCAAGTCAAACAGAGAGGAGAGCCCATTGCTGTCAGACCAAGCTTCCATGCTACAATATGTGGTAGACTATATCATACATACATCATACATGCCATTGTGCAAAAGCGGTTTTGGAATGTTATCGGCCTGTCAAGGGGGTCCCCTTCCCCTTGCCAACTACGCATTGTGGTAGCTAGGCAAGAGATTGTCTGCTTGATCGGATGCCGCCTTTCAAACATGCCCTACGCTAAATTTCAACTACTTCTATTCAATTTCACAACCTGCCGTGCTCTTACGGACCTATCAATACTTTCTCTTCACATCTTTGGTTCTAGCAGAAATTGTTTTCCACTCCTAGGATTGCATGTTGATAAGAAGGATATTTCCAATTTTCAAACATAATTACAGATGACAAGCAATATGACTTTTGACGAATAACTTACGTCTCTCGTTTCTATTCCTGTATAGGGGCGCCGTTCTAAAATTTCTGAAACCGACCACATTACGCATGATTGGAGATTTTGAACGATAATATCTCCTTTCTGGCCCAAAGAAATTGTACGATAAGTATTGCATTCGAAAGGTAGAACATCTAAGCTGAATCCGTGTTGCTAACTTAATTCATTACATTTGTTTAAACTAATAGAAATGTACTTGAAAGAAAAAATGTCCAACCACACAAAGCTGTTGGTTGAAAATGACGTCATATTTGCGCCACACTATGATTGGTTCACACTGCCACAGTTACCGTGCCAGCAATTATAAAACATGGGATTCGTTGAAAATAGTAGATTAGGTTAGTTGCTGGCGCTGGCAAGCTATCTGGAAGGTGCATTGGCGAGCAGCCGTTGGCCAGATAGACGATGGTTTACTTGACTGTTGCTAGAAAGCGGCTGGTTATGCTGTCGATTGACCCAGCCAGTGGAGAATGCATAGTCAGCCATTTTTGTTTCATCTTTGAGATTTTTCTATGGATTTTTGCTTGGTCACTAGTTCGATTTATTTTACAATTTACGAGACATTTTTTCTATATGTACGAAATCCATGTTGACGAGACGAGCGACATCGGATTTACGAAACAAATATTTTCAGTGTCTGCGAAGCCCTAAAAAACCTGGCAAAGCCCTAAAAAATGTTTTGGAAATTGCTAGTTTTCGTAAATTTTTGGCTGCTAGTATTACAAACAACCGTCTCAAACAATCAATAGAAGAAATTGGCGAGTTTTAATTTTCTTTATATTGAATGGTTATTTTTGTTGTTGTTTGAAAAATAAACAAAGAAACTAAAAATTACCATGATAACAGCAGACCAAACCAATCAAAAACGAATTCACACAAATAAGCGCAAACTCTTTTTTCATTATACACTTGAGCATGAAGTTGTGACTGCTGTTTTTTCATAAAACCTAATCCCTTGTTTTCCCAATCGATAAAGGCGCAACATCATGCTGGAGGAAGCTGGGTTTGATTCCCGGAGACTATAATTTTTTCGTTATGGAAAATTTCTCGGCTCCCTGGGCATACGTTATGATTGTACTTGTCACTTATCTTACTAATATACTTATATATACACACTTAGATTGTTAAACAGAAATCTGTAAAAGTTTACCAAATTCTCAACAGCTGAACGTTCGGTAATCCAATTTAACGGATTTCGGTGAAATTTTACAGTTATCTGTAAAAAAATTACCGGATTTCAGTAAAATTTTACCGAAATCCGTTAAATTGGATTACCGAACGTTCAGCTGTTGAGAATTCGGTAAACTTTTACAGATTTCTGTAAAAAAATCTAAGTGTGTATATAAATAAAAAACACACCCACCAATAAAAAAAAAAAAAAACCACCCCCCCCACCCCCAACAACCACAACAACAACAACACAACATTAGAAGAAGAAGATAAAAGATGATATTGGAGACGCAGAATTGTGATGAGCAAAAAACCCCCAAACACAAAATTTATTTCCCTTTGTTAATTTTAACCCCAACCCCACACCACACCAAATATTTTTTTTATTTTCACATATATATATATTTGTTTTTTTTTCCCTCTTTTTACAAAATTACTCCCCTTTTTCCCAAAAATTTTTTTTTTTTTTTAAAAAAAAATTAACGTGTTTTAAACAGTTTTTTTAGCACCACGGCACTTAAACGTCGACCTAAAGAAGTCTGCGATAATGTGTAGTGTGAAGAGAATAACGAGATTCAAATTATCATATTTTATTGTAGAATTTTGACGTGCAGCTGATGAAAAATTATAAATAGGCATCAGTTCTAGAGAACAGCCTTAGTTATGGGAACAACTCCTTTATGATGATGGTATAAAATAGTGGCAAAATTCACGTACTGACCTAAGCTAAGCCTAATCGATGTATATGCTATTACATATTTCATGTGTAAAAAGGTCATGCTAGCACGCGATTCTTTCAATCTCGTTACCCCCAGCGATGTATTCGTTCAATTTAATAAATTGGGTAGGGATGTAGGTACATACGTACACCACTTGGCTTACATAAACGCGAATGTCATTCAAGGTGAGACATGAGAAGGAACGAAGGCTTCATTAGTGGAAGCAACAAGTGGTTTCGGATTTTCCAATTCCCTGGACTGGGCTAACTGAAATGGTAGACAACAATGCTCTGAAGATAAATGACACCGTAAAACGTGGTTATTTTGATCATGCGTGGGGTGCTGAAGAAATTGCTTACATGTTTATCTTCACTGCCTGTGAATTGAAACAGAACAATTGTCTTAAGGGGAAATGTTTCATACTCAGTTTATTAAGTATAGGCATAGCTCTTAAATTCGATCCAGCATTTTAAATGATCGAGGAACGTTTTTTGTAGCCGTGCTATTGGTGTCAGTATCAGAGTGAGTAATTTATTAATCTGAAGAAGTCTGAAGAAGTACCTTCTATAATTAATTTAAAAGTTTAACACACAATCAAATCCATCTCGTAAAAAACTCATGTTGTATGAAGAAAAAAAAATTTGGATGCGTAAAACGCACTGATGATTATCCTATCATTTTAAACAATCAAAAACTGTTCTGAGGTAGCGTGAGTTCTAAAATCTCCAGTTTAACGGTACCAGCTTTCAGTCAAATGTATGGGAAAGCTTATATTTACGTTTACATCCCCCTCCCACAAACATGTCTACCTACGTTTGCATCTACCATTGTCGGGTAAAATTTCTCCATGATAACTTCAAAAGAATTTCTGCGGAATTGCGTACCTCATTCACTCATCACCTGCTGGAGTTAGCTAGCAATTTACTTCACCTATTTACACAATAAAAAAATGCTACTAACATAAAAAATTACCTCTTTGGTTAGCAAATCGTTTTAATTTGTGGTTTTGGTGAATATTCTAGAATTTTCTTTATTTTTTTAAATTTAATACATATATACCAATGAAAACTCCAACCCATAGAATAGTGTTTGCAATCGAAATGCATAATCACATGATAACTAGTAATCGATATTTGCTCTAAAGCAACGTTTTTTTTATTCTTATTCTAATCCAATTTAAAACATCGAACCAACCAGGCAAATGAAAGCACGAGAATGCCATTTGCAATTCGGATTGGAATGGGCGAAAATTCACGCTCTCATTTCGTGCCGGAAATTCCAATGCAGACAGTCCGGTTTATTGTACGTTCTTTCCCTATACATAACTAGACCGCCGCCGGTATGTCTGATTGGAAATCTCATGCAACATGCAACCATGTGGATGCTGCTCCAGTCTTTCGCCCGTGCTTTGTAGTCACATACACAGTCATAGAAATGTATTGATAAAAACATTGCTGCATGCGGACAGAGAGTGCAGATTTTCCTAAGGATGCATTTTTACGCATGCTTTGCTGGCATCATACGGGTAAATAGCCAAGAGACAAGTCAGGCATAGATTCATGGAATACACTCCGAAGCGTACAGATATACATATGGGTGCAATGAATTTCGGCCTGTATGAGCAGATATGATGATATGAAATTCCTCATGATCGATTGTGATTGAATTACCTGCGCAAAATACTTCAAATTGGTATAAAACTTATCGTAATCTTCCATTATATTCACGTCTACACAAATACAAAGAAACATTTAATTTTCTGCGTTATCTAATGCACATGAAGGGAATGCTAGATTTGGCATAAAATAATGGGATCTTTCATGTAAATGTATGCCAGATGTCGCTGGAATCAGGCCTGTTGTATGGAACATTGCAAACAATCTTGTAGGCTGTATGAAAGATTGACAAAACAATTACGTTCTTGACGCTTGCTTTGGTTTGAAAATAAAGGAGCGGAAGTTTTACGCGTCTGTTAAAATTCATTATTTTTTCTGTGTTAAGCTATTCAATAAATTCAATTTTGTTTGAAAATACGAACTACACGACTGTTCGAATTTTATGAGCTACATAATTTTTACACACATAACTGGGACAACTTACCCTCTTTTCCGGCTTAAAAATAAACGCGCAAACGATTTATCACCGCACAACAGAACTTATCTTACAAACATCATTGGTAAGAAAATTTCAGCTTGTCGAAAACATGCTCTTATTTTCGGATCAAGGATGTCTATTTTTGTTTCTGTTCGCACTTGTGAATATTCTTTAGATATCAATTTGATATGCACTGATATTCATTGAGAGTGATTGCGTAAAAAAGGTGTTGTTGGATTTTGAGGCTAAATTTTTTTGCATCTATTGATAACAAACCATTCATCAAAAAAGTGCAGACATAATTTTTTTCCATATAATTACTATTGGCCGGTGGGATATTAATTGTACATAAATTAGAGTGGTTTTAAGTATCGAGTCAGCTTCACCCCACTCAAGCGATTCAAAATCCCGTGCTGATCATTCTTGTAAAATTGATTTTGGTTGCGAACTCGTACTGCATTGGTTCTTGAAGTTTCTGTTAGAATTACTATGGGAAATCCAAAATTTTGTTCTTATTTTTTTGGCTCTTTGGCATAATGACATACGAAAATCTTTGCTTTATGTGCTAACGAAAAAATTTCAGCAACTTTGCGCAAGATCACTTCAACGTCAATAATTAATTATTAATTAATCGCAGTATCTGAAACGTTGCTAAAACTAATGTTTCACCCGACAACAACTCAGCAGCACAGGACTCTGTGAGACAGGGACGGCGCATTACTGGGAAAACTAAAGGGCCTTTCGGACTAAAGGGCACTCAAGCTTTCAAATCAATTAATAACACAGAACGGATCAACTCAAACACTATATTTTCTCTGCTATGGTTCGTGTGTACCTTCGTACCTACCTACGTATCTTCAAAAATTACGAAGACTACGACGATTCCGGCGAAAGATTCCAGCGATGGCGGACGAACAAAGGCTAACCTTTGGCAAAATGGTGGCGGTACCACCGGCTGGTGTAGCGTAGATTACAGCGCGATGGCGGACAGACTGGCGCATCTACCGTTCGTAGGCTGTAATGCGATGGCGGTTCGTTCGCTCACTTCGACAGAGACGGTGGTTTGGTGACGTGCTGGTATAGCGGTTGTGGAGCCGGTTCCTCCTGACGTTGCCAGACAATGACGGAAAGGCCGTCCTCTGTCTCTCTTCTTGGCATTTAAGGCCTTTGCCCGAGAGCACTTTTGGCCCGAAGCCAGAGGAATGTGGGTCCTTTACGATTAGGTATCGGCGATTAGAAAGCTTCCTCCACCGTAGCGTGCGAAGGTGGTCCTTGACTCACCAACCAAAAAGCGGTTTGGACAAAGAGACAGAAAATGTACTGAATCGGCGTAACGTTTGGTTGACGCACCACCTTGATATTGATCATCTTTCTGCACACGAATGTTTCAATAAAACTCTATTAACACTTCGGGTCTACACGCTTCGCCTGTGTCTAAGTGAACGATTCCTGTTCATCGAGCATTGAAGAACTCTTCAGCCCATCACCCGTGACTTCGTGTCACCATTTTGCAATGGCTATGGCTTTGCGTGCCTTTTCCAGCCATCGACCGTTAAGCATGGCCGTGATGTATGCCCAATGAGTTTCACCGCTACTGTTTGGTAGATTTACCTGAGTGCTCGGTCACATGGTGCACATTAAAAAAAAACACCGCATTTCACTTATTGTAACGGAACGGTTACAGGCTAGACAGCAATATTTTAAACTTTGAGCGCTCTTTCGAATATGATGCTTGGTTCGTTCCACTGACTAACACCGACAGTTTAGAGCAAGTTTCAAGTTCGTGTCTCATTGCCAATGTAGTCGGTCTTCATATGTTGCATCTACATAAAACTTAACCCCGCTGTTTACTAAGATCTTTCAACTTGTGTACAATAATTGTATTAGCTTGCTGGAACTTTCGACATAGATATTGCGTTCGGGGACTACAACTTGCCTAGGCTTGTGAGGGAATTTGATACTAATATGAATTCTTACATTCCGTACCCTGGGCACTGGAAAAACCTTGAGGTAGTTTAACTACCATTTTGGAAAGAAGCACACGAGTTTTGCCAGATCAGTGGAAACGCAGCCCAAAAGTGCTTCTGAAAATCCTCTAGTACTTCTTATCGATGAACATTATAGTTCTGAGATGGTGATCAATGGTCAAGTACAGTATTTCATGCAATGGTCAAGTACAGTATAAAAGCTGAAATAGTTTATTATCACAAATCAGCACACTTTTGGAAGGCATTACCACAGAGAGAAACTGTTCCATTATTCATGATGAATCGATACAAAAATTGGTAATTTTTTACATTTATGATACTTTTAAGAGATCAATTTCTGTATGCCGAAAGTAAATTTCAACAGGTTTTCCTAACCCGGACATCAGAATCATGATACCCAAACATTAGGGAAACACTGTGGGTGATCGTATGAAGATTACACATGCAATTTGTAACGATCAGGAAATTTTAATTATTTTATACATATTTTATTAGATCTAGGGAGAATTTGAATTTTGATTCCATAAGGTAAGCAGTAGCAAAACACTAGCATTCTGCTGAAATCTTTCCTAAAGCGGGCCCATTTGAATTATGGATAAAAAAAAAGGAAAGAGACAGCTGGTTAACGAAACGAGCCAAGTATTATTGTATGTCCAGTTTCACGATAGGACACGAAGGGTCCCGGAAAAAGGCAAGCTTCCGGTTTGTCCGAGTTTGCTTTCCTTAATCTGAGGATTCACGGTCACCTTAATTCTGTCCGTGACAACCCAACGAAATTGAAGTGTGGGCGTTTGTTCGTGGTCGTTTTCTCTTGTTTAAAGTAATATTCTTGTTAAAAGTGATGATAGTATTCAAATTGATGAAATATTTTGTTCGTCCTTAGAAGTAAGCTAAACGAAGTCTGTGAAAAGGAAATCTTGAACGATAAGGAAATAAATTGAAAAAGTAAAGGTAAATAATTGTGCTCATAGTGTGCTGTCCGTGTGATCAATGCTCGTGCTTGTGTTAATGGTCCTGTTGTAGTCGTTTCTATTCCCAATCCGCAGCAGTTTTATACGCACCCAAGACGCAGGCACTTCTTCCCGTCGGACGGATTTTCCCGGCCACAGGCAACCGGCCGGAAGCGAACCGATTCAATAAAGACATCGGTCCGAGGAGACAAGAAGGAATCTCCAGTGGATAGCTTCCACACGCTGGTTCGTCAGCATACCGGCACGGCAGAGTAACCGCCATCGCAGTTGCGTGCAAAACGCCACAGCATTTGGCATCACCTCCATTCGCCAATTCATCACACATCGCCATTGATCAACCATCGTCGATCGAGAGCACGACGACGTTGACCATCGACCGTAAGCAGTTAACAGCTGGTGAGTCAAGCCCTTTTTAACTTTGGAGCGTGGCGTCCGGTGAGGGTGCCACGGAGTGATTTTTTGCCAGTCATAAGACTGAGGACAGCCATGCGCTATTAGTGCCGAGTTCCGTGCCACGCTTTCCAGACTCGTGAAAGAAACGGTGTTTTTGACGCCGCCCAAGTAGAAGTTTGTCGCAGGAGCACAGACTCGTAATGAAGAATGTGACGTCACAAATCTTTGAAAACAAGCACATGAGCACACCAATTTAGTTTGGGAGAGAAAAAATCGCACACAGTTTGAGAGAGGGACGAACAAACACTACTATTAATACTATGATAAAAACCGATACAAAAATATACGTTTTCTGTTAGCGCTATAATCCTCATTTCATTAATGTAAATATTTTCAATCACGCGAATTCTCGTTGTAGTTATGTGATCCCGTCCTCTCGTGTAAGAATTTGAATGTTGGGGGAGATAAAGTCCGCTTCAAGATCGGTGTGACGTCTGGTGGCAGGTAACGAGACGACTGATGATGATTATGTTTGTAAAATTCAGGTTTGAAGTAGGGTAAGGGGATGTAATGTTAGCCTAGCTCCTTCATTCGGCCTATGTACCAAATATGTCATTATTCAGCGATAACTAACAAAATTATGTTGCCACCATGATGACCGATTTAATTCGAAGCAACTCGGACATTATTAATTAATTTACTGTTGTTCACCTCCGTGTAATTTTAGATTTTCGTAACTTTTATGACATCATGATTTCATTGGTTAGGCTGAACAAATTATCTCCATGATCTTCGAATAATCTAAATATGGCTAATTTGAACCAATAAACCGAATAATGCAGCCTAGATGTAACAACTGTTCACACAGATAAAATAATAATGATTTAACAAGAAAACCGTGGACCCAATGTTAGGGACATATTTTCTTCTTTGTTCCCAACTATGGCCTGTTGTCTGAATAACTTAGTAAAAATGTTGTTATTGGTAAAATTTTCAGTGAAAATGTTCAAGCTTCGGTTGTATATTGTCCAAATGGCTCATATAAACAAAAACCAAAGGAACAAAACCTGTGCAGAGTGAATTATTATGTTTTCACTATCGAACCGACTATAAATCATATGTGAAAATCTCTTAAGTGTTTTAAAGCAGTATAAATTTAGTTTGTTTTGTGAAATTTTATGTTAGATAAAGCGAATACAGCTGGCAAGTGCTTAAATCATAAAATCAGGAAAAAAAAACTATACGAAGACTGTATTTAATAAAAAAAAATCGATCGAATGGGACGAAGTTCCATCCATGAATAGACCCGATTTGATGCTTATAGACCGACATTACATCCATATCCCTCGAAAGTTTTTGACTTTATAAAATAAGTTGTATAGCTTTTCGTGATACATACTACCAAACATCTTATGAAACATGATCTGGAATGCAAGCCGTACAAGAAACAACGGGTTCACGGGTTGACGGAGTGTCACAATCAAGCCAGGGTTCAGAGAAGCAGAAATCTTTTGGTTCGGCACGGTGACTGCGAGATTTTATTTTCGGATAAAAAGCTCTTCCTCCTTCAGGACAGACACAATCAACAAAATGATCGTGTGTATGACAAAAGTCATGCCAATATTCCAAGAAATAAACTAGCTGTAGAACGCTATCAGAATGTATCGAAAATCATGATATGGAGCGCCGTTTCACGAAAAAGGAAAACTTCCTCTTCTTTTCATAGAACCTAACGTAAAAATCAACACTGAATATTACATCGAGCAGGTTTTGAAGAACCATCTGCTTCCTCATGCTTCAACGCTGTATGGAAATACACCATATTGTTTCCAACAAGACTCAGCTCCAGCTCACAAGGCAAAGAAGACACAAGCGTGGTGCGCGGAAAATTTCCCGATTTAATCACACGCGAAGAATGGCCTGCATCTTCACCGGATCTTAACCCACTTGACTACTTTGTTTGGGGTTATATGCTTCAACCTATAGGCCCTACGAAAAAGCTTACTTTAGATCGATTCAAGAAACATTTGGTTAATATTTGGGACCAAATTCCTCAGGAAATCGTGCGTGCCAGCTGCGATGGGTTTACAAAGCGTTTGCACAAAGTTATCAAGGAAAAGGGCGAGAGATTCGAATTGAATTAATATGCTTTATTTCTATAACACGTATCTTTCAAATGAAAAATAAATGCTATGATTTGGTTGATTTGTTTTGCTGAAACCCCCTTTTGTTTGAGTGACACCTATTGTAAGGCACCATGTCCAATGAAGTGAGAGAGACAACAATTATTAAGTTTCTATTGAGGGGTAGAAAATATCCATTAATGGGTAGAGCTAGTTTTAGAGCGTATAATCACATCTCGATTTAATTTATTAAAATTATTGCATCTCAGAAAAAAACAACAAATTCCAAAGTGTTGTAAAGTTTGTCAAAAATGTATACTATGACAAAAATTGGCACCGCATCCTTTTTTACGCCACACACAAATAAACTATCTTAACTATGGATTTTTTAATAATCTGAACCATCGTGTGGGCAATATAATTTCGGCCACATTCAGCCTATAGTATTGTCTTGTGCGTAAATAAAAAAAAAAACCAAAATCAATAAAACGTTTAACAAGTCATATTAGGAAATCAAAATCTTCTATATAAAAATAACATCATAATATTTCCATTAAAAATTTCATTAAATGAAGATTTTCAATAAATAAGAAACAAAAAACGCAATAAAAAAAATTAGCGGTGAAAATATATGCATTAAAAATATCATACATGTTCAAATAATAATAGTAGTTTTACATGAAAGAAAACATGAAATAAACAAAATAATTCATAAAAATAATTAGAAGAACATGTTCTATAAAAAGCTTATAAAAAAGATGTCTTTACTATATATGGTAAATATTGGCTTCGGCAATGTTGCCTATTCTCGGCAATCAATTTTTGAAGCTCTCATGCCGTAGCTTATTCTTATAAAACAAATGACAGAATGCATTCATATGATAGCTTGATTATACTTCAACTAATGATCCATTCTGTCATGATATATTTTTCTTAAAATGAACCACACGCACAAGAAAATGCTGCTGATTAAGCTTAGCCAACATTCAATTAGTCAGCAACGATCAGCCGGTTTGTTTTGGGTCACCTTAAAATTTTGGCAGTTTGTAATGTAACTGCCATTTTTTTCATTGAAATTTTATATTTACAATCAGCATCGTCAACATTTCTGCTGTTTTAAGCTGCCACTTGCACTGATAAACGACCTCGTTGCATGGCTATTAGAAGAAAAAAAAATCACTCGCAGTAAAGGATTACCGAGTAAAACATTTATTAAAAATTTCAATTTGCTTAGCATTTTTTATTTCTCTATGGGAATTTTCAACTCCTCCATAAGCAACACCCCGATTCATTTACAGCCAATTTTATATTTGCTTATAGAAATTTTCTATGTCAGTATGAATTGTTTGTATATTAGTCTTTAATCCGTGACGATCGCATTAGTTCTAGTTATTCCTATGCTGCCACCAAGCGGCAAAATGGTTCCCTGGTTTATCCATTATATGTATGTATTTATATAACTAAGTTCCTAAGCCGGATTATTTAACCGTTCTCAGTATTATGCGTATTACGTATGACAGAATTCTATGTGAGTATCATTGATTGTCATTCTTGTTCATTCACCATCAATGAGCGGATTTTTTTTATATACAACGAATGTATTTACCTTTGTTTGACCGGTTACTGTATGGTCAGTCGTATCCTGTTAGTGTTGAGAAAATATGGCCACTAATTGCGTTCTTACGGCCACGGTTTTCCACTCGCTTGTCCTGTTCGGCAACGTGCGGCTTCTCTCAGGGCTAATTATCGGCCTATTTTTCGTGATTCACACTTTCGTTTTAGTCACATTCAAGAGAAAGAAAATCAGGTGACCATAAATGGGTACCACTTTTTCCACTAATCCACTTAATATAAAAAAAAATCAATTAAGTTGCAACACTTAGATGAGAGCACTGTTGGGGAAATCACTTTTCCACCCTTAACATCAGACTCCTATGGCTGTGTTAAAGCGTTTTATTTTTTCTTCGAGCTGAGCGTCGTTCGCTACACAACTCAACGATTTACTTCCTTTCGAGAGTCGGAGGTGAATGATTTTCACACTTTGACTTGACTTCTCGTTCCGAACAAGAAAAAAATCCCCACAACCCCAAAGCACTTCAATTTAAGCACCACTATAGCTTCTGTGTGGTCTATGACAAACCACTAACCAACCTGAATGTTCCTAACGTGGAAAAATATATATCCAGCTGATCCTCCGGAAAAGTACGTCCTTTGCGGATGGAAACAAAACTCGAAATGCACTACACTTTCGGTTTGGAAAACACAAAACATTAGAGCCATCGCAAAGACGACGACGACGACGGTGTGCCAAAGGATATATATAGCAATAGATTTCCACATACAACGTGGAGACGCGGACAGAAGCTTTTGAATACATAGGAAAAACAGATATAAGCAGATAAATGGCGAAAAGCGAAAGCTCGTCAAACTTTATAAAAGCTGAGCACCCCGAGTAATAATACATTAAAATATAATACTACGTACATACAAGGTAAATATAGATAATATATGCATAAAATTAAACGTGTTCAGGCTATAATAAAAAAAATTGTTAGCAAGCATAAACATTCTCCGTAAAAGCTTCTTCTTCTTCCTAGTACTTTCATGTTTATCGCTGTCACATTTTACTTACCGTTTGCTCTCTACATAGTGTTCCAGATTTTTTTTCTTGAGCATTTCAATCTTATTGCTTTCACAATTCGCTTATTGCTTACTCTCAACTTAGTGTTCTAAGTGCACTTCCACAGTTATTAATTGGGAGCTTTCGATGTCAGGTACCATTTTTGCATTAGTAGGAATGTGTGGCAAGTACAATCATACTCTATGCCCAGGGAGTCGAGAAATTTATCTTAACGAAAAATTCCTAGACCAAACCGGGAATCGAACCCTCTAGCATGGTATTGCTTTGTTGCTGCACCTTTGCCGACTTCACCAGCTAAGGGAGAACCATTGTATTAGGATATTTATCGGCTTACAGACTTTCTCGGGGTCAAATAAGTTTTGTTAAGATTCAACGAAATTTTTTTCTTTTTTCAGCATATTTCGCCGAAGTTTAAATTTCAAAAAGGCTTTCCAATTATTATAATAAAGCAACATTTTTCTTAACGTAGGACTACGTTTCTCTTTTCTATACCGGGTGTAATTTCAAAATTTTGAAAAATGAGAGCCTTACGCTAAAGTAAATGGTTTTTGAACGCTTATAACTCTCGTTCAACTGAACACAATGACTTCATTCATACACCATTTGATCAGAAAAACTTACAAAATGTTTGCATTGAAATTACAATTTAATGCTATTAGTGTAAGTGGTTTAATTTTTGACTTAAAAATTACCTACTTTTGCTCCCATACAAATCTCCGTATGAACAGGTTGAAAATATGTTTTTCCCTATCCGGGTCCCCAAAAACGGGTAACAAATTGTTCAAATTGTCTTCTTCTTTTTATTTCATTTGGTTTCATTCCATGATGAATACTGAAATAGTCACACCCCTCAGCTGCAAAATTATTTTGCTTTGTTGCCGGTGTCTGATTTTATAACTGAGGACCGTCCCGTCTTTAGAATTTTGCTTCGTACTGTATTTACGTGCCTCTCTTCATTCAGAGCTATACTATCAACGCTAGTATATAGCACGCGAGATGAACCTAAATGAATTCAGTTTTCGACACGAGCTCTCAGCTGGTGGTTTAGACAGGGCTTTGTCCACCTGCCACAGTCCGCCCGGTTATGGTATGGGAGACAGAGTCTTGCAAGACCGGTTAATCGGACAGTTACCGCTTTCCATGTCCACCCAATGCAATGATAAAATTTTGGGCCACTGAAAACTGGCCATTCGTCCCTTATGAAATCATTTCAGTTCGTCTCGCGTGCTATATACTAGCGTTGAATAGCATGGCCTATAAAGTTAAGGATCATGAAAGTGCAGTAAGGAGGAAAAGTTACGGGTCCAAAGAAAAATTATAGAACTATTTTATTAACATTTTAACCATAAATCATGTAGACTCATTTTTGAAAATATCAGACCCCCGCCTCCCCATCGTAGACTTTTCTCCATACATTTTTTTGAAATTTTGTAAGGTCCGTAGACTTTGGTAAAAATGCCCCCTCCCCCCAGAAAAGTCTACGCGGTTTATAAATAGTCCCTAATGATACATATAAATTAGATTATACTATTACTACTATAAGCCAACGCGGTCCTACGTGAACCTTGCGTTTTCTATCCCTGATATAACCCACCACTAATTTTTCACAGTGACACCATTGATTAAATGGTATATGTTTTTGTTCTTCAAAATAATCTTCAAATCTTTGATTGTAATTAACGCACTGTCACTGTCACTGTAACTGTTTTTATTTTTCAGCCCGCCAATTATACAGAAATTTACGGAAAACTTCAATGTGTGGCAAGTTTGCATAATCAGCGAACAAAGCCAAGTATTTTTCCACCAACCAAATTTCTTGTTTACATTTGGAAGTCTGAGCCAAAATTTTCTAAGAAGTTTTAAAAAGGCATATGTAACAAATACTAAATTTATTTGAAATATATTTCTCAAATATTTTTTTTTAGATTGAAACACCCAGAGAACTATAACCTTGGATTTTGTTACCATCGCTGCGACAGCTGATCCGTTGCTAAGAGCATCCGTATCGGGCGCAACTATTTGGGCGACTAAAATACTAGCAACAATCAATATGCAACTAGCGATTTGAAATTGGTTCACTGTTTTTACCCCCCCCCCCCCCGAACACCCCCGGCCCCCCCCCACCAAACAACATTTTTGCCCTTTTTTTTTTTTTTTTTTTTTTTTTTTTGAAAGATTTTTGAGGGTGTTGTTGTGGGAGTTTCATTAGAGGGGGTTAATTATAAAGGGGGGGGGCGGGGGGGCGGCGCGGTTGCACCCACCGAGCCACCAAAAAAAAAGTATTTGTTCGGGACCTTCGTATCGTATTTGGTCTTAGAGTTAGTCTATGATACTAGCGCATCGAGCTGTCATTTTAGTTTAGTCACTCAATCTCACACCGGTCGCTATTATATTTTGTTACCGTGTTCTGTATGGACGAATCCAGGTTGAAAAAAGAAGAAGACACCAAGTGGTGATAAATCTGACAGCTCCCATGTTAAAGTATAGGACGAAACTTTTAAAATGCTTCTAGAAAATTCAAATGAAATTCTAATTAAAAGCGGTTTGTTGTATAATGTAAGAAAAATCCAAAACTACTCAATAAAGACATTTTCAGCAAAATAGAAATAAAATTAAAATAATGCCCCTATTGTGCAGTTTTCGATTTTTCTTACATCATACAATAAACCGCTTTTAATTAAAATTTCATTTGAATTTTTTAGAAGCATTTTCAAATTTTCGTCCTATACTTTAACATGAGAGCTGTCCGATTTATCACCACTCAGTGTCTTCATCTTTTTTCAAGTTGGATTCCTCTATCGGTCGCTGCCAAACCGAAAAAAAATCTAGCGTATCTTCTGAAAAGGTTGAAATGCGTTTAAGACATGCGATGTTGTGTGCGATAAAAAATGTTAATGCAATGTTTGTTACATTTTACTGTTCCAATGAACATGCGACCAGTGGTAACATAAAAGTGTGCCATACATAAATTACATCACGTACTGAAGAGGGGAGAGGTATTTAGTGTGACAATCGGTGCAAAATTTTTAATTGCTTCATATTAAACGTGTTTCAAAGGTGAAGAGGTAACCGATTAGCGTTTACTAAGGGGAGCTATCAATTGCTATATATTCTTTATATACTTATATACTTTATATACTTATATACTTATATGTTTTATATAGTAGCAACTTAACCATAATACTGTACAAAAAAAATCAAAAATAAATTCACTTGAACCAAATATCACCGAAAAACCACTCAACTGATTCAATCTTTCGCATCTCACTCGAAAGTTGCACTTGAAAAACCCGCAAACAAATCTTGCATCCGGAAGCAAGCAGCTACTTGATCAGATTGATACGAGTACAGTGACAGTTCATCACATGTGTCAAGGATTCGTTCTAATATGACGTAACGCAATGTTCGGCAATTTTCAACTCCCTCTCTCCCTCACGTAACAAGATAGTAAATACATGCATGAATTTTCTTTCCAACGTAAATGTAAATCTTTTTCATGAAGTACCTCATTAGTAAAAACAAATAAAAATCAAAAAGTCAAACGGTTTCTATCAGGGGGTAAGTCACTCGGCCACTATATGTTAACACCCTAAAAACACAAACCACAACACTTCAGACAAACTCGCCACCACATGAAAGATAAATTCATTTCATCGCTTGTTTGTTATCTCCTGGGGGTGCGACACATCTAAATCCAGAGTCAAGATGATCGAAAAATCCCACGCTAGCGAATCAATATTTGAAGAATCTTGTTTCAGCTTGTGAATCTTAATCCATCAACTTGCATCGTGCTGCATCTTTTTGCAGTAAATCTTTAAAATCTTCATCAAAATCTTTGAAATCTTCTTTCTATGTACTAAGCGTGCGCACATCGCACAAAAACAAAACAAAGAAAAAATCCTGCAGCTGAGATAGAGTCGCACCCCCTGGTTTTCTCACTGTTTTGTTTCCGTCTCGCTTGCACTGGTGTGATTAAGATGATGCATAAGTGTGCGTGTATTAATCGTCAATAAAGTCCATGGTTGCCAATAAGCATAAATTTTCGCTTTTAGTGTTGACAGATAAGTTGAAACACAGACACCCCCCCACACCACACAAAAAAAAAAAAACACCCGGGAGGAGTATCCCCCCCTATTTTTATGACAAAAAAAAAACCCCCTTCACACACACCAGAGTTATAACATGTTATAACGGTTGTCAAATAATTTCAACAAGAAGTTCGTCATTAAGATAGGCTTATAACATGTTATAACTGCTCAGTCTGGCAAGTGTTTAAGCTTCAATTATAGACTAATGCACAGAAAAAGCTAACCTCACTTTTCACCATGAGAGTATAAAAGATAGAAACAGCCATCGTGTTCTCCGTCATTTTTTTCTCACACACGAATTTCTGAACACAAGGGCACCAGTATCTGTCAAATCTGAGAAGTGACGTCACTGTGGACCATTCTCAAATTCATTGGATCAAATAAAACCGCGCAACTGTCGTAGTGTTCACAAAATGCAACGCCCCAAGTAACACCACTTGTCATATTAATGTTAAAAATACACCTTTTAGACAAAGCTCAAGTTTTTTTCCTAACGCCAAAAACTTAATTTCATACACGCATATAACCGAAAAAGCGCAATAAATGTGGCATTTTTGAACATCTTTTAGGTCATACCAGATGTTTTGTAGAACATCCATAAGACAAATATTATGTTCTATGGATGCTTAAAACAGCATGTTAATAACATAATTATATGTTTGTCAAAGTAAGCACGGTACTAAAATGAATAAAGTTAAAAAAATATAAACAAGATTTTTCAATGGCAAAAGGATATCGTAGCTAATAGTATTTTATGCGTTAAAGATGATTGTTTATTACTTTTTCAAATAGGAAATTGAAGGTGGAAGTTGTATCAAAATTGTATATGCAGCTCAAGGTTAGCAGTGCAACTTCCCATTTTACTTTCCCTAATTTCATGCGCCATTGATTGGATAAAAAACGTAGAAGGTACCCCGAATAAATGATTGAATTTGAGTGAGATTTCTTTATGGAATCCACCAAAATCAACATGGCGATTTTTAAAGTTCACAGTCCTACAGTACGGATAAAAACATTAGTAACACATTTAATTTTCAAATTTTTGATTTTTATTTTCTGCGTTTCTGCGGAGTGAAAATTATAGATTGTAGAACGTAAAGAAAAATAGTAATAATGAAATAAAAGAACGTAGATTAAACGAAGAAGATAGGTGAATATTTAATCGTTACATCCCCTGAGTTTCGGTCGAGTTGCGGATAACTTTAAACGGGGTCATCAACGCAGGTTAGTTAAGGTTAACAATAAACCAAAACCAAGTTAAACCATAGTCGAGATATCGTAGGGTCCGAGTTTGAGGCTAGTCCGTCCGCTGATCCGTGTAATCTGAAAGAAGAAAAGTAAAGGTAGAAAATAATATTTAGAAAATATCACTAATGAAACTTGAACTTAGGTCTTGCAGTGCTTGAAGCCACAATCGACGTAGGGTGCGCTCGAAATAAAGGCCCACCGAATTGTAAGACCAATGAGTAATTTATAATTGAATTTTGTACTTACCAAATGTATCATTGAAGATAATATAATTAACCACCACCACCACCACAACCCTTTTTTTTTCTCCCCCCCCCCCCCCCCCACCCCAAAACACCCGAATAAAAAAAATATATTATTCCCCCCCCCCCCCCCCCCCCACCAACAAACCACACCAACAACACCAACGCAGGTAAAAAATAGACCACACCAAAACACAACAGAACATATTTTTTATCTCCTTCCCCCTCTTTTTTTTCCCCCCCCAAATTCCTAACCCCAAGGCCCCCGGAACCGGCCAAACCCAAAAAGGGACGCCCCCGTGGGCCCATCCCCAAATCATTGGATCAAAAAAAACCGCGCAACTGTCGTAGTGTTCACAAAATGCAACGCCCCAAGTAACACCACTTGTCATATTAATGTTAAAAATACACCTTTTAGACAAAGCTCAAGTTTTTTTCCTAACGCCAAAAACTTAATTTCATACACGCATATAACCGAAAAAGCGCAATAAATGTGGCATTTTTGAACATCTTTTAGGTCATACCAGATGTTTTGTAGAACATCCATAAGACAAATATTATGTTCTATGGATGCTTAAAACAGCATGTTAATAACATAATTATATGTTTGTCAAAGTAAGCACGGTACTAAAATGAATAAAGTTAAAAAAATATAAACAAGATTTTTCAATGGCAAAAGGATATCGTAGCTAATAGTATTTTATGCGTTAAAGATGATTGTTTATTACTTTTTCAAATAGGAAATTGAAGGTGGAAGTTGTATCAAAATTGTATATGCAGCTCAAGGTTAGCAGTGCAACTTCCCATTTTACTTTCCCTAATTTCATGCGCCATTGATTGGATAAAAAACGTAGAAGGTACCCCGAATAAATGATTGAATTTGAGTGAGATTTCTTTATGGAATCCACCAAAATCAACATGGCGATTTTTAAAGTTCACAGTCCTACAGTACGGATAAAAACATTAGTAACACATTTAATTTTCAAATTTTTGATTTTTATTTTCTGCGTTTTTTTGTATAATTGAACAGAGTAATGTCAGTATAAAGGAAAATGCAAATAAATTTTTTTTATTATGTTGTGCGTAGCTACATCTCAAAAGACTTCCCCACAAATAAGCACAAATAAACAATTTATAACAAATACTAAACAACCTCCCAAACTGTTGCTTTACATAACATTTGAATAAATCCCTATGCCCAATTCGGCTACTATTTGAATCAGTGATTTGCACCACAATCTTACATTTAGGTAGTGTTTATTTTTATTCCAATATTTCAAATAAACGTTATATACATATTTTCAGCCGCCACTGTATTGGATCCACAATCTATTCTGAATAATTTCACTATTATATGAGGATGTTAAAAATATGTCTAAAGTTCATCTTGAATGCAACCTATCAACATATTTACAAACAACTAGCATACACGCTATTTCCAAACAACCCAGAATTAAGTACGTTTGACTCAAATCAATCAAAAGTATGGCTACTCAAAAGTGAGTAAAGATAGTTCGTAGTGGTAAGATGACAAACAGTCACCGATGTTTTCAAGAAGTAAAATTTAAGTTGATTGAACAAACATAGAACAAAAATGTGTTCGCTGTCCTGGTACCACGTTTGAATCTAATATGTGTGGAAAAACATCCTCAAAACTTTTTCAAGACTAGATATGTTTAGTATTTCATCCTCACGACTTTTTTATAACAAAGTTCTCATATTCATGTCAAAGAAGATGTTTCTGGTGTTACTTGGGGCGGTGTAAGGCTTTCGAAACGAACATCCGTGGTTGAGGAAACGTCGTGGTTTTACCTTTGCTCGGAGGAAAGTCATGTGAAGTATTTATTTCAATATTTAAATTACTTATAACTGAAGTTATACCGTGAATATAAAAATAGACTCTTTTGATATGGTACGCTTGCTTGTTGTTTTGCAACCACTCATGACGCAACAAAAACATTCTGCTCCTAATAGAAAAATCGGTGCATCTGCCAGGGACGACCCCAATGTTTACGTTGCGGGGCGACATCTACGATTTTCAAGTGGTTACACGAAACTAAGTTAATCTGTCATGTTGTGGGGGGGTTGATTTGACAGAAAGGTCAATTTGGCAGATCCGGTGATCGTCATGAACATAGTCAATTGCGATGGCTCTTTCTTCGTGATTTCTCTTGGAGAGACGTTCGGTTGGTATGAAAAGAACCATTGGTCACAGTGGTCTCTCTGGGAACCAATGGGGGTTGGTAGAAAAATACAAATTTCTTTTCCTATAAGTTTCGCCAAATCACCCCAGAGGTTTCCGGATGGGCCATTGTGGTAAATTATTCTTTTCATGCCTATCGAAATGGTGAAATCAAAAAAGAAAGAGCTGTCGCACGACGTGATTTGGTGCAAAAACACAAATGTCCCCTCCTAGAGGTTCCTTCGAGGCACCTCAGAGGTTCCGAGAGAAGCCATTGTGGCTAATGGTTGTTTTCAGGTCTCATGAAGAAAAAAACAAGTAGAAAAAACCGTCGCACCACGTGGTTTGGCGTAAAACATCTCCTACAGATTCCCCCGGGACACCCCAGAGGTTCGCAGAGCGGCCATTGTGGCTAATGGTTCTCTTTCATGCCAACCAAAAATCTATCCAGGAGAAATCATGAAAAAGCCATCGCACGACCCTATTGATAAAATTCTTATTGTTAAACCAAATTGACTTAAAGTTGATAAAGCATTAATTTTCTTCAAATCAAATTCAAAATTTGCCCCTAATCCTGATTGCGTAAACATAAATAAACAACAAATCAATCGGAGATTTTTGACAATTGGCAGTCGAATAGCAACCCTCTCTCGCGCCACTATCGCGTTGATAAATTTGAGTGCCTGATGCTTTCCGACAGTCGCGCCACAATGTTGCTAGCGCTTTTAGTTGCGCCCGATACGGTTTGAAGTGATGGTGAGGGTGATCAAATATAGTTTAGTCGCGCACCGGTACGGGTGCTCTAACAAAGGTAATAAGCTACGAGCTATGGCTAGGCTATTGTCCAGATGATCTCCACAGTCACCGAAAAGGATAGCAGCGCAGCGATCACCATCTACGTACGGCTTGCCAGCATCGAGAGTGACGTATAAAATGATCACAGAGATGATAACTGTTCGAAATGTCGAATGTTCCGTAAAATGGAGTGAAAAGAAACACTGTCCAATACATTTGAAGGTGTGTAAGGATGTGTTCAAGGAAACCGGATGTTGGCACAGAAACCAGCAAGCTGGCAACCCTGCCCACCGACGTTTATGATGCGAGGGCATCAGGTGTCAAAGCGTCGCTGCAGAACGCAATGATAGATGTCATTGCGTACGGGATGACCTGTCAGTAGGTGTTTCCGGGTTTTTATTACTCTTGATAGACAGTGTAAAGAAAAGCTAGTTAGAGAAGCAGGAGTGAAAATTATAGATTGTAGAACGTAAAGAAAAATAGTAATAATGAAATAAAAGAACGTAGATTAAACGAAGAAGATAGGTGAATATTTAATCGTTACATCCCCTGAGTTTCGGTCGAGTTGCGGATAACTTTAAACGGGGTCATCAACGCAGGTTAGTTAAGGTTAACAATAAACCAAAACCAAGTTAAACCATAGTCGAGATATCGTAGGGTCCGAGTTTGAGGCTAGTCCGTCCGCTGATCCGTGTAATCTGAAAGAAGAAAAGTAAAGGTAGAAAATAATATTTAGAAAATATCACTAATGAAACTTGAACTTAGGTCTTGCAGTGCTTGAAGCCACAATCGACGTAGGGTGCGCTCGAAATAAAGGCCCACCGAATTGTAAGACCAATGAGTAATTTATAATTGAATTTTGTACTTACCAAATGTATACATTTCAGTTGAAGTCATTATATACCGCTATCAGAACCAGATCACCTTTTATTTACGTCCCCTACCCGCCCGTTAAAACCGGAGTTCATCGTAATTGGAATGCTTGATTTTCCCGTCACCCTACTTCTTCAAAACAAACCATCTACAACAACAGCAGGTGGCTATTAAATAGGGCCAATCCATAAATGACTTAGCATATTTTTGATATCCTTCTTCATTTAAAACCCTACGTCATTTCTGAATCTTTCCTTAGAGTTGATACGGTTGCTCCACTTCCAAAATACAAACGAGTGTGGTATCTCCCCATTTTCCCAGTTTACAATCTAAATAAGCATGGAAAGATGCGGATTGTATGGGACGCTACCGCTCCAGACGGAACATCTTTGAATTCGGCGCTCCTTACCGGTCCAGATTAGTTGGTGTTGCTAGTGGGCATCCTGTATCAGTTTCGCGAGCATCGTATTGGCCTGTGTGCCGACATTCGCGAGATGTATTACCAGGTAGGGATCATTTCGGAAGACCAGCATTGTCAGCGGTTTCTTTGGTGAGATCTCGATGAGCAGGATGAGCCTGCCATCTACGTCATGACCTTCGGGGCAAGTTGTTCTCCTTCTATAGCTCAATTCGTGAAAAACAGAAATGCAGATAGGTTGGGTCCTCCCTTAGCTCAGTCGGTAAAGGCGCGGCTACAAAGCAAAACCATGCTGGAGGTGGCTGGGTTCGATTCCCGGTCTGGTCTAGGAATTTTTCGTTAAGGAAAATTTCTCGACTCCCTGGGCACAGGGTGTGATTGTACTTGCCACACAATCATACTAATGCAAAAATGATACTTTTCTTCGAATGCTCTTAATTAATAACTGTGGAAGCGCATTTAGAACACTAAGTTGAGAGCAAGCAATAAGCGAATTGCGAAAGCAATAAGCTTAAAACGCTAAGAAAGAAGAAGATAGATTCGAAGAAGAATATCCTGAAGCGGTAGCAGTAATGAACAAACGACAATACGTGAATGACATGGTGTTAAGCGTAGAAACGGAGAACGAAGCAGTCGTGCTGGCCGAATCGGTGCGTTTTATTCATCTGCAGGGTGGATTTTAAATCCGCAATTGGGTTTTGAACTCGCCGTTGGTACGATGAACGGAGAAGAGTCAGCGGAAAAGAACTAGAACATTACCGCCGAGCTGGTGAATCAGAAAATCCTCGGAATGTGATGGGATACACAGGACGACGTATTCAAATACAAGATCTGCTGGACGAGATTTGATTCAAGGCTGCTCGAGGAAGGACGAAGCCTACCAAACGGGAGATTCTTTGTACGTTGATGACCATTTACGTCTAGGTGGTGACCATTTACCCTCTAGGTCTCATCGATCACTTTTTGATCCTACTGAAAATCCTGCTCCAAGAAGTGTGGCGCGCTAACGTCCATTGGGATGAATCGGTCCCCGAGAATCTTTTCAAAAGATGTCGTGATTGGATACAACTGCTCCCAGAATTGGAGAAATTTCGAATCCCAAGTTGTTAGCGGTATGTTAGATCGATGATTGAAGCCGCTAAAATCTAAAGGCACGTTTTCGTTGATGCAAGTGAAAGTGCCATGGCGGCGGTTGTATTTCTACGATTTGTGCAAGGTGACCAAGTTGAATGCTCTTTGGTTGCGGCCAAGTCTCGAGCAGCACCGTTAAAGTACACTTCTATTCCACGGTTAGAACTACAAGCCGCAGTTCTTGGGTCTAGACTTGTACACTACCTAACGATGAAGATCTCCAAGCGCACGTTTTGGACAGACTCCCGAAACGTTCTCTGTTGGCTACGAGCCGACTACAAAAGGTACAGTGCCATTGTCGGGTCAAGAAACAGCAAAATCCTGGAGTTGACAGACAACCGTGAGTGGGGATGGATTCCGACTCGATCCAACGTAGCTAATGATGGAACAAGATGGCGAGATCCACCCGATTTAACATCGGGAAGCAAGTGGCCCCGATCTCCTGATGCAAGCAGAAGAAACCTGGCCTTAACTACCGCAGAAGAACTTTTCCACTGAGGAAGAGATAAGACCAGGAGAGTTGTTCCATTTCCAAGTTCCTGAGCCGGCGATTGACGTGGGCAGATTCTCAAGGTGGCGACGACTGCTGGCAGTGATCCGATGTGTTCTTTAGTTCTGCTCGAATCTCCAACGTCGTTGCATGAAAGATTCAGTCATAACTGGACCTTTATCGCGAGAAGAACTTCGAGGAGCTGAGGAATACCGTTATCGGCAAGCACACCGGGATGTGTACCAGGATGAAGTAGCAGTGTTGGAAGCGAAAAAAAACAGAAATTAAGCAGATTTCGAAGGCGCGTCCTATCTACCAGCTAAGCCCATTTGTAGACGCATCCCAGGGTGTAAGTCACTCTGCCACGTTGTGTTTGTGTTTCAGTGTGTCGGAAGGTGTTTCAGGGTGTTGGAAGGTTTTTCTGTGTTTCAGCTTATCTGTTAAAACTACAATCGAAAATGTGTGCTTATTGGCAACCATGAACCTTTTAAACGTTCAATACACGCTCGCTTATGCATCATCTAAATTACATCAGTGTAAGCAAGGGGGAAACAAAACAATAAGAAAACAAACATTCGGTTCATGTAAGTGTTGCCAGAAATGAATGTATCTTTCATTTGGTGGCGAGTGTGTTTGAAGTGTGGCGGATTGTGGTGAATTGTGTTTTTGAGGATGTTAACACATGGTGGTTGAGTGACTTACCCCCTGACGCGTCCAGCGTATTGAGGATGAAGGGTCGAACCGGAGTGTGCGCGTATCTCCACAGCGACGCAAAGAACCCTGTCATTCTACCACCGAAACATCCAGTTGCATCACTGATCCTAGCATATTATCACGAGAAGTACTTGCACCGGAACTACGAAATCACAGTCAACGAGGTTCGCCAGAAATACAGCATCTTCCGTCTACGGCATGCACTCAGCGCAATCCGCAAATACTGCCAGTGGTGCAAAAATAGAGAGGTGCTTCCACAACCGCCGAAAATGGCTGATATCCCAGTGGCCAGACTGTCCGCGTACACTAGGCCATTCGCACATCTGGGGGTGGATTATTTTGGACCGATTGAGGCAACGGTGGGTCGAAGGGTTGAGAAAAGATGGGGGGTTCTACTGACTTGTCTGACGGTAAGAGCCGTGCATATAGAGGCAGCTCATGCCTTGACAACAAGTTCCTGCATAAAAGCGTTGAGGAACTTTACGGCATGGAGAGGTATGCCTGTCAGCTTCTACAGTGACAGGGGTACTAACTTTATGGGTGCCAACCGGGCGCTCCAGGAAATCTACCAAGTGATCGACCAAAATTATCGACGGCTTTCCACTTTACCGCACCGGCGTCACCCCACATGGGTGGTAGTTGGGAGCGACTCGTCCAGTCGGTCAAACGAAGTTCTACAGACACGGCGACCAACCGATGAGGAGCTGAGAAACGCATTGACAGAAGTAGAAGTTGTACTCAACGCGCGTCCGCTTACACACGTTCCCATTGACAACGAGGCGGCGCCAGCGCTCACACCCAACCATTTTCTTTTTAGGTTCTTCGGACGGTTCGAAGCCGTTAACTTTAATCGAGGCGGATACTGCGGCCATACGACGAGGTCATCCAACTTCCCAATGACTGGCCCCAATCTCTTTTGGAAGCGTTGGGTTAGGGATTATCATCCCAACATTACAGGGCACAGTAAATGGCACGAGAAAGCGAAACATCTTCAGGTGGGTGACATCGTACTCATGATTATCCTAGAAACTGATGGCCCAAGGGATGGGTCGTTGGAATGACTAGCAGTGGTGGAAAAACTCGTAAGGCTACTGTGCAGATAATGTGTGGAATTTACGAGCGACCGACCGTGAAGCTGGCGGTGTTGGAAGTTCGGCGCGAGGTGGAGTAAACGGAACCGGAAGGCCTCGTCCGTTACCAAGGGGGAGTGTGACGTCTCGGACGATGCGCACCTACTATCGCTACACCTTGCGTCGGTTGACGTTGTGACATACAATCTGTGGACGGACAAGAGGATCATTGTTGTCTATGGTGAGTTTTCTAACAATTTAGTTCACTAGCACTCCGACTGTTTTCCCGAATAACAAATTGTTTATCCTATAATTAATTGCGCTAGAACCTAAGCCTATCATTAATTATCCTAGGAATTGATTTCTAATGCTAAAAAAGGTAAGAATTAAAACCTAAATCATACAGTGAATTGATTAAAAACTTATCCTCTATACACCTATTGAAACATCTAGCTTAACCTATATTGGGAGAAGGTTTGACTCAGCAAACTGTGGTAGAAGAAATAGCAGGAGACACAAAACGGCTAAACGTAAGAAAATGTATACAATGTATTTCATACAATACTAATCATTGTTATATTAAAGGAAATTTTAACCAACCGAAAATTCTTGTGGTGGTTTATTGTTTTGGACGCGTCCCTCCCGTTGGCGCAACCAACAAGCATACATCCCAAACTTAGACAATACTGGAGCCGGCTCCACCCAAATGCAGGTCAAGTAGGAAATGGGTAGGAATTTGTTGAGGTGATACTCGCTTTGAAATAAGCCGAGAAATCCTCCGCAGTTCCACGAGAAATTAATGGGATGTTGGATAAAATGGTTGGGTTTGCAGCAGGATCCGTTTTGGTAAACGGTGTGCTTAATTCAACAGACGTCAGCTACGAATAAGATATTTAACTATGTTCCCGGTTTATTCTCTTAACAGAGATGCACATTAAAGTTTTTTTTTTAAATTTTGGCGCCGATTTAAGCCAACAGTAAGGATGCTGTTGGGCCACTGACAAGTGTGGGTGGATTATTTGAATGGAATACAAGAAAACATTAAAACATCGAGTTGGAGGACCGACTTAAACCAACAGTAAAGATGCCGTTGGGGCCACTCAATAGTGTGGGTAGTATATTTCAGTAGAATATAAGAATGCTTGGTTTGTTTCAACGGAATAGAAAAATACTATAATAGAGTTAGAGAATCGTTGTAATACCTTAATACAAAACATGTTATGCGATTCAAACAATAAGCATTTTTTTGTATTAGGAGTAGTAGTTTA
Source organism: Aedes koreicus (assembly GCA_024533555.2). Classification (NCBI taxonomy): domain Eukaryota; kingdom Metazoa; phylum Arthropoda; class Insecta; order Diptera; family Culicidae; genus Aedes; species Aedes koreicus. The sequence continues at coordinate 147,764 of JAHHFK020001770.1, read as the reverse complement.
AGTAAATAAGTACAATTTGAAAAAAAATAAAAATGATATGCTGTAATGTTGAAAAACTCATTAGTATAGCATCGCAGTTAGTCCATCTCTACCTCTCTCTACCCTCCTCCCCCCCCCCCCCACTCTCTCTCTCTTTCTATCTCTCTCTCTCTCTCTCTCTCTCTCTCTCTCTCTCTATCGCTCTCTCTCTCGAGAGAGAGAGCACCTTGAAAGTTGAGGGTATGGGTCCAGTGACTTGCCCTCTAGTATATATCAACTCTTGTAATCAGGAAAGCTTAAAGCGTACAAGAACAACGTCGTGTGCAACAAAATCCATTCATACATGTCAGCCAAACAAAATCCATTCATATTAGTCAGCCATATAAAACTCCAAAGCTTCGTTCATAAGTTGAACCATGTGAAATTCTTGAGCTTATTTGCTTGAGTGAAGCATACTTTCTACAGTACAGATTTTGTCGTTCTAGAGAAACATATATCATGTGGTTATGTTTAGATTTTTCTTGCTTAGCACTTCGTTCCCGCATAACGAAAAACAATTTGCTATATAGTCAAAACTATATTTCGAATGTAAGATATATTATCACATTTTATGTTATTGTTATCGAATAGTTGCATCTCATTTTCACCATACAACCTCTACATTAACACATATTGTTAATGTATGCCATATTGTCATTGAAAGGTTTTTTATTGTCTGCACTCGGTCTGGATTATATACCAACTTTTTAGCATAGAGTACAGCGAATATTTTGTTCGTGAAAATTGTCATTTTTTTATGGTAACCTAACTTAACCGCCTATTCAGCATATTGTTATTTGGCCTTTTACCAAATACTATAACTACTAACAATACTGACATATTGTTAAAACTATATAGGAGATTGTTAGTTTATAGCTGTCAACTATAAGGGTAAATGTCGTAACAATAACGGATACAGTCGTCAACAATAAGGGAGATGGCCCAGGAATGGTTAGTGATTATGCGGGTTAAGACAGCCGTATGTTCGAGCACGAACTTTGCCGGGCACCGAAGGACTTTCTTAGCTGCTGTTAAGCAGCCACCAAAAAGAGTACTTTAAGAGGACTGAAACACAAATCGTAAAAATCCACTGCTTCCACAAAGTAACTGCCCAAGTTCTTCAATGATGGGCCACTTTAGCTCGTCGACCTTTTCACTAAGGTCCGACTGATGCACTCGAAAACGGCTAAGTCCCTTCGTAAAACGGTATAAAAAAATAAAACGTAATAAAACGCAATTCAGCGGGGGACTTGTAATTATTCTACCCGGCACAAAACGAGAGGGAACAATATCCACAAGACCATGATAATTTATTAGATCGAGAACAGATTGCACGCCCGATCGATCTGGTATGTTGTATTGTACTGACTTCTAGTTGTAATATGATTTGATCGTTAAACGATCGGTGTGTGTGTGTGTGTGTGTGTGTGTGTGTGTGTGTGTGTGTGTGTGTGTGTGTGTGTGTGTGTGTGTGTGTGTGTGTGTGTGTGTGTGTGTGTGTGTGTGTGTGTGTGTGTGTGTGTGTGTGTTTGTGTGTGTATACAATCCAACGCCCACCGTCCGGCAGTGGTTTTTATGGAAGAAAAATGTTTGCAGTCAAACGAACTATTGTCGACTCGACAAACACTTTTATCCCAGGAGTTGGAAGGTGATAGCTCTGTTGGGTTCCAGTGACCCATTTCAGAATGCCTGGTTACTCACGTCCATTCCGAGGTCACTTTCACTTACAACAAGCCCCGCATAGACACAGTACAAACATCAAATGGATATAGGTACTGTGCATACACTTCCATCATCAAATCTTACTGTTTTGAGGATGGCACGTATTTAGTAGTACCGTTCAAATTTAGTTATAATCAGATAGACCTAACCGGAATTTGTTGCTGATATACAGTCTTCATTTGGACGGCTTCCCTGTGATGCTAAAAGAGGCTTGTATGTCTCTACACTCCGTTATTCGGCAAATATTTTCACATCATCCTTCAATTAGTACTTCGCGCACAAATGCAATACAACGAAAATCACAGGTAAAAAAAGCACTTCTGAGAAAAAAAATTACTTGAAAATCAGAATCATTGTGCAACGAAAGAAAAAAAAACATCACAGCTCTCCATCTGTACATCTGAAATTATATGCCAGTCACTCACGCACGCATGCGCGTAAGCTTCGTTCTTTGCTTGTGACCAGCAAATGGCCGTTTGCTACTTTGCACTGGTTTTCTTTTTTCTTTCTCCACACTCTGTCAATAATAAAAATCCGCCGCTATGACTGCTCTAAACTGCTTATAATCATCAATTCACTCGCGACAAAGCGGAAAAATCCTCTAATTTAATCATTTTTCTCCGCGTGGCACAATATTAACCGCACTAACAAACACAATTAAGCTGATATTAACTCTTCCTCCGGGTGCGGGGGCAAAGTACAAAACACAAAAAAAAACGGGAACAACTACCGACCATCACTAATTTCGGGAGGGAATCGATTGTATTCACTACATCTTACACAAAACACGTGGAGATCTTATGATTTCACTGTTCGATTAGGTTGAATTACGAATATATTTTTGATTTTATTTTTCGCGTAAAGGATGCAGCAAAAACAAAACACGTCAGTTTCCAAGCACGGCTTGCTGCGATTTTTCTGATTTGATCGTTAAACGATCGGTGATGCAAAAATGCTGCTCGCATGCGCGCTCTCTCAATTCTCATCGACTCGGTGGTTGATCGTATAGGGTGTTGTGTGGTGGCTACGGTAGCAGTTGACGTTCCATCTCCAACACCGTACTTATTATAAGTGCAATCCTAAACCCGATACGAGTTACAAATAAAATCATTCACACCGACGTTCATCACCCTACAAGCCGACACAAAGTAGATACCCTGTCCAGGTTGAAACTGGATCAAAAAAAAATAACGATATGAGAATGAATATTCTTTGTTGGAAATACAGGTCAGCCCTCTGAATATCAACAACAACAAAAAACGTGGCTCCCCATAATGCAGCCACATTTTTTTCTGAAATTTTAAGAACCAAACCTGCTGCTGCCATGTCCATGGTTATAGAGAATGAAGATGGTGTTTCTGAATCTGACAGGCAGCTCAGCTTATTTGTTTCTCATTTCCAAAGTCAAAGACGAAAATGTCCAGATGACACTGCACCAATGCTACTTTTTTAGCAATGAAGCATTTATTGAGATGAGGCAATCATGCACTATTTAATGCGCATTTAATGTTAAGTTGATTTTAGAAATATAGTAATGCATCATCACATTTTTAATGTAATGTAAAATGAAAAAATGTGATATGGCATTACTGTTGCTGATAGTTGGTTGAATTAGTGTTATTAGTGTTTCACGATGGCGTCATCACAACCGTTTTGACAGTCCAGGGAGCTTGTTTTCGCGGTGTTAGAATATTTTCGGTAACATCGGTTTGAGATTTTGTGATCTAAATTTATTACGATTAAAGTAAAACAGCCATAAAACAGGCACTAGTGCTTATTTTTACACCATTTCCTGAATATAACCGTACAGAATTCGGAAAAAGGCAATGACAAATTTCGTTTGAGCGGTTCAAATTCTTGCACCTTGTAGACAAGCTCCCAGAACGGTCAAAAATGTGAGGTTAATACATTCCGTGCATTGATTATGAGTTAACTTGCTTTAGTTCGAAATGGGCGCTTTCTTACACATTAATGGGTACTTGCCAGCTACAGTGTTTTCGCGATTATGGGTAATCTTCACTCAAACATACAGGTCCGACAACAATCAAAACAGCTGGTGGCGAATGTAGCACAGAAGGAACTGGCGAATGTGGGTAAGCTGAAGCAAGCGAAGTAGAAAAACTTGAAGCAGAAGTAGCTAAGGGAATTGCAAGCAGACTACCGGAATACACACATTGCCTCCAGGATGTTGGTGAAGCTCATAAAAATGCAGAAGCATCAGAACAATGCGTAAAAAAAGAAAAAGGCTGCTCTCATTTTCCACAAGTACAGTCATGGATCATTCCATTCCGGAATAGCCCCGAAAACCGGTGCGAAAGTTGATGGATCAACCAAGATGACTCCTCAAATAAACTCAGCCGAAAGGCAGCCCTTCAAAGCAGTCGATTACAATTCCAAGTTCTGTAAACAGTCGAACAGATCCGGGAACATCCAAGATACAGTACTACAACTACAATACCAAGCACCGAAAGGAATACGACCTACCGATTTCGTCTGTTAAGCCCAACGATATAATAAAGGAATGATAATTGAATGCAATTCAAGAAGTTGCTCGGTTGGAGAGACTTCAGTTTTTTCCTCAACTCTGTCCAATTTCAGACACACTTCCGCAGGATCGGATCGATGTCAAGTCGCTTTGGAAAAGCTATAGATTTGTATAGACTACCAGAACCGGAAACGAGCCCAATCAGATCCACCACCCGTCTACCGACAGCTACCGAACAAAATCGACAATCGAATTGGTCAACTGTTGAAACATCTAACTCAATCGAATGTTTCTAAAATCCCAAACCTACCGCCACCAACACGTCGTGCGGAATATTGAATATTGAGTAGTTTAAATAATTGTTAAGACGTGTTAAGACCTTTAGGTCATATATGTTAAGGTGATCAATTACATTTGTTTTAATGCATACATAATAAATCCTATGTCATATTTGCAAAATACTTCAGAAATCATTATCCCGAGCCCGTGAGGGAGCACAAGCTACATAAAATTCATATTGAACGATGTATGATTTTACTGCGAGTTTGAAATCACAGGCACTATTGCATAGGTGTAAAGAAAATAACTTCAGTATGCCAGACCAGTATTTTACTTGATATGGATCGTATTAGTATGCGTTTAAACTATGGACCTTTTAAACGTTCAATACACGCAAATTATGCATCATCTAAACTACACACTTAGAAAATTTTACAGTATTCGGTAATTTTTTACAGAACTTTCAACAGCTGAAAGTTCGGTAATGCCTGACATTCAACGTACAGCGTTGTGCTTCTTTAGTATAGTACGTGTTTTTTGGTACTGGATGAAAGTATTTGACAGTTCGTACAATGGTCAGCGTTGTATGTCTGTCATAAGTATAATACTTATGACAGACGTACAACGCTGATCGTTGTACGAACTGTCAAATACTTTAATCCAGTACAAAAAAACACGTACTAGACTCAAGGATTACAACCAACAATCAATGTGCAACTAGCGATTTGAAATTGGTTCACTGTTGTAGAACCCCTAGTTCCCAAGTGCACCTTGTCATGCACTCTTGCGCTTTCAGTACCTTTTGGTTCTAGTATCTTTGGCTTTGTTTTGATTCGCTATGTTATTTTGACAGAATATTTGAGAGTGTATTGGTGTGAGTTACGGTCTTAAGGCCAGCGCACAATGGGTACGTTGCGGTTGCATTCAAGTTTGCGTTTTCTGATCCGTTTGATCCGTTTTGTACTAAAATGGAGAACGTACGCAAAACGGAAAACCAACACACAACCAATCCGGTTGATGACAGTTCAAAAGCAATTTTTTGTTGATGCTATTATCAGCAAATAAGTTCTTTTTAGAAATGGATATCACGCGTTTGATCTCAGTGTATGGTTTATATAAGGCGCACGAGATATACAAAGGAGGTGTTTCTAAAAAAAATCTCCGAGAGAAGATTGTGGGTGCATCCACTCCTTGAAGACCGAGCTGGGTCAGGCTTCTTCGCAACGAATTTTAGCATGCTGCTGCAGAACCCGTAGAAGTTTCTCCGGGCTAGGCGTATGAGCCCAGAAGCTTTTCAAACCCTTCTTGCTATGGTAGAACATAGACTGGAGAAAAATTCGTTAAGAACTCCCCTCAGTCCCGCGTTTCGGCTTTTCCATACATTGATGTAAGTGTTTTTCAATTCACTCACGTTTGTGTGTGTGTGTGTGTGTGTGTGTGTGTGTGTGTGTGTGTGTGTGTGTGTGTGTGTGTGTGTGTGTGTGTGTGTGTGTGTGTGTGTGTGTGTGTGTGTATGTTTTATTTTATTCGTCATGTTATATTTTTTCCAGATATCTCGCTCATGGACCCGATATTCCTTTTCTGGCGTTAAGCTTCAAAGTTGGAGAGACTACTTCAAGAGTCATCATTCTATAAGTATGTGAGGTTCTGTGGAGCGAGCTGAAGGAGAAATTCTTGCCGGAACTTACAAAAGAAGATTGGTCCAGAAACGCTGCCCAGTTCTATAAGCTTTGGGATTTGCCCAATTGTTGTGGTGCTGTTGACGGGAAGCATGTCAACATTGAAGCTCCCCCGAACTCTGGTTCTTTGTTCTTTAATTATAAAGGGACCCACAGCATCAACTTGATGGCAGTTTGTGATGCGAGTTTTAAATTTGTTGCGGTAGATGTTGGAGCCAATGGGGGAAACAGTGACGGAGGAGTGTTTGCTTGCTCAGAGTTTGGCAAACGATTGTTTGACGGATCTCTGAACTTACCACCTGCCGCACGATTACCAAATTCTTCAGTTGAGACGCCGCACTACATTGTAGGAGATGCTGCTTTCCCTCTTAAGCCAAACTTAATGCGGCCTTTCCCCGGTAAGCTTCTCCCACCGATCCGGGAAAATTTCAATATGCGGCTTTCACGTGCTCGGCGAACAATCGAAAATGTTTTTGGCATTTTGGTTGCTCGCTGGCGAATTTTGAAAACCACTTTGATAATGCTACCAGACCACGCAGAAAAGATAGTTTTGGCATCAATTATCTTACATAATTATCTCTCAATAATGATGCCTATTGCCCTCAAGGTTTTGCGGACACCTTCAAGACTGAAGGTGAAATCACTTCGCAGGGAGATTGGAGAAGAGAGAGTCAACCTCTTGGAAGGCAGTCTAGGTTATATAGAGGGAATAACAGTTCCCAACAAGCTTTCGAAGTAAGAAACCTTTTGAGTGAGTATGTCTTTACTCATCGCATACATCAGTAGGTTTAGAAAGATGAGTGTATACTTTAATAGAATGCGCCACCGAAAAATCAGGCGCCCTCCTGGTCAAAAGCCGGGTTTTTAAGAAGGGTAAAAATAAAAGATTCTAACATAATTTACGTTTTGTATTTATTTTTGTGTTTTCAAAGTTAGAAAAAATAGAAATCTGAATTTAATCATTTAATACATTGGTGGATTCTGCGCGATGCTGCTGTATTGCATATATAAGGTTCAATATTTGCATCTCCACGCTCTCTGCCAATTCTATTGGCAAAGAAGATAACTTTTCAGCAACCAATTGCCCGAAAGCCGAGTTTCTTCCATCGGTAGAGGCGATATATTTGTCGAGGATGGTTGACATTTTGTTGTCAATTTCTTCCGCTTTCCGTTTCTTTGCTGACGGTGTACGTGAACGATTTTCCGTGTTGTAAGGATTGTTTTCCTCTAAATCCAAATGTTCCTTAGCCATCTGATAAAATTCGGTGTACTGGCTTGTGCTTGGGCCTGCGTCAGAAACAGTATAGTTGCTTGTTGTTCTGTAAAATATTTATGATTTTTTTTACGATGATGTTTACGTAGGGGTTTAAACCCAACCCTACCCCCCCCCCCCTCTATCGCGATGCTAGTTGTGGTCCGGAAACCCAACACATTATTTATGTCATTTGTGACATGCCCAGGTAAGATTTAAATCCAAATATTTTACGTCATTTATGCTAGGCACGTATACAGCTATATATTATGACTACAAAATCAGTAATCAAATTGCATAAATTGAAAGCTGAATTTGATTTCAGGCTGCTTCATCAGTATAAAATGTTGCTCTCATTTTTGCAGTATTAACTGTTAATCCATACAAAACGAAATCAAGTGAGTAATCAGAAAAAGTTACATCAGAACAGCATTTCAATTTAATCCCCAACTTTGCTCGGGAAATAAATTTGTATTGACCCTTTGAAAAACCACTTTATTTTAGACACTTCCAGCAAAATCAAATGAATGTGTCCAAAATAAAGTGGTTTTTCAGAGGGTCAAAAAAAAGCTTTCAAAATTTTGTTTCTGGGGTTTCTCTTAGTTATTTATCAAACATATAATCAACAAACCTGCGGTGAAGAGTTTACCCGAGAAAGCTGGAGATTAAATTAAAATCGGAATTGATTGCTACATTTTACACTGATGTAGCAGCAGCCTGAAATCTAATTCAGCTTTCAATGAATGCAATTTGATAACAAATTTTGTATTTATAATATATATCTGCATACGTGCCTTGCCTTGCATCCATGACGTAAAATAGTTGGTTTTAAATCTTACCTGGGCATGTCGCGAATAACATAAATTAACTCTGAAACAAAACAAATAAACAAGTTTTATTTTGCAACACACGTTAACAGTAGCTCTTGAAGTTAAATTACTTTCATGCTGAAAACTAAGGAATGCATAATGAAAACTAAATATGATATCAGGCATGTTTCACGATAACTGAAATCAAAATGAGTTTTCAGTATGATAGCAACAGTTGACATCCATTTAATTTCAATTTGTTAACTGACTTTTCTCGATCTGTGATTCGGGTTAGCAGTGGTAACATATTATGTATAATATATCGTTATTATAGCACGTTCAGACTTCAGCTTATAATTCGTTATAAAGCAGTGAAAATTTAAAGCATGAGTGCTCAGGCAGTGAAATGTAGTGCTCATTGCAAGACAACCTATATTATTTAACACTCCGAATACCATGCCAGAACTTTATGATCTTTTACGAACGAGATAATCCGTTCGTTTATGTTCATGTCTGCCTCCTTAAAAAGAGATAAGAAAATTATCATCATATTATAAAAAGTCGATTATAGGATTTTTTTTTGTAACTGAACAATGCCACTCATTAAATGTCCATTTCTACATATAATTCGTGGCATTGGATTGTGTTATCACTCATGATAGCTACACCATCTAATAGTGAGCAATTCTCATACCTACATACTAGCATCAACAATCAATATGCAACTAGCGATTTGAAATTGGTTCACTGTTGTAGAACCCCTTGGTCCGAAGTACACCTTGAAGCCAGCACCTAACTATACATATTTGCGCCTTTATTTTGATTTGCTGTGTTTTTTTGACAGAATATTTGAGAGTGTGTTAGTGTGAGTTCATTATTAGGGGTGCATTATTAAGCTCGGGACCGAGCTTGGGACCGATGTGCTAGTACTGACTGAGCCAAGAAAAAAATCGTATTTGTTCGGGACCTACTGGTCTTAGAGTTAGTCTATGCTAGCATCCCCGAATAGTGCGGTGGGTGTTGCTGTTCACCCACCGCAATTTATCGGCTGTCCGCCATCCAATTGAGCTGATTTTATTCTGTGCAAGTAGAGTCAGACCAAGGGTTAGACAAATACTTGCCACATTCAGAAAATGTGATCGATTGAAAAACCACCGAGAAAGGCATTGCGGTGGGTGGATAGCATCACTTACCGCACTTTGTGGGGGGGGGAGAAGAGGGTGTAAGGCGGTGGTAGACGACGACTGTACAATGTTTGCCTATGTTGAAAACTCTAAACGGACAAGTAAACAAGGTACAATACTTCCAATTCTAGATTCTACCACCTTTCATGAAAATGATTGTACTTACCATATGCTGTGTATCATTCAATTTATCCATAACAACCCGTACTACGTGATTGTTGAATACCTGTGAAATACATAGGAATTTTTGTTTTGTATGTAAACGTATGATTTTTGCAATTGCTCCCTCCACTCCAGTTTCAAGACAAAACCAAAACCTTGATCCTTGCAGTATTGATTTTGTTGGGAGACCGATTGTCCCCTGTGGATGATACCCTTTCAGGAAAACGTGGTATACAATGTCAATTATCAAAATAAAAAAAAAACACTACACTTCATAGACACTGAATTGTGCCGTTTTGAGCCGGTTTTACCATAACAACAAATTCGTAAGAACATACATAATCTATTGTTAAACGGATCCGGACACTGCGGCGGAGTGCTCAAAAGAAAATTCCAATTCGAACAAAAAACAAAATCTTCATTCCGTGATGTTTTCTGCGAAATGAATTTGTTTACCGTTTTCCTCGATAAGGTTAACCATCCGGGAAGACGATATATGGATATATATGAACTTACCTCGATAAATAACACGGTAAACCTTTTTTTTCACCTATAAATGCTGTTCAATCACTCGATTAAACCTTTTTTCAGCTGTTAAATTTGAATGTTTTCGCTGTTTTCCGTAAAGTCAGCCGCAATTTTTGCTACCTGTCAAAACTAGCGGATAGGTTTGCGGACGAGTTTGCGTTTAGAACAGTTTAGTACCAACAATCAATGTGCAACTAGCGATTTGAAATTGGTTCACTGTTGTAGAACCCCTAGATCCGAAGTATACCTTGCAGTCTGCACCTTGCAATAATTCTTGCGCTTTTCGGTACCTTCCGGTACTAGTATCTTGGTTGTTGTTTTGATTCACTATGTTATTTTTACACAACATTTGAGAATGTGTTGGTGTGAGCTACGTTGTTAGGGGCGAATCATTGAGATTGGGACCGAGCTTGGGACCGATGTGCTAGTACTGACTGAGCAAAGAAAAATATCGTATTTGTACGGGACCTACTGGTCTTAAAGTTAGTCTATGTTAGTACTAAATCGCAAACTCAATCCGGATGCAATGTGCGTTGTCCCATACCTTCCAAACGTTGTGCGTTGTCCCATACCATTTAAAACAGCTGTCAAAAATCCGGAATGCTATCTGGATCCATTGTGCGCTGGCCTTTAGGGGCGAATCATTAAGCTTGGAACCGAGCTTGGGACCGGTGTGCTAGTACTTCCTGAGCCAAAAATATATTCGTTTGCTTCATGACTATCCACCCGCTGGTACAACGCAGTACGTTGTATATCTGTCCCACACGCTAAGATCAGTTTACCCAAATATGAGTGAACTTTACTCATAATCGCGGAAAAGTGCACATACTCATTTTATGGCTTTACCCATATTTGAGTACACATGGTTAACTAACAATATAGGTAATGTTTACTTATATATCTCTGAGAAAAATTTCATTCCCAAACAACGGCCCCAAAATTTACCAGAAAAATAGAATCACCACTCCATGCATTTTTTATTATCTACAAACTCCCCCAGAAAAATTTCACCATTTTTATTTGTTTTCCCCGTACACCACAAACCCCCCCCCAATAATGGTAAAATTGACTATCAAATTCCTCTCTGTGATGGGTAACCAATTTAATGTTAATTTCACGCAAATATAGGTAAATCTAAAACATTATATTTAAATTAGAAGCAAATATGGATATGGATATGGATTTCTCTGTGCTTCAATTATACTACTACTACTATAGCAATTGGACTAACTGCTGATTATTTGTTCCATAACAAGTAATGCAAATAGTGCTGAGAAGTGATAAAAAAGAAATGACTAACAGTTGATCAAAACAATTATTGATCGAATGGTTGAACCCATCAGGTTAAAAAACAAGAACGGCATTTCTTTTTCAGATGTTGTGATTCCTCCCACTCCTTCTCATCGTAGTGTATTCTCTGTACAATTCCAATGTCACAACTCTGCCACAACCTTCTCACCGCTCAAGTTTTGGAACGAATCCGGATCCAAATGTTTTGTGTCAGTTCTTCCATCTTCTACTCCGCAATTCCAACTTTCGTGATGGACCTCAATCTGTTGAATCGCAAGATGGAATGATAACCAACCTACTCGATCCAATGAAGCTTACGAACTGCCAATGTTTATTTTTTCATCCAAATATGGGTAATCTGCATTTACTCATATTTAGGTAATATCACTTAACTCAAATTGTAAGTGAAGTTGACCCACTTTTGTGAGTAAAATTTACCCATATTATGAGTATTGCATCAGTTACCCATATATGGGTGAAACAATTACCTTTTTATGGGCAATTGAGTCTTAGCGTGCAGGGATAATTCCGATTTAACGGATTTCGGTAGAATTTGACAAGTTCCGGTAGTTTTATCGTCCGTGTACTCATTGTATCGCATATTTTATAATAAATGTGTATATTTTGACGTTTGCCCTGTTACCTAATTAGCCTTATGATCAGTCGATTTTTCCTTCCTACTCCCGCTGCTCAAATCTGTTGACACAAGCTGTGTTTGCATCTTGCTTACTCCAAGGTAGCAAATAATGGCTGCCATATTTCGTCAGCTTGATCTTCGGGTAGCATCGGTTTGTGTTCGGATGGAAAAACTACGAACTTTCTAGAAGCCAGACTGCATACTTTGCTTTGCACAGCAGTACGGTTCCAGAACGTTCTCAGGCCTGGTCTGGTGTTGCTGCGTGTGTTGGTAAGTGTAGATTTTCGTATGGGTTTTTTTTTTATGGGGAAAGAAGGATCATGAATGTGGACCCACGAAGTGCTGTTTAGTAGTGATTCAGTATTTCCAGAAAAAGCATTTTGCTAAAGCGAAGAAAAACGCTGCTCCGCTGTCGCGATAATCTGTTCCTCACGTAAAGCAACTGGAAGTGGAGTTTACCAAGAGCTAAGTGGTCAAGTTACAATCTAAGTGAAAAATCGATAAATTTCTTCAGAAAAGGAAATCGGACTGTTTTATGTAACGTGGTGCATAAAATCGGATCGAGCAAAAAACTGCACTTTTCGGTTAGAAAATCGATAATTTTTCTCTGCTCTTGATAGTTAAGCATCAGCATCGTAAGTAATCAAAATCCGCAGTGATTCGATCAACTGTAATTCTAGCATATTCGACGTGTTCCCAGAGTGCCTCTTCCTGGGAAGGAAACTAGTGCGACGGGAAAAATGGTTATTATTTTAATGACTTTTCATTTGCTACTTTCTGTAGGTACTGCTAGGGAATCGATTTTTCAGGCTGCTAGAATGTTCTGCTTATTTTTAGATCACCCTTCAAACGAACTGTTGCCTGAAATGGCTATTGTCCTCTGAGGAAAATCTGGAAAAGCTGCCCTTCCGGGTTCGTTTTTCGCTTTTTCTTCAATCGAAACGCCATTAGTTTAGCCCTGAACTTCGTAAAGGGGCATTCGTATGTCAATGTGTGTATTTTAGCTGCTTCTGGAAAAAACGTGTTCGGCGACAACAAAGAGATCATTATTAGTTTCTCTGTCGTTAGGTGTTGCATCGATTATAATTTCATACTTTTTTTTTTTAAATGGAGTAAAATTTTCCGATTTGTTCCGGAAAACATTTTCCCTGCACGGGAATACTAATTTTTGCGATACAAAAATGCTTTTGCACGTCGCCATTTTGTTTCGTCAGAGATGAGCCGTCATCGGTTTCTTTAATACATGTGAAAAGGTGCTGGTGAAAAAATATTAAAAACGGTTCTCTTAACGTGATATTCAACCGTGACTCAGCTCCCGTTGGTTTCCAGGAAGCTAGCTAGATTGAACAGTTACAGCTGGTCCTACCCCCCCAGTTACTGTCAAATTCCCGTCTAACTGAACGGTGTTTATAAATAGTTCCGAGGCAATATCAGCAGTCTAGGTGACTTAATTTAAAAAAAAAAAAGGCAGTAGGATATTAACATTTCCTTTGAATGTAGTACGATTTTCCATTAGGTTAACCCCTTTGCATCCTTTTATTGCAGAAAATCAAGACCGAACAAAGTAAACGGCACAAGATGGTGAAAGAAACAGGTTTCTACGACATACTAGGTGTAAAGCCTGGTTGTTCTCAGGATGACCTGAAGAAGGCTTACAGAAAGCTGGCTCTGAAGTACCACCCTGACAAGAACCCAAATGAAGGAGACAAGTTCAAACAGATCTCGATGGCATACGAAGTTTTATCGGACCCGGAAAAGAAAGCCATCTATGACGAGGGTGGTGAACAAGCCATTAAGAAGGGTGGTGGTGGCGGCGGCGGCGGCTTCCACAGTCCGATGGATATCTTCGAAATGTTCTTCAATGGAGGAATGAGCGGACGAAGGTAAGTTTTTTTTTTATTTGTTTGTGAACTGTTTTTGATGTTAGTTTCTGTTATGCCACCGAAGTGATATTGAGAATTTTGATATACACTAGAATGGGCTTCAGCGGATTATTCGTTTTGTTTGAATTGAGTTGGGTGTATAATCTATCTTTATTGAAGAAATGTTGGAAATACAATATAATGAAAACAAATGCGTTAGATAGTTAGTAAAAATGATCGATTTCCTCTGTTGATAATAAGTTTGCAATAAAACCATGCATCAACATTTCGATCATGTAAGATGCTAAATTATAGCTTCCTTTACGGTAGTGTGTTCTGAAAACACGGTCAAATCGGTCAACTGTACTAAGGACCATATCCTTACTGTACCATATCCTTAGTACAGGCTTTTTCAATAGCAGCAATTGGGTTTAGTATTGAAATAAATTTTAGTTCCTACACACTTAGAAAATTTTACAGTATTCGGTAAAATTTGACAAGTTCCGGTAATTTTTTTTACCGGAATACTGCAAAATTTCACCGAAATCCGGTAAATCGGATTACCGAACGTTCAGCTGTTGAAAGTTCGGTAAAAAATTACCGAATACTGTAAAATTTTCTAAGTGTGAATACATCATTCAAAAGATTTTTTTTATTAAATTGTTGTGCATTATAGGTCAAAAGCTGGGTAAGGGTAACCCTATGTCAAATTTTACATTACTCCAAATCGCACAGCTACAAGCTGTTGACGTAGAACTACTGTTATAAAATAGGTCTAAAACTCCAACTTTTTCCGGATTTTTTTTCACAATTTACGAACACTAACTCCATCTAATCAGAATCGCGGCTAATGATTCGATGTATTATGCACATATTCAATTAAATACTCTCATTTTGAAGATTTAAATAGGGTAGGAAACGGCTTCAGCTCCCCGAGACCGTATGTCATGCACGGGGTAAACGATAACCTACAACGCTTCTCTAGAAGAAGCACCATGCTGCAAAAAATGAACGTTGTAAGTTATCATTTTTCCCGTGCTTAGAATCCCGGGGGAGCTGAAGCCGTTCCCTACAATACATCATCATTTTACATTTATCGACAACTTATTCAAACAGACGTATCTAATTTTGTAAACTAACAGGGGAAGAAAGATTCAAACGTACATTTCACAAAACTCTCAGGACCTCCACACAAACTAGCATCACCATCATGTTAGGGAAATGTTATTCCTTGTTTTTGTGGTCCTAGTTTCCATGAAAGTGCTAGGGGTTTCAAGAATTTAACGTTTTAATCTTTATTCCTTCTTCTTTCTTCTTTTTGTTTACACAATCCGATACGTCTGTTTGAATAAGTTGTCGAGATTTGGTTACCTTTACCGGAGGTAATGTTTTAATCAGCTCCTCTCACATCTCCTCACATTGCCAAATATGATGGTGAATAAAGGCTTCCCCAAACGCGTTTTTTTTGCCGCTGCCGCAGCGAAATCGCCGCAATGAGATTTCATGGCGGCTTATGAGAGCGCCCAAACCGACGCGATGCGTTTTTTAATCGCGTTGGTTTGTGCGCTCCCATAAGCCGCCATGTAATCTCATCGCAGCGATTTTTTCGCCGCGATTTCGCTGCGGCAGCGGCAAAAAAAAACGCTGCAGTTTGGAGAGGCATTAATGCGTTGAGTTAATTCCTACCTTATAACGTATGCTGCGTTGTAAACCTTTTTTTTTCTCATTATTATACGAGTCACTGATGTCTTTCAATGCGAGGGAAATGTGATTGATCTATAATCAGTGCCAGTAAAGATCAATTTCATCTACACTCAAATGGGCTGAAAATGAAAACTTCATTAAGGGATGGACCAGGTACCTTCGTAAATTTGAGCTTAGGTTGAAATGAAAATGACTTATTGATTTTTCATGATCTTTTATGACGTTGATAATGCTGGGCTGGAAACTAGCTCTAATGAGTATTAAAAAACTTAGTCATGGAAGCATACTCAATTGAATTGCCTATTGCCATCTGAGAATTTCAAATCAAATACAGTTCATCCAAAATGGTTCGAAATGATGCCTCACAATAAAAAAATAAAAAACATAATAAAACAAAATTAATACAACCACCAACCTCAGAAATACAAAATAGATATCATCAAAAACCCCCGAATAAACGCCAACAATACCCACAAAAAAAAAAATTAAAAAAAACAACTAAAGAAGAACAAAAAAATGCACAACAAAAACCAAAAAAAAAAAAAACAACAAAGTAAAAGATAACTTATATAATAAAAATTTTTTAAAATAAAAAAAAAAAAAAAAAAAAAAAATATTAAATAAAATTCAAAACCCCCCCCAACAATAAAAAAACAAAACATAAAGAAATTACTAAGCACCCAAACAATCACCCAACCAATGCACTGATGAACCGATTGTTGCTCGATTGTTAAGTCTGTATTAGCAGTACTTGCGAAAAAAATAATTCAAATAATCAATTATAATTATAAGACATGAGTCTTCTTTCAGCAAATATTATGATTATTACTCCACAGATTGTCCAACCTAGGCGCGTCTTTATGGCGACGGGATCGCTTGGTTTTCCCTCGCGACACTTGAGCGCAAGGCTTAGATGCTGGTTCTTGAGCCCGATGAGAATTCGTGGTCGAATGCCGTGGTAGGAATCAGTCGGAACCCCTTTCAGATGAGGATACAGTGATGATAGCTCCTCAATGTCCATCGTTTGGTAAGGGAGAAGTAGCTCGTTCACTGTTCGTGCTCCACTGACGGAAAAGTTCTTGGCTCCGCTGTGTGCACCGGAGATCTCTAGATCGACGACTCTCGACTTCACTTCTTGGCGCTGCGTACCACCAGTCCAGTGTAGACAAAGCGACCTAACTTCTCCATTTAGCCCTAGATCATCAGCTAATTCTTCGTCAAGCAACGTAAGATCTGAGCCGTCGTCGAGAAACGCGTACGTGTGGATCGATTTACGTTTTCCGTGCAGGATTACCGGGAGGTAGCGAAATAGTGTATCGCTTGTTTTGGTCTGATGTGTGTGACAGCCATGCGGTGCCGAACTAGCTTGTGTGTTGGGAGGTTCGGTGCTGTTAGATGTCGAGGGCACCGTTGTTGAAGATGGAGACGGCGCTGGTGAAGTCGGCAGGTGCTGTTTTTGATCATTGTGCAACAGCGCATGGTGCTTAAACTGACACCCATTCTTCCCACAGAGTTTGGCCTGGCATATACCATTGTGTCGACAAAGACAACGGCGACAAAGGGAAAATTCTCTAACGATAGCCCAACGTGAATCGCGGGAGAGTTCCATGAAGCGCTTGCATTTCTCCACAGCCTTGCAGGGTCCTTTACAGACAGGGCACTGATCGTTGTCGCTAGGATTCTTGCCACTGGGACGGTTCGACGCTCGAGATTCTAGGGAAGCAGATTCTGAATGCGCGTTTACGAAGGCATTTCCCTTCTTCGCTGTTCGATTTTCACGAGAGTTTTCATTCCGAACTGGTCGGGTATTCGAAATAGTCGGAAACGTCACTGTGCTGGCGGCTTCAGCGAGGGAGTAGATCCAGTGGCTGAAAGCTGCTAAGTTGACTCCTGGCAAAGAGACCCTGTACTGTGCCCAGTTCAGCTTGATTGTCGGAGGTAACTTGCTCACAAGCTGATGTAGGAGAGTAGTGTTGTAGAGATATTCGTCCAAACCACAGGCGTCCACGGTTGCACAGAAATTCTCAACACTTACGGCAAAGTCCACGAGTGTTTCCAGCTTATCTTCCCTTATGGTTGTCAGTGACTGAATCTTCTCAATCAATGTGTGCACAATTGCTTCTGGCTGTCCGAACATCATCCTCAGGGTCTTCAGCACGCCAGGGACGTTGGACGGGTGCACCAATCGGCTCTTCACGGCTTCGAAGGCTCGTCCTCTCAGGCTTTTTTGCAACCGAAAGATGTTTTCATCGTTCGTGAAGCCACACATGGCCGTCGTGTTGTTGAACGTCGCAATGAAAAGTGGCCAATCCTCGGGGTTGCCGGAAAATTGGGGCAGATCCTTGGATACAGCCTGCCGTGCCGCTAATTGCTTCCTAGTTAGCGAGCAGCGATCTTCGTTGCGTTCCGGTGAATGACTCGCATACTGTGGGTTTTCGCGGTGGGAGCTACGTTGCTCGGATCGGTGATTGTCGTTGAGCCTTCTATTTGATTTTTCGACGAGGTGAACAGATTCCTGGGCTACTGACTGCTGATGTGAGCGATGACTTGATTGCGCTCGGGGTAACCACTCCCCTATCACATCTGACACGCTACTCGTTTCCGATCGAGTTTCGCTAGCTATTTCTTTCAGAAGTTTATACTTTTCCTCTAGATAGATTCGTTCCTGTTCTAACCTCTTCTCGTTTAGCGTTCTTTCATCCTCCAGTTTTTGCAGCTTTAGTTTTACGAGAGTTTGCGACGATCTGCTAGATGCTCGGCTTGATGCTTGCGATACAACTGACTTCGCTTTTACCTTATCTCCCTTTGGCCGTTGCTCCTTGTGATGATCCTGATCCTGTGGGTTTGTCTCGGTGTTTGTTTTCGACCGTTGTATCTTCTTGGAAGCCTGCAAATGATCGCTATGAAGACGCACTGGAGGTGGGCGGGAATCTGTTCCAGCTGCCTTCTTCTTGGTAGCACCACCCGATACCGAAAGTGTATTGCTGGCGTGCGTATGGGTCTCTGGTATTAGTTGCAGCTTGATGCAGTTTACACACTTCCACGGCTTGTTCTCAATGTCTTGATTGACTCCTACGCAGTTGAAGTGGAACCATTTCAAGCACTGATCACACCTTACCATTTCGTCGGTGTCCTCTTGACGGCATACTCTACACGACTGGCCTGGAAACGATGGCTCTGGTTCAATAGTTTCGTTGGTGACCACCACTTGCACACCAGTAATCGCACTACTTTCCTTACCACGTTCATTTCCACCTTCAGTACTTCCTTTATTTGACCGACCGCGACTCGACATGACCGTATTTGTTATTTTACCAATAAACAAATATAATAAGATGTTGGAATGTGCCAACCAGTTGCACGGGGATGGTTTCCAAATTAATAATACCCCAAAGGTAAACGACCGGAGACGTAGGATTTACGTTTAATAGGGGTTATTATTATATTTCTGTAATGGAATTGATGTGTTTATGTTTTACAAAACTTAATAAATAGGAATTTCATGTTCAACTTTCTATTGCTCAATACATGTTTTATCGAGTTGACTTACGTTTAGTCCCGTTATGCAGCACTCGCAGCTGATCTAGCTAACCTATGGTCTTCTAACCGTACTACAAAATCTAGATTTAAGTATTTCAAATTTATTTTAGTTATTAAGATTTACCTTAGCATGTAGGTCTAGCACGTAAGTAGATTCTAGGAATAAACTGCATGTACTTTTAGTAAGGGTAAATTAACAAATTACTTTTAATTAGAATAGTTCACATGGGGTTTGTTTTTCTTTTGTAAACAATGGATGGTGATGTATTCAACGTCTATGGGACCGCAGGTTCGGTAAATTACCTTATGCGCTGGTATGGGTAGATAAGATGCTGGATGGGAAGGTGCGCACCTACGCCAGGGGCGTATTCAACAAAACCCAAATTTAAAATTTAAAAAAAACAAAAAACAAAAAAAAAAAAAAAAAAAAAAAAAAAAAAAAAAAAAAAATTTATTTATTTTTTTTTTTAAATTTTTTTTTTTTAAATAACATAATTATTTTTTTTTTTTAAAATATTTTTTTTTTTTCTTCTCCCCCCACCCCCCGCCCACAAACCCGTTTCCCCCCAACACCCCTCCTTCCCCCTTTTCCTCCCCCCCCTTTTTCCCCCCCCCCCAAAAACTTTTAATTTCCTTTCATTTGCATAATAGAAATTGAAATCCTTCAATTTGACTATGTAGTTTAAAAAACAAATGCACACAGAAAAAAAATGATAGACAATTTTACCATTATTGGGGGTTAGGATGACTATGGCAGTAAAGTGATTTTGAACCGACTACACTCAGCGAAATAAACTTTCGATATTCATAAGATTGCATTATGATTATTTGCCACAAGAAATCATTATGAATTTCATTAATTTACCTTAAGAAATACAATGATGTTGATAAAATAAAAATATGGAGCAACCTGGATTCGAACCTTGAACGTTGACGTTATGGGTCTTATGACTTGACCACTAGTATATATCAACACTTGTAAATAGGGAAGCTTAAAGGCGAAAAAGAACAACGTCGTATAAAACAAAATCCATTCATCAGTCAGCCTTATGAAATTCCAAGCATCGCTCATTAGTTGAACCTTATGAAATTCTTAAGATTATTTAGCTGAGTGTATGATCATGGACAAAATTTAATTGTCGGTACAATCATGTAATTATTCTCAGTACATAGTTCATATTCAGTCGATAAAAGTGCAGCGGCAAAGCGACACGATGAAAACAATTTTCTGGGTTGTCCGACTTTTCCCCAAAACGCTTTCGTTCCTTAAAATACTTAAACGGTCTACGAATGGTCAGTTTCCCAGACATTTTTTTCCCGAATGTATTTGAATATCTTCCACAAATACAGATTTATTAAAAATAAAACAAGAAAGATTCCCGTCTTACGAAATATGTTCTTTAACATTGTAGAGTTATTAGTTTGTAATTCTCTATATTTAGATACATACTTTTCGTTTGTTATACGGTACACCTTTAAAAAAGCCATTCAGTTAAAAGTGGAAACCCTCGATGGCATTTGATATACTCTCAGTTTTTCTATGTAGGTATTTCATAAATAAGCACAATTATCTTTTTCGATTTGTAAGATACGTTTCCTTTATTTTCAACAAGTTCAGAATTTCGAAGACAATCAAATGTCAATATTTGGTATGGCCGTATTTCGGATTAATTCAGAAATACGGTTTGGCATAGAATCAGAGAGCTTTTGCATTGTTGCCATGAACAGCAATGAATTGCTGTTTTAAGACTGCAAATGCTATCAAACTGACGTCCCCAGAGGTTTTGAATGGGATTGCGATCCGGACTGCAAGCTGGCCAGTCCAGTAGCGGAATGTTTTTATCTCAGCAAATCACGATTTGGATTGCTTGGAAACGTGTATAGATTCATTGTGATTAGCATTAGCAGCACCGTATGGTGGTTAATCCGGAGAAGTGTTAGATGATCACCTTACCTAGAAAAAACTACAAGTAACAGCCCAATGGGGTTGTGTGCAAAGGTGACGTAGGACTACGCAGCAATCTAATTCCCAATTGCTATAAGTCAGTCGGGAAGCTTCACTTTCAATCCGCTCGGAAATATCATAGACGAAGCTTTTCATAATGCTTATCGCTTTGGAGGAAACGACAGTATAGTAAAATGCTTCAGCACCCGGTAGATGTGGTGCTATACGTTTTCTTCTTCCGATCTTTGCTACTGGAACTGTTTGCCTTCCGAGATGGTGGAGCGAGAATGCACCATAAGAGCACATTCTGTTCATATGATCGACCATCTGGAGACCATCCTTACTGCGTTGTAGATTGTTATGGTCTGTTTGGGATTTCAAAGTCTATTATTGCCGATAGAGGTCGAAAAAATGCTAATGGAACGTTCGACCAGCTTTAGGAAGTAAATATGTGAGAAAATTATATTGTAAACTCTTTGCGCAATACCAATTACTATTAGTTAGTTGTTTTCACACGGGTTTTCTTATAACGTTTTAAGCATTTGTACTTCATTAAGGCATAAAAAATAGATAATTAATGTACCAGAAACTGGACGGACACTTGTGCCTACCCAGTGGAGGACCCGGATACGACCACCCATGTGAGTCTAGAGTATCGCACGAGCTGACGAGTGCAACGGGAAGGACTATAGGTGTATAGACCTGGGGGTGAGTCCCCGGATACGCAATCTTAGCAGGAAAGCACGGACTATACACTGAACAATTACAATTACAATTACAAAATTCTATTGTAAACTCTTTAGATTGCATTTGGTGGCCCAGAAAATGGCCAAGTAAATATGTGAGAAAATTCTATTGTACACTCTTTAGAAAGCATTTGGTGGCTCTTAATGATGATACGGCCCCGGTTGTATTTTCTACGCTGGATGAGAGGGCCACTATCTTTAACGCGTAGAAGATAGTTATGGATCCATTGGTTCGTTCGTTGTTCAACGCGCTACCATTTACTCCGGGATGCGGCGTTTAAAGCAATGCCATATTCAGTCGGGTAGTGGAAATTTCAAACAGCACCAGAGAAAAGTTCAAACAAACGCTTTAATTGACAAATTGATTTGGTCGTCCTTTAGTTGACGGGGGCGGAACATGGTTCGCGATTGAACTTGGGCTTTCTTCTAGGTATTCTTGGTTTAGTTCCTCGTTGTTGCGGGTGGCCATCTTCAGGTGACGTGGGATAATTCTTGTCTCGTTGATGTCACGGGTGGCATTTTCCGCCAACTCGTAGGCTTCAGCAGCTATGTTTCTCTCAGCGAGGTTGACGGGAGCATCGGCACCAACAGCCAACTTCACCAACGCCTCTCTGGGCAACGACTGCTCGCCAGTGCACCCTCAAGGGTGCTTGCTACCGCCAACTGCGATCGTGCAGCCACTGCACAGCTCCACGACTGTCGTAAGACTGAATCAAAATGTTCTGCTAAGAGCTATTAGGTAATGGCGTCCTACGCTAGTGCACAAAAGAAGGCGGTACCAACGAAGGCAATGTGATATAAATTCCATCAAAGGGGACGAGCTTTAGTTATTGTGCCACAATAATTAGTTTTAATTATTACACGCTAGACGGGTGATTTTCTTAACCGAAACATTTCTAATTTGCTTGCCACCGCCAGCAACTAATCCGCTATGCACGATTGGGAAATACAACGAACTCAACCACATGGTCGGTCTGAAGTGTCGCAGTTCGGTTCGAATTATCCGTTCTAGAATTTCGTTCATTGGTTGTTGTTCAACGTGCTCTGTCATTTACTCCGGGACGCGGTGTTTAATAAATGCTATGTTCAGCCGGGGCGGGGTAATTAAAATTAATTTGAAACAGCTCAAGAGAAAATTTTAACCAAACATACTCTTTAATTGGCAAACTGATTTGGTCGTCCTGAAAAGGACGGATTTAGTTGACGGGGGAGAAACAGTTCGCGATTGAACTTGAACTTTCTTTCTTGGTTCATCTCCTCTTCATTGCGGGTGGCCATCTGCAGGTGACGTGGGATGATTGATTCTTGTCTCGTTGTCACGAGCGGATTTTTCCCGCTAACTCGTAGGCTTCAGCAGCCATGTTTCTCGCAGCGAGGTTGACGGGAGCATCGGCAACAAAGCTTCAAAGCACGGTAATCAAACGTACGACTTACGTAAAATATCTAGGGGTTATTCTGGATTCTCAGTTCAGCTTCACATCTCGTACATCGTGGACATGGCGTCAAGAGCTCTAGGCTTTATTTTTCGGATTGATAAAGACTTCTCCGATATTTACAGCTCTGCCATCTGGAATCCGAGCTATATTAATGGCGCCAACAGAGTCGAATCTGTTCAACGCAGGTTTTTATGCTTCGCTTTCCGAAGATTGCCTTGGAGAGACCCGTTCCGTATGCCGAGTTACGAGAGTCGTTGTCGATTGATCGATCTTGCACCGCTTCGGTTTCCTCGTGATACTTCCAGGGCTCTCTTTGTTGCAGACATTTTACAAGGCCGAATCAATTGCAGCACC
The DNA here is from genome assembly GCA_024533555.2 of Aedes koreicus. Taxonomy (NCBI): domain Eukaryota; kingdom Metazoa; phylum Arthropoda; class Insecta; order Diptera; family Culicidae; genus Aedes; species Aedes koreicus. Next base: position 124,132 of record JAHHFK020001770.1, on the reverse strand, counting down.
ATCCCGGAGCAGATTAATATAAACGTCCAACCAGGGGCATTGCACAACAGCGTAAGATTGAGGATGCCGATTCGCCGAAACAATTATAGTATGAACGGTGCACTGCAGCGATTGTTAAATAGATTCTCGCCAATGTTCGACTATCATGTCCCTCGGCAAACTCTGCGCGGACGTTTCACGTCATATTTTTCTGGGCAGTAGACCATTACGAATAATACGTGTTGTGGTTTGATATTTCAGTTTATTGTATACGACATATTTTTAATACCACCATTAGGGCTTTACTAAGCCTGTGAGTGCTGACTAAATAAATAAATTACATACATTTTTTTAAATTAGCACGTTTGCACACCTCGTGAAATTACGATGAGGAGTAATTAGTTGAAGACATTGCATAGCACCAAGAAACGGATCCAGTTACTGAAACGTTTGTTCACGCAATAATCTCCACGATGACATTCCTCGATCGCTCATCTGGCCACGTCCATGCCACCCTTTGGAGATGTCAGGATTTGGTATCTACCTTAAGAAGCTGCTGGGAACCCACGCAGCCTTCAGTGGATATCAAAGGAAAAGGGAAATGTATAGTCGATGAGATCAGTTAAAGAGATTGCCCCGTTTGGTATACAGAACAAAAACTTATTTAAAAATGGTCGTAGGGAACACCTAGTCTAAGAAGGTTAAGTGATACTCCATTTCTGTTAAAACGGGTGGGTCTTAAGCATTAATTCTAGTCCTAACCCCATATGACATGATTATAGCGCCATTACTCACTTTCTGAATAGAGATGAGTATGTGAAAATATGTTTTTCCTTATTGATACAGGCCTCATAACCGAAACAAGTTTAATCGCTACATTACGAAATATCAGGTTCGCATAGCCACTACCGGTTCACTTCCAATGAATCTATCAATGTTTGATTTGAATATTTTGTATCGAATACTGAACAAAATGTTTGTTTTCGCGAAATCAACGGAGCAGAAGAAAAAAAAAACTGGACTGGAGATGCATTGTCCCGTTGAAAAACATTATCTTCATTCACGTCGTTCACAATATGATCGATCAAATCATCTTACAAAAGCTCCCGGTACATGTTGGAATTCATCCAGGTTGTAATGACAAATCGGAAGTTGCATGTTATGAGAAGGCACTCCAAACCATCAAAGTTTCGCTTCGATATCACGACACCAGTTTGATTCAAATCATGCCAGTAGCAACTGTAACAATCCGGTTCGACACTCGTCAGAAAACAACATTTCGTCATTCAGGCTTCCAATCCATGTACTTCCGGGCGAATGTGGGCCGGTTTTGCTTATGAATGAGGTAAAGCTTTGTCTTTCCTTTCAGTTTCTTCCATTTGACTTTCGGCAATTCATTCAAAATCCGAGCAATTTGTCGTGGTCATCGGAACATCTAGTTTTGCTTTATTTGGGAGCAGGGCAGTCGATTCAGTGTGGCTTCATGTCTGATTTGGCAGGTAAAAGGCTCAAAGAAACTTTGGTGCGCACTGTGTTAAGAGCTTCAATGCCATATTTTGAACCTTTTTTTATAACATTCCGTGCCGCTTTCTCGCTTCGACCAATTTTTTTCGCCTTTCCTGATATTATAACGGTTATCATCAATCAAGAGAAATTAAATGCCATAAGATTGACGTACCTTCACAATCATTGTTTAACCGATACGGGTTAAAATCTGCTGGAAAACCGCGATCTGTAAACGAAAACAAAAAACGATTTCTTCTGCAACTCGGAATAATGAATGACTAGTATGAAAACGTTGTTTGAATATTTACATCCGCCGTCATCTATTTGATGTGTGTGCGTGCAAACTGTTTCCTTCTCATGAAAGTGGTTCAAGTACAAGTACCACAAGGATCAAAGATATCCACTTGAAAACATGTTTAAGACATTTAAAAAAATCATAGCGCTCGGCTAAACAAATCACTGTATCACAAAGATTTCCGATCCAATAAAGTGATGGCTTTGGAGATCGCTCGGCCCCTCATCGCGGGGGTATGGCGGCGATAGACTCCTTTTCTTTAATGACATTCAGAAACACTGAGATTTTGCTTGGATTGAAAAAAAAATTAAACGAATTCGATATTAATGTCTTGAAGCTCTGAACCGCAATATTATGTTCATAGTTATGTAAACTGAAGAACATTGACTGAAATTAGAAATTAGTGTCGAAGATGGTTGATGTGGAAATAAAGAGAAGAATGTTCCGTGCGAAATATGAACGCTATAATGATTTCGATTGTTGTTGATCGTTGAGATTTGAACAGATGCTTTATTTAACTTTATTGTCGACCGAAATACTATCGTTCCATGCATTGGTTGATTATGTGATTTTTTGTGACATTTTGAGAATGGATTGGATGGAAGCCTGGAAATTAAATTCTGTAATCTTTAAGAGAATTGTCGCCAACACTAGAATTTTGTGCGATATAACATTTATTGTAGATAATTATTATAACATGTTATAACTCCGTAGCCTAAGCTAGGCATAAACATTAAGGTTTTCATTTCTGGAAACAATACTACGCGTAGGCTGAGCAGTTATAACATGTAATAAAGTCATCATTTTTCGTGTCGATAATTCCCAGGATTTTTTGAACCGTGATTCGATCCCGGTTAACATCTGAATAGTGAACAACAAATTTCAATCAGTATCACTCAAAGGCAGCAAAAGCTTTTAAAGAACTACCAATATAACATTTCTGACGTTTTCTTTTTTTCCAATTTTATTTTACAGCAAGCGAGAACGCCGTGGCAAGGATCTGGTTCACCAGCTCTCGGTCACGTTGGAGGAACTGTACTCGGGAACCACCAGAAAGTTAGCTTTACAAAAGAACATTATCTGTGATCAGTGCGAGGGTCACGGCGGCAAGAAGGGTGCAGTCCAGAAATGTTCACCGTGTCGCGGTACCGGTGTTGTGACTAAGATCCAGCAGCTAGCTCCCGGCTTTGTCCAACAGTTTGAGGAAGCATGTCCGTCAGTGTCGAGGAATGGGCGAAATCATCGACGAGAAGGACAAATGCAGAAAATGCAACGGGCGAAAAACAGTGCGGGATCGTAAAATTCTTGAAGTCAACGTAGAAAAGGGAATGCGTGATGGACAAAAGATTGTATTCACCGGCGAAGGTGATCAAGACCCCGATCTACAACCCGGTGATATTGTGATAGTTCTAGATGAGAAGGAACATCCTATTTTCAAGAGATCTGGCCAGGATTTGATCATGCACATGCAACTGCAACTGGTTGAGTCGCTATGTGGTTTCCAGAAGATAATCCGAACGCTGGACGATCGGGATCTGGTCATCACTTGCTATCCGGGAGAAGTGATTAAGCATGAGGCAGTCAAATACGTGCCCGGAGAGGGAATGCCTCAATACAAGAATCCTTTTGAGAAAGGACGGCTCATCATGCAATTCTTTATCGCGTTCCCAGATTCCATACCAATCGATATGGTTGCCACATTGGAACAGTGCTTACCCGCGCGACCCGTAGTTAAGGTTCCCGTAGACGCCGAAGAATGCAGTATGGTAAGTAAAATACTTCAATTGCACTTAAACGCATTATGAGTAAATTGGTTTTTCATCAAGCAAATTTTCAAAAAGCCTAACTGTACTGTTTCCGACATCCGAAAATGCAACCGTGTTTAAGCACGTTTGCATAATTGTGGAATCGGGTACAGTCTCAAATTTACTTCCGAATGCTACAATAATTATGGGGACTCATACGGATGATTTTGCAAAGTTGTCGCAAAGCTCATTTTTCTACAATCCCGACAATTTCTCAATGCAAACATTCACTAGTTTTGATCAGTAAATTAATGTATTCATTTTTCGCTTTTCAGCTGGAATTGGACCCAGAGCACGACCGTCGAAGTGGTCTATACAAAAACGCTTACGACGAGGACGAAGACCATCACGGTCCAGGAGTGCGAGTGCAGCAGTGTGCCACCAGTTAAGCGCATTTCTTTCACACATGGAGGAAAGATCATTGCTGTAGGGAAAAGAACGAAAGCGAGGGAGTGAAGAAGTGGGCGTTAACTCTGTCAGTGTGTCTGTCAGCGCATTAGATGCTAAATTAGGAACTTAGTTTTTTTTTTCTTAACCAAAACCGCCGTTGAAGATAAAACAAAAAGAACAAAGAGAACATTAAAAATCAACACAAGCAGCAACTCTTAACCGCGCGCAGTTTGGGAATCTATTGGCAAAGAAACAGGACAGTGTAACAACCTTTTGAATTTAAATGTTTTGGACGTATGAAGGAATCGTTCTTTCAAGGAAAAGAAAACTTTGGCAAATATACTTCACAAGCTGCTCTCCGTCATTCATTCCAAAAATAAAAAAGAATAGATCAGCAACAACTCTACCGTATTTGCTATCTCATCATCCAATAAAAGAGGTATTTTTGTTCGAAATTAATTTGTCTTTCAGTTGATTGTGTGAAGAGAACACTCATTTTTTCCATTATAGCCTTCGTTAAATAATTATTTGTAGCACCACGAGTAGGGTTAAACCTATACGAACTCCTTAGCACATTTGTCAATGAAGGTAAATTATTTTTTATCCATTTATTTATGTCTTCTACTCCATGTTAGCAAAAGCTTTGTGCACCTTTCCACTCATTGAACAATTGTTCACCGGGAGAGGGCGACGTATAAATGTGTACGACACAGTTAATTAAACATGAAATGCAAAAGGAAAAACAATATAAAACTATGTCAACTACTACTGCAGACACTACTAGCTGGAAGAATATATTTAATGAGACAACCATAAATTAAACCATACATAGGGAAACATATTCGGGATGCGTGAAACAGGACAGTTTGGATCTTCTATTCTCCGTCTGAAAAGAAATAAGGATTTAAAATAAAACAGGAAAACTAAATAAAATATTTTATCATTGTAACTTCCATATTCGACGTGTCTTTTGGTTGTACAATATTCTGATGACAAGCTGTTACCTATGAAAATGATTGATAGTCTGCAAAATAAACCATACCATTGGTGGTATTAGGTAAATTTGTCCCGATTGTTAGCCACTCAGTAACATGTTCAAATAAGTTGGACGAGAAACCCAAATTCGATTTGAAAAAAAAAACACCTCAGCACTCTTGACTTCGGTGGGAAGTAATGAAAATTTTGTTTGAAAAATTATATTTTTGTCAAGAAATGGGAATCCTAATTCTTTACGAGAATCATTTCAACCCAATAAAGTGTTTTCAAACAATAGGACCAATATACTGGAAAGCTTTGAAAAACAACAAAAGTTAATTTGAAGTTTTGATTCCTAAATTTCTAATTAGTCTACATGAAATTCGTCAAGCAATAGTATGTAATCGATATAGCGGATTTTTTTAAAATTTTGCAATGAAAGTAACATGTGCTTATAATTGCAAAGACCAAACCATCGTCACGTACTATCATGATGCAAAAATCTATGAGATTTAGAAGAAAATCTCAATCATCGTTTTATAGGGGTATTTGTGAGCATACTGGGTGATATGAGTACCATTAGTTTCATCAACACCATTGTTGAACCCAAGTAAGGGGAAACTGAGATTAAGCATTGTTGTTAATACGTTTCTGGCTATCTTCTAAATTGTAATGAATTTGTCAGTACCGTCTACAATTTTCTGCTCTTTTTATCCCAGGCAGTTCCAAAATCCATTTTTACCGAACGCGTCCACGGTCTACGATGTTTAATCTCACTTTTACTCTACCTGGATTCCTCACAAAGTTAATGAAATTTCAAATGTCAATCGCTAAACTGGCGGTGGACGAATAATTGTCCCAACTTACAAATTATAAATTTCGAAAAAATAATGCAATGTCGATTTATCTAAGTTAATTGGACGCATGTTTGTCCCACTAGAACAAATATTTGCCCCAGTGAGACAATTATGCTGCCGTTCTACGCATAATTGTCCCATGTTCTATGGATTTCCCTATATACATGGGACAGTTTGCTTATAACGGCAATATGCGCGCTTCAAAAAATACTATTTTACTAAACATTTATATGAGTAATAAATTCTCAATCGTAGTGTTAGGCATAACAAAATCAGAACATTCCAATGCCTCCATCGGTAGTAAAGAATGTACCAAACATACTATTTATCAATTAATACCCTAGCTGCAAATTGTTTCAAATATATCTTGCTAATAAATCTTGCTCATCAGCGAATGAAATTGTTATAATATGCTGCCGTACAAAACAAGGTTTTGCGAAATCTGCAAAATAATTTTCAACCACATTTGTTTTGGAGTTGGTTTTCTGCAGTATTACACATTCTGAAATAATTTAACTACTGTTTAATGCCATGATTAATGACAAAACCAGGGTTGCTATGATCAATAACAAAGCAACCACGTTTATGGTTGATAAGGGGCAAAATGAGCATATCAGCTTATCCACCAAATCTCAACCAAACCTGTTCCGTGTGTTCATTTAAAGTGATAGAGTTTCCAAAAATATATTATGCTTCTGAATAGTATATCTTCGTAATTATGATGGATACCAGTTTCTAACCTAATAAACTACTATCTTGCATGTATATTTGTCTGTGTACATGTGTTTGTATTTGATCTAGGCATCTATAAAGTTAGACATCTACAATTACGTAGCGTGCTCATTATGCCCGGATCGTTCTCGGCCAGTCCATTTTCAATTTATATCTAATTCTTTTTTTTTTAACCTAGCTTGGAACTAGTTCCAATCTGCGATACCCGAATTTATTGTCAGTGCAAACCTCAATCCGATACGAATTACAAAAAAAAAGTTATAAAAACATACACACTGGTGTTCAACATGGAGAACCTGCAGGTTGGAACTGAATCAGAAACGAACTCGCTATTAGTTTTATCGTCATCAAATTAATATCATATGACTCTAAATCAATAGAGCATGTAGTGCTATGGAGGTATAATGGAAATAGTTGAATAGTGAATAATTTATTTGTTATTTCATGTGTTAAAAGTAGCCATCCACTTAAAGCGTCCATTATGTATGTCCCTAGCTCAGTAAAATTTTTATGATATTTGCAAATGACATTTTCCAGCCCTGGTTCAAACACCTTTCTCACCAAATATCATCTTCGATGTTTCGCTTAACTTTACTTTTACAATTCCGACAATTAAATCATAGTCAAGATGACTATTCCGTATAATGATTACAATAACCATGGAAATGGTCGAATTCACCACGTTCATGGTATTCTTGACTATGGTAATGGTAACCAGGACTATTCAGTCATTATAGTAAATGGTGAATCAACTAAAACTATGTTCATTTTGACCATGATCAAAGTCGGTTTAAAATCACTATACTGCCAGTCATCCTAACCCCCAATAATGGTAAAGTATGCAAACTTTTCTGTGTTGGATTCCTCAATTTCATATGACAATTATTCACGGTGGGAATTGCCCAGTGACATTACCTTTGGAATTAGCGTATAGCTCCCTAATTGCAATTAGCGTTTTAATGTGCCTTATTCCGAATTTTACTTTTACTTCACCCTAAGTTTGTCGGACGCTGCAGTTTTTTCTGTAGTATTTTAGCAATGGATTTTTTTTTGTCAGCAATCACATGGATCGCATTGCTTTAGCTATTCGAATTTCTTTTGTTCAGTTGTTAAAACACACTTAATTCAGCGTTTCAATATTTTATTGTTAAACTCGATGATTCGTTACTGTACATAGATAGCACTAAGCATTTGATTACAATTAATTACAATTATCACTAATCTCCAAACTTCCTCTTCCGTTTGTTTGTTACCACCATTTTGTTAGCAGGTTCAACTGTTGAACCCATCCGAAAGGGAATGGATAGAAAAATGAGTTTGCGATTCTCTTCAAAGCTGGGACGTTCTGGCCGTGCATTAAATGCACAAAGCCGGAAGTCGCTTTCTCTTTCTTCGCCTCCGATTTGTCATCCTGCTAAAGAGTAAAATGAAAACAATGTTCGTTAATTACGTCAAAACGCTAAGCTTTCCGAAATACTTACATGGATGGAAAAAGTATGTCTTTCTTCTTTAACGGGTTTTTGAAATCTAGGATTCACACAGAACAAAGAACTTAATGATGTTGCTGGAACGGAGCGCACCGAAAGAAGAATTTCTTAAATTGACGTTCATGATGTTTTATAAAGCATTGGAAAGGGGCCCACATATGTTAAAATTACTAAATCGAATAAACAATTCAGGGCAGTGATTTCCCTCGATTGATTCCGTGCACACGCTAAGATGAGAATACCTAAAGATCGTTAAAAAGTACTCATAATCGCTCAAAATTGCAAATACCCAAATTGTGCGTAAATTCAGATTACCGAATATTGGGTAACGATATTGAAGGAAGATAAACGTTAAAAATGATCGATTTTTTATCATTGATTTTTACTGAAAATTTGGTATTTTTTGTAGTACTATTTCATAGAATGCTTAAAATAAGACATGCTATTTTACAATTTATTCATTCGGATCAGCATTCTAAATTCTGCACAGCCCAGTATGCAGCTGGCAAGTACGGACCTGGAGTAATTTTGCCATTTCTTCCGAAGTAATTTTGACAACTGCTCCAGTATGGGTGAAATGTCAGTTTTCCTTGAGGAATAATTGAACGGAATATTATTCTGCAAGGAAAAGTGACAGCCCCATTTAGATAACACGAACAGCCATTACTAACGTTATGAAACCGTACGTAGCTTGCCCTCCTTTTCAGCTGCATACAAGGTAAGTAATTTCATCAGTAAAAGCATTTCTTGACCATTACTTGTCCCATACTAATGCATACCACTCTTTAGCTGCATACTACCCAGGCAACCAATAAGGATTTTTTTTTAGACCAAACGCAAAAACATCGCTGCACCGGTGTTATAAATTTTATTTTATACTGGATCTATTTTGCATCATTATAAAACTGGTATATGTTTTGATCTATTCTTACATCAATTTGGAACAAGAAAAATACCGTTCCAAACACTACTCTGAGAAAAATTTCATCGTTGTACCGACAATTAAATCATGGTCAGGATGACTATCGCATATAATGGTTACAATAACCATGAAAATGGTCTAATTCACCACGTTCATGGCATTTTTGACTATGATCATGGTAACAAGGACTATTCCGACATTATGGCAAATGTTGGATCAACTATTTTTAATGGTCGTTTTGACCATGATCATAGTCCGTTCAAAATCACTATACTGCAATAGTCATCCTAACCCCCAATAATGGTAAAATTGACTATCACATTCCTCTCTGTGTACACGCTACTTTTTTTTTTTTTCTTTATTATAGAGATTTTCAGCCTAATGCCTTGTTCAGACTACGAAGTTATAACATGTTACAAGGCTATCTTGATGACATTTTGCTTGTAAATAATTTGTTGACAACCCTTGTAACATGTTACAACTCTGTAGTCTGGCGAGCACATTAGGCTGGTTCGTCTCTTTATTAGAAAATATGAAGAGGCGTCATATAGAGGCCACCTTGGCTCGATACATAACTAGTGTCAATAACAAAATATCAAATCATATCAAGTTCATCAAGTTAAGTAATTTCTAAAACGTTTTCTTCCTCCCTTTTTGGGGCGTTTTTCCCCTTTGTTCTAATTAACTAAATTTGGACATAAAGTTTAGTGTCTTTTAAAAAGCCGATCAAAGCTGCTTCTGTTGAAGGATCGTTGGTGAGCATGTTTCTTATTCCGGTGTCTAGTCCGTGCGTTGTTCTTGAATGTACACGCTACTTGATAATACCAATTATTGAGTAAAATGTCAGCTTTTACTAAACAATAACTCAATTTTATTGAGTATATTTTGAGGTATATTTGTGAGCCAAAGTGTTTGCTGCGTGTGTTGCTGGCGGCGTACTGAAACTTGTGTTGCTCGCCTCGGATGCTGATAATTTCCTCAAAATTCCGGTACTAGTGAATTGCCTTTTCGTTTCATACCTAAATAACAAATGATTGTCTTAGTTTTTCTATTCAAGTTTCGCTGATGCAAATCAAGTATAAAGTTGATCTAAAAATACACCGCAGCTGAAGATACCCTAAGAGCATCGTATTATCAATCTAAATGTGTCGCACCCTTCGGCGTAAACCAGAATCAATTTTCATAACGGACCTTATGAAAAACGTTAGTTTTTCCAAAGACCATAGAGAAATTCATAGGAAAATCTTATGAAAATCAATTATATGTGCATCAGAAAATCATACGTCGTTAAATGTGATTTTTATGTAGGTTATGCTTCCTCACGGGCTCGGAATTATGATTTATGGAGCACAAGTCAAAAAGTACTCTAGACTAAAACATTGAAGCAAGATATCTTAACAGGTGAACGATTCCTGTTATATGTTTATTATCACATCATTCAAACTGCTGAATATTATTACTTTTACAGAAAAATTTCCTTATGGATCAAGACGTAATTTCCTCGTAACGGTAGGGTTGGTTGGTTGGATGTAGAAGAAATCGTCCTCGTCTATTGACACTTCAACAAAGCTCTGCAGACACGCCAGCAATTAGCACAAACCAGTAAGTGTCGAACTTCTGAAAGCTAGTTCAAAGTCAGTTGAATTGAAAGTGGATAAAATATGAACCACACGAAAAGAAAAAAAAATTTCAAATCCTTCATCTAATAATCGACTCCAGCAGCTGTTCAGTCGAAAAATTTATGCGTAAAACAGCAACAATCTTCAATCGATACACACAATAGAATCTAATGTTAATTGAGACATCGGCAATAGAAAAGAGGGGTTGGTACAGGGGGTAAATCACTCTGTCACGTTTTTTGTTTTTGTGTTTCAGTGTGTCAGAAGGTGTTTCGGGGTGTCGGAAGGTGTTTCTGTGTTTCAGTTTATCTGTCAAAACTACGACTGAAGATCGTGTACCTATGAATCAAGTTATATATCCTATCATATCATATTATTTTCCATTCTAATTGAATTAATAAATTCAGCTCACTTTGGAATTGTCTTTGCATTCCAAAACCTTTCGAGAGCCTGGGGCAACATGACATCCCAAGTAACCACAAGCATTATATTATTGCTCTTATTCAACACAAAATCAACATCATTAATGCGGGATCGCATCAATTCAACAGTTGTCAAGTAATCCCGCATAATCACAAACCATTCCTGGGCCATCTCCTTTATTGTTGACGACCGTATTCGTTATTGTTACGACATTTACCCTTATAGTTAACAACTATAAACTTACAATGTCCTATACAGTTTTAACAATATGTCAGATGGTAAAAGGCCAAATAACAATATGCTAAATAGGCGGTTAAGTTAGGTTACCAAAAAAAATTACAATTTTCACGAACAAAATATTCGCTGTACTCTATGCCAAAAACTTGGTATATAATCCAGACCGAGTGCAGACAATAAAAAACCTTTTAATGACAATATGGCATACATTAACAATATGTGTTAATGTAGAGGATGTATGGTGAAAATGAGATGCAACTATTCGATAACAATAACATAAAATGTGATAATATATCTTACATTCGAAATATAGTTTTGACTATATAGCCAATTATTTTTCGTTATGCGGGATGAAGCGTTAGATTAGCTTTAAGAATATAATGAGGCAATGCAATAATGCAACTTTAGCAATGTCTTATGGCATAACAAAAGATATAGCATTAGTTCGATCTTAGTGGGACCCTTTTCAGCTTTGATCCAACTTTAATGATGCACTAGACGTAATGCATATGCCCTATATAAGCAAGTTATTATAGCCTCGTGGTTACTTGGGATATCTTACGAAAAGTTCTCACACGTAACTTCTATAAAATTTTTAAGGTTGTTGAATGAACTTCACACTAGTTTCATAAAATACTTAATGAAAATGAAAATTGATCTCTATTCTATGTTTCATAAGGTACAACTTATGATCATCCTAAGGTAGTTTGGTAGGGTGTGAGTAACATTTAGTCATTAATGGGTAATCGTACTATAGTCCGAAATGGGTAACATCCGACCCATTAGTGGGAGCTTTACAGTTAGCGTGTAAGTAATCGGTGTATTTATGAGGTCATGAGGAACCCCTTGTGTGCGTAAAAAATAAAAGTTCGCTTAACTTCCCTGCGCATTACTGTCACTTTTTGATTCAACAACGTAAGAGCGAGCAAAAGTACTAAGCGTGATATAGTTTACTCTTTCTCGCCTGCAGCCTTGTACAATTTCCACTCTATTTGTCATATCGAAAAATGAGTTCAAAGCGTAAAGTCGACGTCGATTTTGGCCACTGTGTTTTGCGTGTTTGTACTTTTCTTGTGCAAGCGCAAATTTTTAAGTAAAGACTAATTCCTTGATTTGTGAAGTAATCAGTGCCAGTGATTGCCGAAATAACAAGTGAAACGTTTAGGGGATAACCCCGCGAGTTTTCGGGTCGGGAAATCAGATCACAGGATTCGAAAATTGCAGATTTTCACCGTCCTCTTTCAGGGGTGTAAATTTAAAACTCAGTACGTATAGGGAAATGATGGGTGTACGGGTCGGTCTGAAGATTGGAGCTTGGCAAGAAGTAGGGAGGCAAGCAAACTGGTGGCTGAAGTTAATGAGTTGTGCAAGCAGCAGCAACGAATGAAATCAGTGAAGAAATCGAAGTGGAAAATATACGTGCATATGTATTGCGTGAATATACTGCTTGAAATTGGGGCAGGTGCGTTGAAATTAGAGGATAAAATGCACGTTGAGTGTTGATAGAAGGCTGCTTGCAAGCAGATTGTCTCTTTTATAAGGAAAGGAGCATTTTTAATGCGAGTGTAAAAATATTTTAATCGTGCAGTGCAACGAAGGGTGTTGCATGCTGAAGTGAAAAAAGGCCAAGAAAACCATCGATTGCGTTTTGGTAGAAAAGAGAAGGTCTGATGTGTGTGTGTGTAAAACTACTGAAAGTATAATCCCTTTCCCTACCTATGGAATCTACTTAGCAATCAGCGGATGCAGTCAACAAAGTATCGTGCAAAGTAAAATTTGTTAATTTAACGTGTAATTGTATAAAGAGATCGATTTGATAGGAGCAGAATCTGTAGTGCTTGTGACTCGCCTGCTGAATAATATGAAGCCATTGATTCATCGATAAAAAGGTAAACATTGTCCTGTAGTAGTATTGATTTTTTTTTGCCAACACATCCATAGGTATGATGTATTATTATTTCTGTAGACAAAGAGTGCAGACTCGAAAGCATTGTTTTGAATGAGTTTTGCGCAATGTTTCCCATCGAGCAGGACATGTGCTGCTGCTGTGAACAATGAACCGTTTTGTGAATCAGTTTGTAGGTCCATAGCTTAACGAAGGGCGGCAGCTGGTTGGTATTTACTGAGTGGTCGATCGTTGGTCTCAGAGTTTTCATTTGATGACCTTGAACTTTTTTTTTCTAATACTATGTGATCATTGATTTTGACTTGGTGTTAATTTGTTTTTTTGTCTTTTTGTAACGCAACTTGTTCGTTTGGGCTTATTTCATTTGACGTCATGGAAAATTAGTTGGTTATATGAATGGATAGCAGCGAATGACAGATTAGATCAGAATGCAAAATACAAAATTTGATTGTACCTAGGTAGATTGTAGAATTTGAAGTGTGTTATTCATGACGCTTTTGGAAGATTTTAGTGTAGGTTAATGTTGTTGAAAAATAATCCGGTTAGCTAATGGGGTAGTAGCTTCTTTGGTCAAAACCGACCGATGTCGCTATGTCAATGGTGGCTAAAAAAGAGTTCTACACGCACAGTTTCGAATTTGCAGTTCACTTTTTTTTTATCAGAATCTCAACAGCTGATCTAATTCGGTGTCATCAGCAATCTAATTTATAGAGCTTTGCTTAGTTATTTACGGGAACGCAGTAACGAAATGTTAAAATTACAGCAACTAGGTACAACTAGGATTAACGAATACACTGAGTTAGCTCAGCAGTTGTGAGCTCAGTGATTGAATGCCGAACCCAGTAGTTTAAATTAAGCGTAGTGTGGATATTTTCAGAAACTCAACCACGTCTTTACAAATAATCCTTCTTTTACCAAGCAAACTTTTCTACTATTTTTTAATCGTTCCTTACAAGAATATGCTCTTGCGAAGCAATTCAGAATTCGCGCAATCTCCAAACAACCCAGATTTTAGCATGCTCTACTCAAAACAGTCAAACGTATGGCTATTCGAAAGTGATGAGATGAATTTCGACGAACTTTCGAACTTTTCGCCGAACACCTGTGTTTTGATTATCTTATCACACTTATTCAATATCCGCTTGAAAATTGCTCAAAATTTTTCGCTTGGACGGAAAGCTGCACAATTTGGTAGATTGATTCTTTTTTTTCAATAATGTGCTTAAAGGGGGCTAGAAATGCCTAGATCAGACCGGGAATCGAACCCAGCCACCTCCAGCATGGTGTTGCTTTGTAGCTGCGCCTTTACCAACTGAGCTAAGGAAGGACCCTATGAACCACGAATTGCATCAGTTGCTGGAAGATCCACCTATCGTTAACACCACTAAAATCGGTCGACTACGGTGGGCCGGGCATGTTGTAAGTGTCGGACGACAGGCCTGTTAAAATGATTCTCGATACCGATCCGACGGACACAAGAAGAAGAGGCGCACAGCGGGCAAGGTGGATCGATCAAGTAGAAGGTGACCTGCGAACCCTTCGCAGACTGTGAAGCACCTTCATCTATGAAAACAACGAAGGACAACGTGAAATGATAATCTAATAGAAACTTATCTGATCAGCCAGATGGATTAAACCTTACATATTAACTAGAAACTAGAAACGTCTCGTCTATCTTTTCCAAACTCTAGAATTAGTTTAGGAAAATAGAAACAAAACGCAGACAACTATCGCCGTTTTTCACATGAAGCAATACATCAGCGAAGGGCAACATGCATTTATGAAGAATCGTTCAACGACCATGAACCTTTTATCAATAACTTCCTCCATCATGGATGGATTTTCAGTTAGCCATGGATGTCAACCTGTTGCTGAAATCACATCGGTTGAGCTTCGGAGACGATCTCTTAATCTATAATTGCGTGAGTTCGCGACGAAATTTATTCAGTTACAGGAAGATCTAGAGATAGTACAAAGGTTGTGCAAGATAAACTGCATGCTTTTAAAAACGAAAAAAAGTTTTTCTGTCACATTCGGTAGGAAGAAGTCTCCTATTGTCTTCGGTTATTCCCAGCCCTTTGACATCCCTATATCAAACACTTGTGAATGACAGTAGGCGGCATGTCCCGGGCCCAAATTGATTTGGGCCCGCTGTCAGCTGTCACATAGCTGTTGAACGAGCCGGTCGGTTTGTTTTGTTTTGGTCGTTTTGGTAATACGCGAAATACAAAATCCTCTGCAACTACGGGATCGACTGGCGAATCATTAAAATTTATGCGATTAATACAAATATTTTGGCGCTCCAGCACACAGATGTTGATGTCTCGCGACACAATGGAAATCATTTTTGCAGGATGTTATTGCACACTTCATTTTTCAAAAGCTTAAAAACGATTTGATTCAATACAAGCACAATCAACAACAAACAGCACGCATTGTTTACATTATTCTGACAGCTTGCTGAGATGTTGGCTACGCGAAAAAGATGTCCTTGCCATAGGCCTGGTTATTCCTTAGCTCGTACTCCACTACAGAGAGACAACTAAGATAAGGACCTTGGTGTGATACTCGACGGTAAACTCACCTACTAACCTCACATGTCTTATATCATACCGAAAACTTCACAAAATTTTGAATTCATTTTTCGTGTGGCAAAGGAGTGGTTTGGTGAGGTGCACCTTGGAATATGCATCCCTGGTTTGAAATATGGTGTCGAACGTATTGAGTCCATTCTTAACTACCTTGAAGGCACCCTTTCAACCTTCCAAGTCACGAGAGCCTCAAGATCCACTTGAACAATCTTCAGAATCGTGGTGAAGCCGGTAAGACACTTATGGTCGCTGATCTACTGTTCGCTCGAATAGACTACCCATCACTGCTTGCCGATATCTAAGTTCAGGCTCGCTCTCGAAACTTTCTGAACACCTCATTAGAGTTCCACTCTGGAGAACCGTCTATGTGACGAATTCAGGACTGATCGCTTTACAGCGTGTGTTTAACAGTGTATTGTCTACCTTCGATTTTAATAGGTCGCGAAACAATAAAAGAAAACTGTTTCTGTCAGCGTTAAGATAGTTTAGGTTTCTTATTTTTTATTTTATCATTTGGACATCAATTAAGTCTGTTGATAGCTAAATCAAATAAATAAATAAATAAATAGATAAAAAATGGTCGCAGTGTTCAAGATACCCGACACGGAATACCCGCGCATTTTTTAACACGGAAATTTTTTCATCGAGACAGTAAAGACCAGAGAAACGTCAAAAGTGAATGTTCGCACAAATTTAAAAAAATCAACACCAGTGAACCGGAAAACCATACCGTGTGAAATCGCCATTGTGGTAGCACTGCACCACCTGGGAAAAGTTTCCCAACAAAAGTGCCTACGCCTGCAAAAAACGAGATTCTGAATTTCCTGTCGGAGGAGGTGCATGGTCGGAATACGGTTGCAGAATTGAGAAAGCGTGGAGTTTGAAGCTGGCATCGTCTTATACCGATAGAAACAAAAAGCCACTAACAGGACGACCCAGAGAGCGCTTTGTTTTATGACTTAGATTTAAAAATAAAGAAGGAAATGACCCCGTCTTCAACTCGATGTTGTACAGACTGAACATTGGACACAGACTGAATTACAACGGACAACTAATCCTAACACCCAGTCGACCAGTATGGACATTTTCGTTCCGCGCAAAGTTCCACAGACTGGAGCGGGAATCGAACCCTCACCAGCCAGCTACGGTTGGCTTCGTGCAGACGGACAGGTAATGAAAAACGACGCTGCAGTAGTGGAGACAGTGATCGCATTCAAGTGGACGTGGAGTGGAGAGCGAACAGGGCGATTGAGTAAGCGGGAGCTGAAGCGGAGAAACTTTTAGGCAATGAAAATCACTCTGTCGGAAAGACCACCAGTGGTCCTGAGGCAGTACGTTCCTAAGTGCTCCGTATGCAATTCTACAAAATGGCAGAAATGCTGCACAGTTTGAAATAAGCATGTAATTTTCTGCGTTATCTAATGCACATAGGGTATGTGTCCATTGACTTACACTGATAGGCAAAATAAAGTGCCCACCTCTTCGTTTTTTCAATTTCTGTCATTTACTTGGTTCAAAATAAAGTAAACACATTAAAGTGATTTTTTTTTCTTTAAGTAAAACTCCTTTTTTTCAGTATTCCAGTGAAACTTAAAAAGAATATAAAACATAAGATAATAAAAAAAATACAGTGTGTTTACTTTAATTTGAACCAAGTAAATGAAAGAAATTGGAAAAACGATGAGGTGGGCACTTTATTTTGCCTATCAGTGTAGCCTAATATGCAATGATCGATTAATTTTGTTATAATAACTCATACAATATTTTAGCTGTAAGCGATATTCAGCTCGCTATACACTTGCTTAGAGAAGTTTAATAAGATGTTTTGTAGTATGTATCACGAAAAGTTACACAACTCATTTTATAATGTCAGAAACTTTCGAGGGATATGGATGTAATGTCGGTCTATAAGAACCAAATTGGGTCTAATCATGGATGCAACTTCGTCCCATTCTATATATTTTTTTTATTAAATGCAGTCTTTGTGCTGTTTTTTTTTCTGATTTTCTGATTTAAGGCATTGCCAGCTGTATTCGCTCTATCCAACACAAAATATCTCAAAACAAACTTAAATAAAACTGCTTTAAACCACTCAAAATTATTTTCACGTATAATTTATCTGCAATTCTATAATCAAAACATTATAATTCTCGCTACACATATTTTGTTCCTTCGATTTGTGGTTAGATAAGATATTTGAAAAATGTACATCCGAAACTCATACGTTACCATTGAATATTTTACCAATAAGTACATTTTTAATTCGTTATTAATATCAAAAGGCCAAAATTGGAAACATAGAAAAAAATATGTCCCTATCATTGGGTCCACGGTTTTCTTGTTAAAACATTGTTATTTTATCTATGTAAACAGTCAGTTTATAATGTGTGACTATGTTCTGTACATCTAGGCTGCATTACTTGGTTAATCGGTTCAATTTAGCCAAATTTAGATCATCCAAAGATTGTGGAGACACCCCAAGACTCCTTTTTATACACAAAAAATTTTTCCCCATTTTTATCCCACATTAGCATAAAGCAACATGACAAACAATAAAGGCTGTTGCGAGAAATAAAGAGGTGTCCGGAACCGTTTCCTGAGCAAAACGCAAACTCCTTTTAGGGTGCGAGAATAGCTTTAAGCTGAAATGTATTTTATTATTATGAAGCCTAACAGCATATAATGTTACTTACAATTTTCGGTTTTACACCTCTCCTAACTCAACCAATATTTTCTTGTACCTTTGTGTCTGTTCACCTGTGATGTTTAATTCTATGTTATTTAAGAATAGTTTTAATATCATCTTCAACTTACGATCAGTGGTATTAGGTTTAAGCACAAATTAAAGGAATCGCTTCGTAATTAAAGGACACGTTAGGTTAATTACACCTTCACTTAAAATTAACTTCAATCGGAGAATATAATTTTCAATTCTTGAACTTGTTGTTACTTCTCGGTTGTTGACAGAATGATGGCCTCCGAGCCGTCATCGGTCAAGTTCTATTTTTGACGTGTCAGCCCTTGCAACACCATCTGACACGGCAGATTTATTCAGTTGCCTTTACACCCTTAGCAGTGCTGGCAGCAACATCCTCCCCCCCGTAACACTGGCCACTGGTCCCAGTTTTACCACCAACATCCAAAACAGCTAACTTAGCAACAGGTCTCCGTAATAGTCCCCTCGCAGTTCTTACGATGGCTTGTCGGATTCGACCATCACCCCCGGGCACTGTCTCCATCACGCGTCCTCTGATCCAGCTGTTCCTCTTTCCGTCATCCACGATTAGCACTAGGTCACCAGCCGCAACAGCTTTCTCTTCTCCAAACCACTTTGTTCTTTTAGTCAGCATAGGTAACATCTCTCTAATCCAGCGTCTCCAGAAACAGTCTAGCTGATGCTGAATCATAATCCAGGAACTTTTCACGGCTTCCGAGCTATCGGTGGGTTCCGCTACGGGCTGCCGAACTCCGTTTGAGCTTCCCAACAGGAAGTGGTTCGGGGATAGTGCCTCGCTTTCCTCCGCGTCCAGTGGAAGATAAGTTAGGGGACGGCTGTTGACGAGAGCCTCCGCCTCGATTACGAGCGTGTTCAGCGATTCATCGTCTAACTTCCGATCGCTCCTGTACGCTCCTAACATCGCCTGCTTTACGGAACGTACCATGCGCTCCCATGCGCCGCCCATATGAGGAGAAGAAGGAGGAATGAAAAACCATTTTGTTGTTGTGCTCGTCACCGTAGCGGCCAGTCCCTGCTGAATTTGTTTCATTAACACCCGTTCCGTACCATGAAAGTTGGTGCCGTTGTCGGAATATATTTCCGCTGGAGCACCTCGACGACACACGAAACGACGAATACTCTTTATGCAGGCATCAGTTGATAGGCTGCATACCACTTCGCAATGCACCGCCCGAATGGTGAGGCAGGTGAAGAGAGCGATCCACCTTTTAGCACTGCCGCGTCCCACCTTCACCACTAAGGGTCCAAAGAAATCTAGCCCTACGTACGTGAAAGGCCGAGCAAACGAGGCCAACCGAGCTGGAGGGAGTGAAGCCATACGTGGAATATGCGGTGTCGCTCGCCGCATCTTGCAGACCGCGCATCCGCTCCCGATCTTACGCACAACTGATCGAAGCCGGGATACACAAAACCGCTGCCGCACCTCGTTTACCACGGTCTCCGAATTACCGTGATGGAACTTCCGATGATAGGCGTCCACGATGAGTATCGTAATCCGGTGCTGCTTAGGCAGGATCGCTGGGAACTTCGTCTCGGACGATACATGGTCTGCTGCTCCTATGCGCCCGTCTACTCGAAGAATGCCGTCATCGTCAACGAACGGGGTCAGCTGATATAGTGGACTGCATTTGTTCAAACCTTCGCGCTCGGTTCTCGAGCGGTCACGATCACGTGTGAGTACACTCATTTCGCTTGGATACTCTTGCCATTGCGCTATCCTAACCAATGTCACTTCTGCTAGCCGAAGTTCCTCATGAGTGAGGTAACCTATGTTTTTTGTCTCACGGGTGATCTTCAGTTTCAGATTTCCCACGTATCGGTGTACGTAGGCTGTAGCGCGTAGTAAACGCTCCCATTTAGAGAAGCGTTCGTAGTCGACTACTGATGTTGCTCTGGACGCTTCCGTATGAACATTGCAGGAACGTAGTTCCTCCATGACGCTTGTATGCTTGTATGGCTTCTTCTGGGTCGGCCACTCTTCTTCACAACGGTACAGAAACGATGGTCCTTGGAACCAGGCACTTTTGACATCCAAAGACGGACCGCTCCCCCATTTCGTTGCATAATCCGCAGGGTTTAGCTTCGACGGTACCCACCGCCACTCGTTCGATTCAGTTTGCTCCAGTATTTCACCAATCCTGCAGGCTACGTACTGCTTATACTTGCGGGGGTCTGCTCTGACCCACGCTAGAACCGTCGCTGAGTCTGACCAGAGGTATCGTGCTGTTACCTTTATGGTGTGAACCTCTAAGACGGAACACATTAGTCGAGTGCCGAGGACCGCAGCCTGCAGCTCCAGTCTTGGAATAGAGAGGTGTTTAAGTGGTGCAACCTTTGTTTTCGCTGTTACTAAAGCACAGCGTGGTGTTCCATCTTCGTCGACTACCCGGAAATAAACCACTGCCGCATATGCGGTTTCACTAGCATCCACGAACGTATGTAGCTGCAGCTGACGGTAACTCCAAGATGTGGCATTCGGAAAATAACATCGTGGGATTCTAATACTCTCAATCTGTTGCAGCATGGCCGTCCAGCTACACCATCGTTCCCAGTGCTCTTCCTCGATTTCCTGATCCCATTGGATTCCAGCGCGCCAAATATCCTGTAGCAAGATTTTTCCGTGGACCAGAAGGAAGCTTAATAGCCCTAATGGATCAAAAACACTCATAAGACACCGCAGAACCTGTCTCTTCGTCGGACGTGCTTTGCTGGTGAGGATTTGTATAATTTCTTCTTTTAGTTGCGCATAAAAGCTTAGCGTATCTTTGTCCGTTAGCCAGACCATGCCAAGCACTCTCCCGTATTCGGTACTTTTCTCCAAAAACAGGCGCTGATTATTGGTCTGCATCATCTCCCCTAGACGTTGCTTCACCACTGTGCTATTAGATTGCCATTCTGGTGGATTTTCTTCACCTGTTCGGACACCTTTACCGCTTCCTCTTCGCTGCCAAAGCTATCCAGATAATCGTCCACGTAGTGGTTCGATATAATGCCTTCGACAGCGCGTGGATGTGTTTCGCCGAATTCGTTAGCGTTTTTGTTCTTGACAAACTGTGCCGACGCGGGTGAGCATGTTGCCCCAAATGTAGCGACGTCCATTATAAAGATGACTGGTGGACCAGAAGGGTCAGTTCGAAACAAGAATCGTTGCGAGTGACAGTCCGGTGCGCCAATCCTCAGTTGATGAAACATCTCCTTAATATCAGCAGAGACGGCCACCGTAAATTGCCGGAATCGTGATAAGACGGCTGGCAAAGATGTAAGCTGGTCTGGCCCTTTTAGAAGCAAGGAGTTCAGCGAGATACCATTTACTGTGGCTGCCGCGTCCCAAATTAGACGCACCTTTTCTGGTTTCTTTGGATTGACCACCGCTCCTAACGGCAGATACCAAACCCGTTTCAGATCGGCTGCCTTTATCTCTTCCTCGCTGGCTTCATGTGTGTATCCTTTTTGCTGGTACTCTGCAATTTGACGGTATAAGTTTTCCTTCAACGTAGGATTCTTCTCCATTCGACGCTCCAGGCACTCCAATCTTCGCAACGCCATTCCGTAACTATCAGGTAATTCGATGTCATCGTATCTCCACAGCAATCCGGTCTCGTACCTCTCTCCTACGCGCATGGTGGTTTGTTCCAGGATTTCTTGTGCTCTTCGATCCTCCGCCGACATCAGCTCTGCCACCGGTTTGACCCCAACATCATCAAGCGTGATATATTCCTTCACCAGCTCATGTAAGTCTTGGTCGCACCCACATGCATGGAAATTGAGTGTGTGCGACACGGGCTCATTGTTTCCTCCATAAACACACCAACCGAGTCGAGTTTTCATAGCGACCGGCTCGTTGATGTGTCCCTCCTTCACTTTCAGAGGAATGGTGAGCCGCAAATTATTAACACCTATCAGTAATCGGGGAATTGCATTCTCATAGCTCATAATCGGCAATCCTTTAAGGTGCGTATACTGGTGTACAAGATCGTTGAAACGCAGTGTTTGCTCCGGCAGGGCAAGCTTCTTTACGGTGCGAACATCCTCCATTTTCAGTCGCTTTTCGCCCTCAGCACTTGACACCATCAGATCTAGCTTCTTAGACTCCGCTTCCATTCTAGTTATATTACCCGTCCATGTCAGGCATAGAGGCATGGCTGTTCCAATTACACCGAGATCATTGGCAAGCTTCTCTTCAACAAGTGTGAGGGATGATCCATCATCCAGAAAAGCAAACGTTTTCACCGTCCCTTTAGGCCCGTACAGTGTAATAGGAATAATTCGGAAGAGTAGTGACTGATCCGAAAGTCGATGGGTGTGGTTTCCAGCCGATTCTACATTTGCTGCAGGCAGTCCACGTGACGGATGGTTACTGCGGTTGGAATGAAGCAGATGGTGATGCCTGAAGGTGCATCCGTTTATCCCGCACTGGCTGGCATTCCGGCAACTTCGTCTACCGTGCGCATTTAAGCAGCTACGGCAGAGCTCGTTGGTTTGAACTGTCTTCCACCGATTGTCGACGGAGAGCGCTTTAAAGCTGTCACAGTCCCATACCCGATGCCCACGGCGCTTACAAACGCAGCATTGTTTCTCCTCATCCTTCGGTTTCTCCGGCTGGCTAACGTGTGCATTGATTGTTCCCTTGTTCTTCGTCCTTGACTTCTCCACGACGGTACTTTTCCCGAACCCTGTGTACTGAGTTACCTTGCTTGCTGACACCACCATACCATTCATGAACTCTCCGAAGGTCTTAAGGTTCACCTCTGGGTACCGCTGCATGAAATGCGCCCACTCCATCTTTACATGCGAAGGCAACTTCTCCACTAGCTCCATCAATAGGCACGGATTTGACAAATGCGATCGCTGGCCCGCTGCTTCTAGATGATCACATAAGCTCTGTACTTCCATACCGAATTCGATAAGCGTTTCGAGTCGCTCCCCTTTTGGCGCTGGAGTTGATCGCACTTTGTCCAACAGCACGTTGATAAGTAATTCCGGACGTCCATAAAGAAGCTGTAGAGTGTTGATCACTTGTGGCACAGATTCCGGTAGAAGAAGTCGGCTTCGAACTGCGTCATATGCAGCACCCTTCAAACAGCGTTGTAATCTACAGAGATTTTCTACACTAGAATATCCACACGCGACGGTCGTATTTGCAAAAGCACTAATAAAAATCGGCCAATCTGCGGGATTACCATTAAACAGAGGAAGATCGCGTGGCATAACCTGCCGGGCGGCTAACTGCGAGGGGGACGGGCAAGGTTCAGGCATTATTGACACCGGAAAGGCGAACGGTGTATTTGATATAACGTCGTTAACATTTGGACGGGTATTAGCTCGAGGAGCATTTGAATTCCCTCTCAAAGGAGTGGAAAGAGGGAACGTTGAGGTGGGATGACCTTGTAAAACGGGTTCAGTCCCAGCCAATGGTGCCGAACTCTTATTGTTGAGTACTGGACTAATTGGTCCCCATTGGGCTATTAAATTTTGATAATAACTACCGTTTGTCTGAGCAAAGCTGTTGACGTTTGTAGTGGAATGAGTTGGTAGCTTACCTTGTGGTAATACGGGGGGTGCAGGGGGAATAGGATTACCTAAAGCTCTTGTCGCATGATTATGGACCTGCTGATTCGGACCCGTTTTGGGAATCGCGCCTGTATACCGCTGCTGATTCCCTTGTTGACGCGACGGATCCGTTGGGATTTCCGTCTGCTGCAACTGGTTATGGTGCATCATCACTTTGTTAGTGTCTTCCGGCTCCTTCGTTGGAATAACATCTACTGCATTTCCCGTAGGCGGACGTTTGTGCTCCGGTTGATTACGTTTCTGTTGACGATTTTCGCTGAGCAATTCAATACCTCCAACAGGTGAATCGACGGCAGACGATTGTTGCTCTACCCATTCCGTCACACGTTGCTGACTTACACGACGGCTCAAACGGCTGCGGTTACTCCTATTCTCACGTTCTTCCTCGAGCTGCTCTTCCAGCAAGGTATATTTCTCCTGCATAAGCTTCCTCTCCTGTTCGATTGCTCTTTTCTCCGCTTCCAAGGCGCGCTGTTGAATTGCGCGCTCTTCTTCCAGCTTCTGCAACTGCAGCGCTATTCGTGCCGATCGATTAGTTGACTTGGTGTGAATACTCACTGGCAAGCAATTGCGGCACGTCCATGGCCTCTCCGCCACCGACTCCGTTACTCCTGCACATCGAAAATGCCACCAGCTATCGCATTGGTCACATTGGACAAAATTATCATACGATGCGGGGCGCGAGCAGTTTACGCAGCCTCCCGCTCTTTCAGGCGTTCGCGATGACTCAGCATTCGCGCTTGTTTCGCTCGCACTCATAACCACGAAAATTCTTAAAGTTTTTTTGTTGCGAGAAATAAAGAGGTGTCCGGAACCGTTTCCTGAGCAAAACGCAAACTCCTTTTAGGGTGCGAGAATAGCTTTAAGCTGAAATGTATTTTATTATTATGAAGCCTAACAGCATATAATGTTACTTACAATTTTCGGTTTTACACCTCTCCTAACTCAACCAATATTTTCTTGTACCTTTGTGTCTGTTCACCTGTGATGTTTAATTCTATGTTATTTAAGAATAGTTTTAATATCATCTTCAACTTACGATCAGTGGTATTAGGTTTAAGCACAAATTAAAGGAATCGCTTCGTAATTAAAGGACACGTTAGGTTAATTACACCTTCACTTAAAATTAACTTCAGTCGGAGAATATAATTTTCAATTCTTGAACTTGTTGTTACTTCTCGGTTGTTGACAGAATGATGGCCTCCGAGCCGTCATCGGTCAAGTTCTATTTTTGACGTGTCAGCCCTTGCAACACCATCTGACACGGCAGATTTATTCAGTTGCCTTTACACCCTTAGCAGTGCTGGCAGCAACAAAGGCTAAAATGGGTTTTCAGCATTTCCCCACGAGGACGCGGGGGGCGGTAGCCGGGGCAATGTTGTCGAGTTGACAAAAACGAAAGGAGGGAGACCGCGACAAAATACCGTACACGGTGTTCAAAAAAATCCCATACACTTTCAAAATTTGTAAAAAAAAAAAAAAAATGTTTTTTTTTTTTTGGATTTATGTTATTGAAAGCTATGTTTACAAGGAACGTTTACAACATTTCTCTTGGAATGACCTCCCCTTTGTACTCCTTAACGAGCTTCAAACGTTTCTCGAACGCGTCGCAGGCGGCACGCACGGACTGCATGGGCATTTCGTCCCAGATTTTGAGAATTACCGTCTTGAAATGATCCAAAGTGCTGACCTTGTATTCGTTCAGCTTCGCCATCATATAGGACCAAACAAAAAAGTCGAGAGGATTCAAGTCCGGGGAGCTGGGAGGCCACAAAGTTTTGTCCAGAAAGTCGGTTAAATTGTCCCGACACCAGGCTTGAACCACATTTGCCGTATGGGCTGGTGCACCGTCCTGCTGGAACACGTAGTGCTCATCGCCGTAGAGGCTTCGGAGACTGGGGGCAACAACCTTTTCCAAAACCTCAGTTTTGTAGTACGCCGCGTTGATTTTGACGTTTTTTTCAATAAACACCAAGGGTAGCTTACCACGTTTGGATACTGCCCCCCAAACCATCACCGACGCGGCACTTTGGAACCGAGGGATGTTTATATTGGATTCAGGAATGCTGTCCCTCGATGGCGCCCACACCCGGTCATTTTGCACATTGTGCGGCTGCTGCAGCACGAACAGTTTCTCGTCCGAAAAAAACAAACTCCTGACCAGCGTGCCGAGAGAGGATCCTCTTAGCTCGATCCAACCGCTTTTTGCTGGTAGCCTCCGAAACGCCATGGACCTTACGTTTTTTGTAAGGCCTGAAACCAAGGTCCTTGGTGAGTATGGTGTGAGCGGTTCCAATGGAAACGTTGAGATCTGCAGCCGTTTTCCGGATTGAGCGGTTCTTTTTGCGCCGAATTCGCTCCCTCACGATCTTGATGACCCGTGGCGTCCTCGCTGAACGCGGCCGACCGGATCTCGCACGGTCATTGGTCGAGGACGTCTCCCGGTATCGCCTGATGGTCGTGCAGACAAAGTTACTCTTGACTCCATGCGATTTCAGCAGCCAGAATATATCGCCGGGTCGCTCACCATTCAAAAAACGCTTAACAACCACCTTCCCTCCCCCAACCAACCACCAACCAACAAAATCAACACCGCCACACCTGCTATAAAAGCTAAACTACACCAACCCAACAAATATACATGGCCATACCCCCCAATATAAAACTTGTATTCGAACTTATTGAACACCGTGTACAAGCAGGGTATATATTCCATTCTCATTTATTTAATAATTTCAGTACGCTTTGGGATCATCCTTGCACTTCAAATTACTTAAGAGCATGGAGCAGAATGACAATTTAATGCTTGTAATGCTCAAATTGTTTTCCTACATTTCAGCTTAACAGTGAAACAGTTTTAAAATCAATTTACTCTTTTATAAAAGACTGGCATGCGATTATAAGCAGCAAAGAATTGTATTTAAATATTTGTGTTTAGTGGTATTATTAGATACTTCATTTATTTCAGGAATCATGAAACCGGACTCTTCGATCAATCAAACTGCTTTCTTCGAATTATAGAATAGTCTGTTGATTCTGAAAAAAAGAAAAACAATTTAAAAATCTCTTCATTGAAATTTTATCTTCGTTGATTGGATGGATCTACTGTGATTTTCAGCTTTTCCAGGACTATTAAGAAAGGGGGAGATACAGGGTGCCAGACGAAGTGTAGGCTGGATGAGGGATTCGTGGTTATCTGGCCCAAGTCATGGATGACAATTATGCCTTCTTTGATGGAAATCGTCAGATCGAGATCAGCGAAGGTCTAATTATCTTCCGACAGTCTACAATGAGTTTGCTAACCCTATTTTTAACAAACCATCAGAACGAAATCCTAATGTGTATTGCTTACTGTTCATTTCCTGTAATAAGAAAGTTTCGTTGGAAGGAGATTCTCTATCCTTTCCGTGGGTTTCGTGTAAGTGCTTCTGCTTACGGGTTTTTGGCCCTTCATACAACGGAATAGTGAGGATTACAGGTATGTACAGTTAAATCTTGCCATTAGAAGGAACTGTACGCCATGGCAAGTCCTGCACTGGTGGTGGCTTCCTATCACATCACATCATAATCTGTTTAGCTTAACCAGTTAAGTCATGATGTCTAAAAAGTTAAGGAAATCAAAAATGACGCGGCAGTGAACAATTATAAATTGATTATTATTGTCTCAATTGCTTCGGAATGAACTGGTCATCATGACAGCATTATGATTTTGTTCATTATAGCTGGATAAATTACATATCTGGTACATAGGCCGAATGAAGGAGCTAGGCTTACATTACATCCCGTTACCCTATGTGGAATGCTGGATTTAGGATAAATTCATGGAATATTTCATTTACATTTAAGCCAAATACATCTTAGTCAGGTTTGTTGTCTATTGAAAGATTGCAAACAATTTCGTTGTTTACGCTGCATTTGAAGGAGGGACAATTTTACGCGTTTGTTAAAATTCATTGTTTTTCTGTGTAGAGTAAGTTTAGGGACCCTCAGGTCCCCTAGGCGCAGTCTGGTAAGTGATTTGTGGTGTGGCAAAATAAACACAATGTCGGTTTGAATTTGTGGCTTTTTGCTTATTACTTCGGTAGGGGAACCCAACATAAGTTCCATGCACAGATAAAAAGAAACATTTAATTTTCTGTGTTATCTAATGCACATAAAGGAAATGCTAGATTTGGCAGAAAATAATGGGATCTTTCATGTAAATTTATGCCAGATAGCGCCTGAATCTAGCCTGTTGTATGAAAGATTGCAAACATTGTTGTATGGCGCATGAAAGATTGCAAACAATATCGTTGTTTACGCCTCCTTTGGCTAGGAATTAAACGTGGGGAAATTATACGCGCCTGTCAAAATTCATTTTTTTTGTGTACTTGGAAGTATCCACCAGACAAGCTGTAATTCCTATAATTCGATATAAAGCCCATACAGCAGTTATGCTAACATGTTTATTTTAAATAACCAAGATATAATACCACTTGAATACGTAGACGTAATAGTAGTTTTTTATCAGGTGTTAACTAGCTCTGCGCCATGGAGACTGCACCATTTTTACAGATGAAAAGATATCGTTGCCTCTTCATTTTTCTCAGCTAAATTCGATATGGAACCAGTGCAATACTTTAAATTTACAATCTTAAGAATAAATTTACTGTTGTGATGTATGGCTAGCTCATCTTTCCACACCCACAGATGGCCTGTCAAACCAAGAACTTGTCGAATTTGTCCATCTTCTTCTTGCTTACCGTTTTTCGACAAACCAGATGGACTCCTAGAATGACTTCACCTCCTAGGACACCGTCGAATGATGGAATCCCAGGTATTCTCCGACCCATCTGTGGGGTGCAGTCGGATATTCCACGGCGGCGCACATACTTTTTTTGGCGGATCTGCTCTCGTTTGTATGGCATCTCAATAACAGCTTGACAGATTATGATGAAATGAAAAACAACGTAAACATTTCATTGTTGGTTAGTTTCAGTCAAAATTTCATAAATTTTACCCCCACGGTAAAATGTTGCAAGCTAATCATTGTGTCCCATTTTTAATTCACCATACACAAAATAATAGCCCATTAGAATTAGATCGGTGTGAAATGGGAGGTCTAAAATGCCAAATATCACGTGGCTTATGGACCATTCCTTAGCTCTCAAGAAGCAAAATAAACTTATAAAAATCACTTTAGATTGATAGGGACGCATGATTGGCAAGCTACTTTGAACCGCGTGGATAGTCAGCAAAAACAAAAAACATAGAATTTTTGAAAAAATGTAGCTCTAAAACTAAAATATCTACGTCGCCATATATGTTATGAAAAAGGTCTAAGCTTTCAAGAAAAAAATATTAAAAAAAGTGCTCGTTGGAAAACAATAAAAAAAATAATCTTTTCATAATAATGCGATTTACATTTAGGTTTTTTCAATGTTTAAAAAAAAAGAAAACTTAATTACCTTTTATTTGCGTATTTAGTTGTTCAAATAGGCACAGTATTTAAAAAAAATATGAGTTTTTGAACAAATGCATTAAAAAAATCCACCATTGGACAATCCTAACGCAGAAATAATCACCCTAGTGACAAAATTTAAAAAAAAGAATCTTATATTTTTGAATAAGGAACAAAACTACATATTATTATGAAACTTTGAGTAAACCTTTTTTTCTATGGAATGCTGTATACTTGTAATTCGGTATCTTGAAGAAAATTGAAGTTTTATTTGAAAATTTATTTGATTGGTTTTGTTACTAATTTGACTTGTTTTTGCTTAACGTCCGAATGTTGACCAGTAATGTCGGTGAAATCAGATTATTGCAGCCCTTTCATCTTGATGGCAAATGTATTTTATCTAGGTTTTGATTACGGATTTTAGGGAGTTTTTGCAAAGTTTAATTGTTTTTTACTTTAGTATATAACTCTTCCGGTAGTTGGACTCGTTACGGAGCTGAAGCTCAATTATTTATTTATTCGATTCGATTCAGAATGAATTAACATGCCAACAAAGGACATCAAATTGTTTTCGGCAAGAGATAATTCAACAAAGAACTACCAGAATCGGAATACAACATCGAACTGAAATGCGAAAAAATTCAGAACTCAATTATTAAATATAACAACAGTAATGTAATGTAATAATTAAAGAATGATAATAACAGATGTCACTAAAATACGAGAACCAGTGCAGCCAAATAAAATAATTCAAACAAGTATAAAATATGATCAAATCGAGAAAAAAAATAAAATAAAAATTTCAAAAATATATATGAACTCTTCCTAATAAATTAGTGCAGACCCAAATATTGACGTCTGTGTGTTATTTTATAATAGAAGCCCATAGATGCAATTTTTAACAATAGAAGAGTCCAGTTTTGATTAAATGAAAGGGCCTGCTATTCCTACTGCAAAAAAAAAAACTACATGTACACAGCCATCAATTTTAACTCAGTTTTGAGTAGTTTTTGACTCATTTGTCGACATATCTAAGACATCGACTTAGATCAGATAGATGTTTTGGATATGTCGACTTGTCAATCCCAGTTAATTCACTCATTTGAGTGACTCCAACTTTAACGAAAGTGAGTCAAAAACTACTCAAAAATGAATTTAGATTCGTGGCCGTGTAAGATAAATTCATGTACCCGCTAAGAAAAAAGTACCCAACGGAGCAGTTAAGTGTGGGAAGCCAAGGTTGGGTATAATCATGTTTACCTACCGTTGGGTACAAATTACTTATTTAAAGGTAGAATTTTACCCAAATGTATGTTATTTGTACCCAACGCTAGGTAAACATGATTATACACAACGTTGGCTTCCCACACTTAAATGCTCCGCTGGGTACTTTTTTCTTAGCGTGTAGTAGAGTACTATAAGAGTGCTAGGAGTAGCTCAAAACGAAATCAGCAGCAATCCTCCTAGTCTTATTTTTAGAAAAAAATATAACAACTTGTTGTCCTATAGCTCCTCTATAATGGTAGTTCAACATAAGTTTTCAATTCAAACAATCTTTGCATAATAAAAACGCTAATATGTTCATCGTGATCATGTCTTAGTAATGCTGTTTTTTTCCGTTATTTCCCCCCTCTGAGAACGTCTATCGACCATATGGTATGAATGTTGTGGCGATAGTACGTCTGCTTCTTTAATACGTCATCGTAAATATGCATATTTTCCACTTCTTTCCTGTATTCTTCCGCCAGGGCATGTATAAAGAGCGAGCCAAGCGGACAGCACGAATTAACTAATTAGGTTAGGCTGGTTCATAATCCATTGTCTCTGAAAACGTTCCTGAATGAAATTGAGTAGTTTCCCGTATCACTACTGCCCTTGCTAGATGTTCAACGACTAGCGCAAGAGAACAAAAACAAACTTCCCGAACATAAAGTTCCAAAAACTTGCTTCGTGTCATTCCGACATTGCTCGCATTTCTCCCCTTGCTTTTGGCTCGCTTATTTAATATGTTTTTATCTGTTTGGCTTATCTTCTTTGTGGTAGGGAGTTCCCGTTTCATGCACTCGTAGACCGAGAATTCCACGTTGCATTTTGAAACCCAAGTCTATTTTGTTGTGTGCTGAAATGGCTGAAACATAGTTTCGTTTTGGGATTCATAAATTGAACGATTCATTATCAAGACGATTTAATTTTCAATCACCAGTGGTCTGACTATTCGGAACCGGTTCGTAAATGTGTATATATTGCACCGTATTTCCCGTTTTGTTGGGTTTGTATCGCAGGAAAATCAATTGAATTATATTTGTCTGCCCTTGCCTGGCATCACCGAACACAACGAAGCCTCTCCAGCCAGACGAGCGCCGCCGATGGAGCTGTAGAGCACTTTCGCACGTTCCGTGTCGGAATGGCTTGGGTACCTACTACTTTAAGAGTGTGAGGGAAGAGGCTGGCTGCTTGATGCATTGGACGATCGAAAATGCATGCACTCATCGACGCATTCACCCCAGCGTCGTAATCCCTTGATGCAATTATTGAATCGGATGCTTTCGTGTGCATACTTGCAACCGTTTATATGAGAGTTCACACTGTTTTCTGGTTGGTGCTCCGCAGTAAGCATGGCTTGTAAACGGGTGTTTTCGACTGAGAACAGCGAAAAAATCTCAATTAAACCAACCAGCAGTGTGGAACGGTTTGGTTTACATCCACACCGTCGTAGGCAGCTTGGTAGGAAAGATTCATGTATCAAAAAAAAATCTAATCAATATTTTTCCAAGAGAGAGTACGAGTAAGAACTGTGATACAATCTTTAAACGGCCATTCGCTTTTACTCAAAATTTAGTCAAATTTGAGTCAATTTCGTCGTTTCCAGCCGAAATGACCTACCGACCAACTTCGAGTGTCTCAGATTTAATTGAAAATTTGTGCACACGATTGGTGGTTGTGCACACGAAAATTTTTACCCACGAAAGAAATTTGTTTCCACTGATGCAAAAAATGTTTGGATTCGAGAGTCAGTTTTAAAAAGGGCGTAAGCATTTTGAATAGCACTTCAATTAATAATTTGTAGCTCGAAAACCTTTGGTTGTACAAAAAAAAACTTTCTAAGAACAACTTGTGGCCATATGTGTGAAGGTTGTAAAAAAAAGTATACACTGAAAAAAAATGTTTTTCGGAAAAAAATCCAAAATTAACATTAAAATTTAAATATCTCAAAAAACGATTTTTTTATTTTTTTTTAATTTTTGACTGTGAAAACTTGAAGTAATAACAAATTTAAACGAAGACTCCAGGATGGAGAAATGTCAAAGGGAAAAGTTTCTAGAACATCAACTTTTGGTGCATTTCTCAAAATTTTAATATTAACGGAAATAAACGTATTCTGATGATATAATCTGATTTTTGAAGTATTTTAGAATTTTTGAGCGCCTGCTAAAGATCTTCGTAAGAGCATTCCTTCTCGAGATATTTCCGATTTAAATTTATCATATTCGAATAATATTCGAAAATACGACCTTTTCATAAATTATTCGCGTTTCTCCGGTAACCACAAAACGTTTTTTGAAATGTTTGTTAAGTTTCCTACAACTCTCTCTTTGACAGCAAGACGCAAAAGCAACGGTTCAAAAGATATGGGGTAAAATGGTTCAAACAGTATTTTTAAAATTTTCGTTTAACGTATGCCTATGCCTACCGTTCATTCAATCATCTTGCTGTAAAAGAGAGAGTAGCGTAAAATTTATTATAAATTTCGAAAAACCAACTTTTGTTGTTGGAGAATCTAGAAAACTTATGAAAAGGTCGTATTTTCGAAAATTATTCGAGTATGATAAAAATAAATCGCAAATATCTCGAGAATGGATGCTCTTACCAAACACATCATGAGGAGCTGATTTTTTTTTCAAAAATTTTAAAAATCAGATTATATAATCAGAATACGTTTATTCTCGCTAATATTAAAATTTTGAAAAATGCACCAAAAGTTGATGTTCTAGAAACTTTTTTTTCCTGACATTTCTCCACCCTAGAGTCTTCGTTTAAATTTGCGTAATAACTTCAAGTTTTTACGGTCAAAAAATAAAATAAAAAAATAGTCTTTTGAGATATTTAAATTTTCATGTTAATAGTCGATTTTTTTCCGAATTTTTTTTTTCTCATTGTATATTTTTTCACAACCTTCACACATAGAATCACTACTTGTTCTTAGTCAGTTTTTCTGTACAGCCAAAGGTTTTCGAGCTACAAATTATTAATTGAAGAGCTATTCAAAATGCTTACGCCCTTTTTAAAACTGACTCTTGAGTCACAAAAATCTGTGTTAGCGCGGAAAGTGCTCAGTCTCCTAAGCCAAACGCGTATGCAAAGTTTCATTCAAATAAAAAATATCAAAAATAATTTTCCACATTTCCAGGTCATTTCGGCTGGAAACGCTTCATATTGACGAAAGTATCTATACTACTTCTACCCTCATATTCTCATATCATTTCAAATTTTTTTTGTGTTTGTTTGTATTTGCCCAGTTTGGAATTTAGTTTAATAAGAAGTTTTCCGACCACAATAATTCAACCTTATCAACCATGTTAATGCTTCATGTTACAGTTCTGAACAGGATGTTATTCTGACGTTCCACCCCCCCCCTTTGCTACGTTGATTCTGGCGGAAGGAGCTGGTCTGGAGTTGGCGATCGCCTCTGTTTCAGTAACTACGTCCCGTAGAATTTCGTCACTTGAATGTTGTGGATGATCGGCGATCACTGGCATAGCTGTCTTGTTCAAAGTTTGTTCCATTGTCACTGTAGAAGGACTCTGTGGAACCACAATGAGTCACGAGTCTCCTTATTGGGGTTATGCAGGACTGAGTTGGCAACGAGTATCTTATGACACGTAATTAG
Source organism: Aedes koreicus (assembly GCA_024533555.2). Taxonomy (NCBI): domain Eukaryota; kingdom Metazoa; phylum Arthropoda; class Insecta; order Diptera; family Culicidae; genus Aedes; species Aedes koreicus. The sequence goes on along the minus strand of JAHHFK020001770.1, from coordinate 89,772 downwards.
CACCACCCCTTCACAAAACTGCATTCTTGTTTGACAAGTATCAGCACAAAGTAGTCAATCCCAGTGCGCGCAAATGGATAGACAAGTCTTGGACATGCATCACAAGAAAATGTATTGGGTGGTTGTGGAACAGTCTTCTTAATACGGCTTATCATGCGCTACATTGATGCCTGCCTGATAAAGTATTACAGGAATACAGATACGTTAATGTGTCTCATAAAAGCTTGTATGTCATTTTCCACGTAGAACCCGTCGACGGTAGCTCTTGATGAAAAGGTAGTCATGCGTTTTTCACAGTAGGATCGCCACCTGTGTTTATATCTTCTGAGAAGTATGGTTTCGCGGAGGGCTTGCTGTTCATACGAATGACACCAGTTTCATCCTAGATACAGTATGCTGAATTTCAGCATTGATGCTGGTCGGATGCCACAAATTAGACAAATTCCATTTTAAGACTGTGTATTCGTCTGAATATGTCAATGTAGGATATGTGTCCCTTGACTTAGCCTAATATGCAGCGGTGGATTACATTTGTGATCATAACTCACAAAACAACTGAGCTGGGAACGATATTTGACTAGTAAAATATTGGCTTAGATAAGCTTAATAAGACGTTTTCTGTTGTGAATCACGAAAAGTTAAACTACTCACTTTCTAAAGATGAATACTTTCTATGCATATGGGTGTTATGTCGGTCTATGCGCACCATATTGGGTCTATTCGTGGATGCAACTTCGTTCCTACATACCCGGAAACCAAATGAGGGAGATTGTTTCATCTGCAGGATCTCCAGCCCTCTTTCAAGGTATCTCCGAGCATTTCTCAATAAGCTCAGTTCTTAACTCTCAAGAATTCGTACAACATCTACAGTGATCAGGTGATATAAATGATAATGAAGTAATGATATCTTTCGACGTCACTTTCCCTAATGTACGATCAAGGACGCGATGAACCTTCTAGAAGACTGGCTTTTAAAACAAGGAGACGATACGGCATATACGTCGATGATATCTTCGCCGTAGCGAAACAAGAGGATCTCCTCTTAACTCTTCAAGAAATCAACAATCTCCTCAAAGACATTAAGTTCACTCATGAAGTAGAAAAGCATGAGAAACTTGCATTCCTCGACCTTCGGAGAACGGTTATCATCATCGTCTTTAGAATTTGAAATCTTCAGAAAACCCACAAATACGCAAACAGTCATCCCTTACACTTCAAACCACTCTTTTCAGCATAAAATAGCCACCTTCCACCACATGATCCACCGGATGTTGATCCTTCCTCTCAATGAAACCGAAAAAGTCTAAGAATTAGCATATATCTTCGAATTTGCCAGAATCAATGGTTACGAAAAGAGGACAAGTCTAGCTGTCATCAACAAAAATGGAAAACATCTTCATAGGAAATACGCAAAAGCTGAAACTACAACTCAGGGAATTTGGATTGGACTTAGTTTTCCCTAGTAGGCACAATCAATTGACATCGTTATTAGGCTCCAACAAAGATTCAGTAGATGTATTAGGCAAAGCAGGGGTATACAAAGTCAAAAGTTAAATATATGTTGGTCAAACATATAGATATATTATAGATACTAAATGACATTTTTGATGAAATCCTTTTTTTGGCTTCGCCGACGTTGATATCGTAACACTCGACTTTGAGACGATGGCGCAAACGTACATCAGGCTTAAGGTCGAAGCAAATAATATTGGGCTTGTCATTAAGAAGAAGAGGCTCACAGGATAACAATGTTTGCTTCCCACACGAGTTCAAGTCGATGGTGATGAAACCGAGGAGGTAAACGGATTCGTGTATCAGGGCTTATTGATGACCGCCGATAACGACACCAGCAGAGAGATACAAAGGTGCATTATTGCTGGCAATCATTCCTACTGCGAATCCGAAGGACGCTAATATCGAACAAAGTTTTCGTTAACCACGAATTGTATCTGTTACAACGAACCGACGGGCCATGAAGAAGAGACGCGCAATGAGAAAGGTTGATCAACCAAGTAGAAGGTGACCTGCGGACGCTTCGCAAACTGCGAGGCTGGCGAAATGCAGCCATGTACAGAATAGAATGGAGACAACTTCTGTGTACAGCAGAGGCCACCCTGTCCTTAGCCCGATTGCTGGTCCTGGCGGCTGGAAATGACAATTTCAGAATTAGCATTTTAAAATAATTATGTGCATATTTAATAAAATGTTTGACTTGACTTTAATTGTGGTCTACATTGACAAACATAACTAGTGAAATTTTATTGCTAGTAAGCCTACTACGCTTTTCACAAACAGAGTGTCCCGCTTTGAAAAGATTCGCTCACAAGGCACAGAGCTTGCAGGAATGTGCAATTTCTTCATCTTTCTTAACGTTTCGAGTACAGGAAATTTAGGTAACTGAAGGTATTCATGATTGAAACCTTGAGCTCATAATGGCGAGCTCCGCGTGATCTGAAAGTTAAACTTAAAGCTGAAATTAGACCGAATAAGACTTCATCGACTTCTCCTCATTGATAATAAGATGACAAGAAGCGAGTTTAATTAAATTATTTTCACCTCAGAATGTTAGTTAGCGATGGAAACTTTCGTCCTAATAGGAAGAAATACAAACAAACTTGCGTCTTGTCACCTTATTTTCAAAGAGGAAAATTCGATTCGGAAAATTCTTAAATTCGGAAAAGCCCTTATCATGGCTCTATTCCAGATCAGTTATGGATTTGAGTTTCACCGTCTGTGTAGTTACACAGATCATTATAGAATATGAGAACAACTTCTCTTCTTTAGCATTTCAAGCTTATTGCTTTCACAAATAGCTTATTGCTTGCTCTCAACTTAGTGTTCTAAATGCACTTCCGCAGTTATTAATTAAGAGCTTTCGATGCCAAGTACCAGTTTTGCATAAGTATGATTCTGTGGCAAGTACAATCATACGCTATGCCCAGGGAGTCGAGAAATTTTCCTTAACGAAAAATTCCTAGACCAGACCGGGAATCGAACCCAGCCTCCTCCAGCATGGTGTTGCTTTGTAGCTGCGCCTTAACCGACTGAGCTAAGGGAGGACCCTAATATGAGAACAAACAAGAGCAGAAAAGACATACGATCTGTGTTTTCGTTCTTTTACAAGTGGTTTCGTTCGTTCCCTCTAACTGATCTGCCATATGAAATTTGCTCAGAAATTTGATCTAGCCCATCTGCTCCATGGCTACTGTTTTACCCCTGCTCTCGTTCTCGTTCCATCCATATTGGGGTAACCGGGTCAGCTGCCTTTCGGAAAAAGGGCGGTTGTTCACTCGTTCATTCTAATGAAATATTTCTTTGGCTCAGTTCATGCGCGGAATGCTCGCCTCTATTGTTAATTTATTTATTTATTTCTTTATTCATCTCAACTCATCGGACTAATTGTCCACATGAAAAAAAAAATTAAAATAAAAAAAATCCGAGCATTGCCAATACGTGCCAGAAAGTTAACAAGAAGATTCACCAAATTCAAAGAATTCTTCGACAGTTGTAAACGCTCGCATCATAACTGTTAGTGATTCGTTGTTGCTGAACGCCGTTCGATGAAAACGTGGTTGGAGAAGAGTACCACTCGGTAATACTCTCGGTAGCACTCGGATGTTCAGTTTACAGAGAACCCTTTCTATTCAAAAGCTTATCAACAAAAACCACTAGTTTATTTTTCCGTTGGCGTTCCAAATTGAATACGTAAGTTGCCGATCGTAAGTTTATTCCGACGACACCAATCAGTGAATAGATCAAATAATGATTAAAGACGAATACAATCCTCAACAGTTCGTACCACAAGAAACAGCTTTAGATCTACAGCATACGCAGGCCTGCAGCCATCTCCAAGTAGAAGCAATACGTCGTTGAAGTATAAAATAAACAGCGGCGGGCCAAGGTTGCTACCCTGTAGAATACCTGACGAGTTCGTAAAATAAGAGGAAGTGCTAGTATCAAGTTTCACTCGCAGAGACCTGTCTGTAAAAAACGAGCACAGCCACGATGTCAATCGCTCCTACGTACCGAGTTTAGATAGCTTCACCAACAGAATTTCATGGTTGATTGTATCAAACGCAGCTAAAAGTTTAGACGACGTGCACCTTTCTCAAATTGCTCTAAACAGGTCGCCGGAAGATCAAGACAATGAAACCATGTTGGTCGCCAGAGATCTAGCATTTGGTGCGCTCAAAATAAAACCACTCACTATTATCTCAAACAGTTTAGAGGCCAGAGATTCTGATTTCTCGGTAGTTTTTAACGTCACGTTTGTCTCCTTTTTTTATACCGGAACCTTTAATGACTCCTTCCAGACTGCGGGAAATTTCGAATCGACCAAAAATTTGTTGAAAATCCTGCAATGTGGCTCGAAAAGAGCTCCATTACAATACACTGAAGACGGAATTAGAAACCATTTGAATTTACGTACCGAACGAATTAAACTTGTCGTCAATGTCTGACACTATAATATTTTGTATTGGTCTGTGGGCCAGTGACCCATTGGTTTGTACAGTGATTCCTGAACTATACAATGGGCTCTTCAGGTCATTCCATTTGTGTTGCAATATCTGCAACATTTAGTTTAGACGGTACATGGTGCCATTCTTGAAAGATTCTTGGATGTGTTTCATAGGTTCGTTATTTGTATCCACACTGTCTAGGAACTCGTCGAAGTAGTGGTTCTCTATTAAGAACTGTATCCACATTAACCCGGACACCTTCAAATCATTGTAACTATTGAAATATTGCACGTCGAGTGAAAAATTTCCCGTAGGTATAGCTGTCTGGATGGAGTCTTTGATGAAAAAGACTATGATTGGTGTTTACGTTCCATGTTCAGTGTTCAAGATGGCGACGAATGAAAAAGACGTGCGCGAGTGGATTTTGTATGGATGTATGTAAAAATTGTATTTACTTGTGTCCGTATGTCCAGGACGATTTCAAGTAGCCGTGGCTACTGGTTGTCTATTCTGCTATGGTCAGAAATGCTTAAGCTGAGCAATTCAGGACGAAGAAAGCATCGAAATTTCCCAAAAAATACCCTTGTTTGGTAAGAAATTTACACGTGTGGCAGAAAGAGTGAAACTTACGTCACTACAGGCGCAATCAACAAGAAGATTTACCAGAAAGTGTGCTTGCAGAAGCGATTGCAACCCTTCATCAAAAATCACAAAGAAAAACCTTTGTTCTGGCCCGATTTGGCATCATGCCATTATGCTAAAACTGTGATGAAGTGGTACGAAGCAAATCAAGTGAACATTTTACCAAAAACCGCAAATTCATCAAATTGTCCAGAGTTACGTACACTCGATATTGGGCTCTGTTGAAGCGGAAGCTTGCTCAAAAGAAACACAGGAATCAAAGATATTGATTCACTTCCAACAAATTTGGACAAAGGTGGCCACCACGATATCTGAAGAGTCTGTAAAAACCCTAATGGATGGCGCAAAGTTCGAAAGTTTATGCAAATACCGAATAAATATGTTTTGACATCGTGATTTGCTAAATCATATCCCATGAATCTGAAATAAACAACTACAATTGAAATATAATGCAAAAATTCTGTTCTAAATAAGTTTTGAGGTGTCTGGATTATTGTGGGTATAGACCTTATTTCCTTTGTAGTTCTCGGTAATTCCTGGAAAACTTTAATTCTAAACTGTTCCAGGCTAGGTGAACAGGACGCACAGAATGCTGTCACTTCCCTCAAGTAGATCTGCAGAGGCGATTATGGATTTTGTTGGAGGATAAAGCGACTGTTTGTCTAAAATGCAACAGAACTGACATTAGCGTTAGCAAAAGATTTGTAGCTTTCAGCAGTAAACAGTGGCTCCTCCCTTAGCTCAGTCGGTAAAGGCACAGCTAAAATGCAAAACCATGCTGGAGTTGGCTGGGTTTGATTATCGGTCTAGGAATTTTTCGTTAGAGAAATTTCTCGACTTCTTGGCCATAGCGATAGCGTTTGACAGTTCTTGCCACATGATCATACTCATGCACAAAAAGAGCAATATGCTAATAAGCTTAAAATGTCAAGAAAAAAGGAGAACAAATCTTTCACTATTTTTCTATCAACACCAAGCTTAAAAAATGCCAATACCATTCACCGCGATGAAGCTGAAATAATAACATTGGCAATAACCTCCACGAATATTATTCGGTGGCGAGTAAAAACAAAGAGATAATGATCCTACGTCTGTTGGTTCCACACGTACGTCGCGTTTAATAGAGCGTGTATGTGCTCGGTGGCATAGTGAAATATCGTAGTGGTAGGAAAGCCCTTTCGTGATCCTTCCCATGTGCATAATATGCGCGGAAAATCCATTTCTCGTTCCTGGTTGTCGTTTTCCAGGAGTCCAACGTCGACGCTTTCGTGATGGCTTCCAGCCAGAAGGTGTATCGTTGATGGTTTCGAATTGATGTGCCTTTCCTTTTCGGAAGTGGCTTGGTCTGGCTTGGTTCTAATACAGTGTAAGCTTGTCGTTCGAATCTATTGTTTGTTGTTCTACCCAATTAATATCGCAACCGAACAAATAACATGCGACGAGTTGTGTACATTTACCCACTAGTTTATTTGCTTTCTAGTCTACACTTTTTCCCTCCATACGTTTCATGTTGGGTATGCACATGCAGTTTATGAAAGCCGAAGAGGGTGGCATGAGGAAACCTGTAATGTTTATCGTTAAGCGTAGTACTATCATCATGGACTGACGATTAACAACTACCACGGCACTTCAGTGGGCCTCAACTTCAGACAGCGGCTTCAATCAAACGCCACATGGTGCTTTAAGCAGTGATGGTATTTGTATTCAAGTCGTGGTTAAGTGCTGTGGGTGTGTGGTAATGCCAAACCGACTCATAATGAAGAGATACGTTTTTCAATTGTTGACTTCAAACGGCATAAGTTTGTGCGCTGGATCATTACAATGTTATATTTCATACATTTTTAACCGATGTGCAGTTGCAATTGGTTATGTCCCCACCCCCTGTGTATTTTTTTTTTTCTTTTGACAAAGGTACATTGAAGTGAAGAATATCATATTAATTTAATTGCGCTATCAGCACTGAGCTGGCAACCAAAGATATATCCTGTAGTGGTGGTATCACATGTTGACCATTTATGTTTAATGTCGCGTCACATATCTGGCATTGATGCACTAATTTTACACATGTGATCCACCGGACATCCTGTCCTGGAGCCTTGAATGCTGGTGCAGTCAGGTGAGGCTCTTTCCTCAGTGATATTGATGTGGGATTTCATCCTGGCTGCAACACCTTTCTTACGCGTTCCCTGAGATAATGAGCAGTAGCCACGCCGGACTCTAAATCTGGCTAGACAAATATATATTGATAGACAATGTGTTCAAGATTATTGACATTCGTGGGAATCGACTGTTGAATTTACTGAATTTTTTTTTAATAAAACTAGGAATGTGGCGCCAGTCTCATTTTGTTATGTCTCACTTCAAAGAGCCATAATAAAAATACCACACATTATAACAATGGTATACAAACAGTCTCATAACGGCTTCATTCTAGATAATTTTTCAATAATAGATAGGGAATTGGCGTGATGAAGCTGTACTTTGCCAGTGAATCTTATAGCTGACCAAGACTCAAATAATTATTGTTAGGCTGAACATGCACGTAAGACTTTGAAACGATTATCGACTTAGAGATTAGGATTAGACAAATAAAAGGAGGCAATGAACGGACAAGTAAATGGTAACTTCTCTACAATAGAACTATAGATTTTATCTGAATAACGCAGAAGACAAGAACTGACTAAGGCGGACAAAGTGATAGGTCAATCAAACGAGGTAAGACGAGGTATGCATCGATGAATTTCAGAGCACATAAGAACTAGAAATCTATTAATAAACGACTGAAGAAGTTACGAAATGCCCTCTTAACCGTAACACTGACTTACCAATTAAATGACATAAAGAGACGCAACGACCAAATGAGAGGAAACTTCTCTCTCATGACTGCCTTCAGTAAACCATAAAAATTATACTGTTGGGACTACTGAAATTTGTAACATCAGACATTACTAAAACCGGTAGAATTCAAATATCTCGACGGCATAATGACAACTTATTTTTGATTCGAGAAAACTGCTCAAAAAGACTTTCGCAGCACATCAATGACGAACTAAATTACAAAAGACTGAAGAAAACACACTGCCAAACTAAATAACAAAAAGACGAAACGACACCATACAAAACAGTGGACATGAACATGCCTGAGAGAAAGGGAAAGCAAACTTGAAAATGTAACACCTTTTGAGGCAGTGTCAGCAACGTGTGATCCTTGTACGGCTGGTGAAATCCTTCAAAAAGGAGTTAAGTTATATCAATCTAACGCAAAAGTAACAATACAATAACTTCTTAATTTTAGTTCGAGAAAACTGCTTCGGAAGACTCTCATAGCACATGAAGGACACACTTCACGGACTGAACTACAAAAGACCGAAGAAATTACGAAACGCCGTATTTAACTTGCAAACGTAACACTGACTATCAATATAATGAAAAGACAATTGAAAAAAAAAAAAAAAAAAAACAGACGGAAGGATCCAAAATTCTCAAACGTGGCTCCTTCCGAGTCATTTGCAACAGCGTCTTCTTGGACGACATGTTCCGTGTTCGGCTGGAAAACAAAAAATTATCACCAAATTTTTATCGGATTCTTTTGAACCTTGTAGAAAATAAAGATAGTGTAACTAATAAGGTATGATTTGTGTTGTTTACCTTTGTCTTGAATTCATCGATTAAGTCTTGTTCAACAGCTTTTCTACACTTCAGCTCATTTTTTATTATTTTGGGTTTCTTACGAAGCGCTGCACGGCATGTCAATGTAGCGGATTAGTCAACTTTCATGTCCATCTGATTTTTTTTGCCAAAAATTAAAATGGTTTAAAATTTTCAAGTTTCCTATACATAACGTTTCTGTTTTATTTTATGGAGACAATGTGCTTCTTAATTTATATATATTTTTTTGTACCGTGGAACTCGATCACTAGAGTAAACTTGTTAACAATATTGTCGCCATTTAAAAAAATAACAGTTCAAGGTATGAAGATTAGCCCTTCAAGATCTTTCAATGTAAAAATATATATCATAAAGGGCGAACACGAAATTATTGCGACACCGAAAATGTCATGCCAATTTTCTTATAATGTTTAGAATCAAACCAAAATTTTAGGGTAGTTTTATACATATATTTACTTCAAAAATCAAAAGAAAAGTTAATCGATGGAGCCTTGAGTGTAAAATTGAACGCATTTTCGCTTGATGCCCTCCATCAAAGTCTTTACAGTGTCATCCGGTACCAGTTTCTCAGTTTTTTTTTCCATTTTCTTAACATGTCCTTCTCGTCTTTGACTGTCTTCTTGCTCTTCCGAAGTTCCCGCTTCATCATTGCCCAGTACTGCTCCACCGGGCGCAGCTCCGGACAGTTTGGCGGATTCATGTCCTTTGGAACAAAATGGACAGAATTGGCCTCATACCACTCCAGGACACTTTTAGAATAGTGGCATGATGCCAAATCTGGCCAAAATAGCGGAGCTTCGTCGTGCTGCTGCAAGAATGGCAAAAGGCGCTTCTCGAGGCACTCAGATTTGTAGATCTCGCCATTTACTGTGCCCTTTGTCACGAAAGGCTCACTCCTCAGTCCGCAAGAGCAGATGGCCTGCCAAATGAGATATTTGGAGGCGAACTTCGACATTTTCTTCTTCTTAAATTTGTCGTCCACATAGAACTTGCTCTTGCCGGTGAAAAACTCCAACCCCGGAATTTGCTTAAAATCGGCTTTTATATACGTTTCGTCGTCCATCACACAGCAGCCATATTTTGTCAGCATCTTCTCGTAGAGCTTCCGTGCCCGAGTTTTAGCCGTCGATTGTTGCCGCTCATCGCGGTTTGGGAAGTTCTGTACCTTGTATGTATGTAGTCCAGCTCTCTTCTTTGCATTCTGGACGTAGCTCTGCGACATGCCGATCTTTTTAGCCAAATCACGGCTTGAGACGTTGGGATTTGCTTTAATCATCCGCTTCACCTTTCCCTCCGTCTTTTTGTTCTCCGGTCCCGGTTTTCTTCCAGCTCCTTTGCCGTGGTCCAACGTCAACCGCTCCTGGAACCGCTTCAACACTCTGGAGACGGTTGAATGGTGAATGTTCAACATTTTTCCCAACTGCCGGTGCGACAGGTCAGGAAATTACAGGTGTTTGGAAAGAATTTGTTCTCTCGACTCGCGTTGGTTCACCTCCATTTTCGTTGAATCGAAAAACACGACTTCGAGTTTGACAGCATGTAAACAATACACATCAATGAGAAAGTGTGCAAAATTTGGTTGATTTTTACCCAATGGTAAAAAAGTTATGCCCTGTTGAATGTGTCGCAATAATTTCGTGTTCGCCCTTTATTTCCCTAGAAATAATGAAAAACACCTGTGATGCCCAATGTAAGTTACATTTAATTCATCCTCAAGAGTTATCTTTCTTAACACATAGCATTATGGCATTCATATAAGGTGAAACAATCCAGAATTGATGTGTTATCAATACCGTCGCAATTTCATAGGCACAAATCTCAGCAACAAAACAACACACAACAGCAACCATAAAATAAGAAACACCAATCCAAAAATGTTTGTATTATGTGCCTTTGAAAACGTGAGTTGGAACAACATTCAGCTAATGTTATGACCATTGTTGGATTCCAAAGTGCTTCACCTTAATTGTAGACATTCCTTGACAGTAAACTAAACTCGTGCTTTCATTAAGAGCAGACAATCAACAGAGCCACAAATTCTCTATGAATAGCTAAAAAAAACATTTGGTTAGCAATGACGACAAAAGCCAAAAATAATCCATTGGATTTATTCGGAAATTGTGAGACCCAAGATTACCTATGTTGCATTGGTCTGGTGATGATGATGATGTAATACTACCATCTATTGCAGCAAGGAAACTTTCCATAGCAGTGGAATAATCTGAAAAACGATTTGATCAGGATTCTATTATTGTTTGTGATCATCAAGTTTGGGCGGGCCCGTAAGCAGAGACACTTACGCGAAACCCGCGAATATAGGGAAGAGAATCTCCTTCCAAAAGCAAGTTCACACTCACAGCACTAGAATCGAGCCCTCGATTGACAGAATAAACCCAATAGATGGGGTCGAAGAGCCCGCCCTCGTTCCACGAAATGTTAACAATAGGGAGGAGGCAGTCCCATGCTCCCTATCCAAATCGTTTTACTTGGGTGCCCTGATGGTCCCTCCCTTTCCCCGTAATATGTTATTTAATATATAATATATTTTGTACTCAACAAATTAAGATACCATTATAGTCAAAAATGCTAATTTATTCAAATTTCAAACTTGAATGGATTGTTACTGAAAAATAAATAAAAGTTAGATATGTATCAATATCCTACTAGTCCTGGGAAAGCTGAAAACAGAATAGATCATTCGAAATATAAAAGATAAAATTTCAATAAAAGATATTATTTTATAAAACATAGTAATATTTGTAATATGTTTCTTTGTACTGTTCTAGCAACATTTCAAAGATAGAGTGAACGAAGAGTCCGGTGGGATAATTTCTGAAAGAAATGGCTTATCTTACCATAATACCACAAACACAACATTAAAATATAATCCTACATTACGTATAAGCACATGCCAGCCTTTTATGAATATAATAGTTGAAGTTCAGAAGTGCAATTTTAAATAAAATGGTATGCTGAAATGCTGAGATACAAATTCCGCCTTTGATACCTGGCATGTTGCTCCCGGCTCTTACATAGTTTTGGAATGCAAAGATGATTCCAAAGCGTGCTGAAATTATTAGTAAAATGAGAATAGAAAATATAGAATATGATTTAAAGGTATAAGATCTTCGGTCGCACCCCCTCACTTCGCTATTGTCAGATTGACAACATTGCCCAGGCTACGCCAACCAGCGTCTCCATGTTTCAGCTGGCAGTCTTTTGTGATCATATGACTCGTGGAGGCGTGAGGTAGGAACTTGTGAGGACGAGAGGTCGGTCGCACCCTCCTTCGAAGTTGTCAACTCACCATTTGAAGCCACCTATGTTGCATTGGTCTGGTGGCCAAAAACTAAAGAAACTATTGTACAGTGAAGGTTAAAAAAAGTTCAAAGGTTAGCAACTAGTCCAATTACTGGTGCAATGGGAAGAACACCAACAAAGGAAACGCGGCTGGGTAGCTCAGTGGTTACCCGTTCTGCTTACTGAGCAGATTGTCGGGAGTTCAATCCCAGGCCCGTCCCCTTCCTTGCCATTTTTCACTTGCCTCTTTCTATCACCACTAGATTTAAAATAAAAAGCAGTCTACTGCGCTTTCTTTCATTGATCGCATCACTTACCACAGTGCATCCATGATCTAAAAATAACCTACCTCACTAACACAACTATCCTTCCCTTGGCAATTGTAGAGATGCAGTGGTGTTCACGGTCTCTAATAACAACGATTGTCAAACTAATCATCCTTCCCCCCTCCCCAAAAGACCGTGAGGACGTGGCCGGCGCCGGTACTGATCTATAAATAGAATTAGTGAACTTGTACATTGAAGATGTAAAAAGCTAATCCCAAGCTCCATCTATGTGGTTCTCTGTGCAATTACACTAGTTCTGTCAGTAAGGGAGTAGCAACTACGAAATTGCACGGTCTTTTTTAAAAAAAAAAAAAAAAAAAAAAAACACAAAAAAAAAAAAAAAAAAAAAAAAAAAAAAAAAAAAAAACCCCAAGAAAAAAAAACAATAAAAAAAAAAAATGTAGAGTAAACCTTTATAAAAAACAAAAAAGGACAATTGGATCCACCACAACCCACAACTTTAAATTAATCCCAAAAACCAACCTAAAAGAAAAAATAAAAAATTATTTCCATAATTTCAAAATTATTTAACGAAATTCAAATTCCAATCTTCACTCCTGTTAATGGAGTTCCTCAGGTAGCATTCTTGGGCCGATACTATATAACATTTTTACTTCCGACCTCCCTGATTTGCCTCAGGGTTGTCAGAAATCCTTGTTTGCCGATGACACAGGCATTTCCGCTAAAGGAAGAAGTCTTCGTGCCATTTGCAGGAGACTGCAGAAAAGTTTGGACATTTTCTCTTCTTATTTACAGAAATGGAAGATTTCTACCAACGCTTCCAAAACTCAACTAATAATATTCCCACATAAACCTAGAGCTTCTTTTTTGAAACCTAGTAGTAGTCACATCGTTACTATGAGCGGTGTTCCAATTGCCTGGTCAAGCGAAGTGAAATACCTTGGTCTATTACTTGATCAAAAATTAAATTTTAAAAATAACATTGACGGCATTCAAGCCAAATGTAATAAATATATAAAATGTTTATATCCTCTTACAAACAGAAAATCCAAACTTTGTCCGAAGAACAAACTACTAATATTTAAACAATTTTTTAGACCGGCCATGCTTTATGCTGTTCCAATATGGTCTAGTTGTTGTGCTACCAGGAAAAAAATACTTCAAAGGATTCAGAACAAAGTTCTGAAGATGATTTTGAAGCGGCCTTCTTGGTACAGTACTAACGAAGTACATAGAATTTCGAATGTTGAGACTTTAGAACAAGTGTCCAACAAAATAATTAATAATTTCAGACAAAAATCGTTGCAATCTTCTATTGCAATGATTAATTCCCTTTATGCTTAGTTAAGATTAATTTTAGTTTGTTTTTAGTTTTAAGATTATTATTGTTATACTGACACGCAGGAATAAAAACCTGTTTAAAATACTGAACTGCTAAGGCATGAACAATGTAAACAAAATTAGGTACATATTTTAACAATTAAGGTTGATACGTTACGGTAGTAGCTGGAGCAGCTAGATTAACATGAAATGTAAATATGAATAAATTTGGAACAAATAAAGAGTTAAAAAAAAAATAAAAAAAATAAAGATAGGATGGAGAAAAATACAAATTTGTCTGTTCATATCAAGTTGTTGATCCTGGACGTGATTCGTGGAAAATAGGTGGCCCAAACCTCCGTCAAGAATCGATTGTTTTCTATACAGACGGTTCCAACATGAACAATCAAGTGGGAGCAGGTGTAACTGGCCCAGGGATTGACATGTCAATTCCAATGGGTAAGTGGCCAACTGTAATGTCACAATAGATCTAAAAATTGGTCGCAGTGATGAAGACACCCGACATGAAATATCGTTTTAGACAAAACGCATAATAATACGCAACGGTTTTTCCTTTGAAGTAGTGGTTAGTTTCAAAGATGGAATATGTTTATATGATGTTTAATGTGGTAAAGAAAGATTGATTAAACTCGTAAATACTAAGAATGTTCCATTGAGGGATCCACTCCTAACTCTCTCTCAAGAGTGACTGCTGTTGTGTGCGATTACTGCCTTAAAGATTTTTTTTTTGATAGTTATTGTTAATTTTCTAACCTGCAGTTGCCCAACTTTCACAGTAATCTTCGACGGATTGGCGATATCCATTTTTTTTATGCTCTATCCCAAAGCAACTTTGAATGACAGATTTGGCATAATAAGGACATACTTGTTTAGACCAGCATCGAATAACATCTTCTGTTTGGATAGTAAAGCATGGTAATGCAATCAAATGCAACTAAAAGCAACAATCAACAGACCAGCGCAAATATTCCGATTCTAGAACATCGAAAGAAATGTGCTGTTGATCGGTCAACATTTCATTAGGTGGAAACTGGTTTTGTAAACATTGATTTTAATCAATGTATTTTTTAAATTGAATTCTAGTTAAATAACAATACCAGCTAGTAAAGGAAGCATACCCTCTATGATAGTGCGCTTAGTTTGCTAGAGCTTTATATTTCTAAATATCGATAGCCAAAAGCCAATTTGTCAGTTCCGCCTTTATGAAAAATGTATGTATTAAGGTGTGGCCCATTTAGTATTGGAACAAACATTTTTGATTCTTACAGCGACCTTAGTGGTCCGATTTGTAAACTATGACATCTTATGTGTTCCCTATAACAATAACAACATCAGAAGTTTTTTTTTCGCGGTGCAGTTCTAACGGGTTTTAGAGAAATACAAAATGGAAGAAAAAAGAAGAAAAATAATTGTGCGCAATTATTTGGAAAACCCTTCGTGGTCTGGGCCTAAACTTCCTAAAATGTTAGGTTTTTCCCGAAATATCGTGTGGCGTGTTTTTAAAAAGTACAGAGAAACTTTGTCGACGGATCGCAAGCCTCAAAGCAAGCGTCGGGCGGGTACTGTCAACCGTCAACTGTGGAACAAAGTCATCAAGAACCCAAACATCTCTGACCGCGATTTGGCCGAAAAGTTTCGCACCGCACGCAGTACCGTGCAACGGATTCGTCTCCGGGAAGGCTTTAAGTCATATCGTGCCTGTAGACAACCAAACAGGGATCAAAAGCAGAACAATGTGGCCAGAAAACTGTATGATCAGGTGTTGACAAAATTCAATGGCTGTCTCCTCATGGATGATGAAACCTATGTAAAGGCCGATTTCAAACAGCTACCGGGACAAAAAATTTACTTGGCTACAGCTCGGGGAGATGTTCCTGCCAAATGCAAGTTTGTGTTTGCAGATAAATTTGCACGTAAATACATGATTCGGCAAGGCATCAGTAGCTGCGGTAGGAAGACCAAGGTTTTCATCACTGATAAGACATTTAATTCAGAGCTGTACAGAACGGAATGTCTCCAAAAGCGAATATTGCCCTTCATCAGATACCACAATGAACCTGTCATGTTTTGGCCAGATCTTGCAAGCTGTCTCAACCCTCCAAACTTTACCCAGCTCAGACCGACAGAGAGACAGAGAGGAAGCTGAAGGTGAATGGCAGTGTCGTCAAAAGCATAAATGAATTGAGAACTAAGTGGAATAAAATTGCCAAAACGATGGATGAGAATAATGTGCGCCGGTTGATGAAACGTATTCCGGGAAAAGTCTGCAAATTTCTACAAAATCGAGATGATTATTTTTTTTTGTATTTTCCCTCTAAAGTTCACATAAAGT
Organism: Aedes koreicus; assembly: GCA_024533555.2. Classification (NCBI taxonomy): domain Eukaryota; kingdom Metazoa; phylum Arthropoda; class Insecta; order Diptera; family Culicidae; genus Aedes; species Aedes koreicus. The sequence goes on along the minus strand of JAHHFK020001770.1, from coordinate 73,741 downwards.
CGAACATTTTAGTTAAAACAGAATACTATTTTGTTAATTCTGAAATATGCGCAAAGGCTATGTTCCAATTCTAACTGGGCCACACCTTAGGTGCGCAACTAAGTCCTCGCTGTTTGTCAGTAGATCGCTCTAGCAGTAAGAGCTAGTCGATTTTGACTTATACAAAACGTCATAAACCAAGGTTAGACATATGGTAAACAAACCGCTTTGACACATTAGTGATTTTGTTTTTGGGTTATATACTTCTAGTTGTGTGAAAATGTGTAATTTTATGCCAAACAATCGTCAATTGCGGGAAGTGTTGATTTTCTTCTTCCATTAGAAGAAAACGGCAGCATACAACCTTTTCTAAATATTCTAAAATACAAATGAAACAGAAGTTTCTGCATATCTCAAGAACTAATCAAGCAAATGGAACCAAATTTGGCATGTGGGGTTTTCTGGTGGCGAAAAATGTTTCTATGGTAGCTTGAGACCCCTCCCCTCTCATAGAAGGGGTACTGTCATACAAATGAAACTGAAATTTCTTCATAACTCTAGATCTAATAAAGAAAATGGAACCACATTTGGCAGGTGGAGGTTTTTGAAGGCAAGAAATGTTTCTAAGTTGACTCGAGCCCCTCCCTTCTCTGAAAGGAGGGCTCATATACAAATGAAACACAAATTTCTGAATAACTCGAGAACTTATCAAGTTAATGGAACCCAATTTGGCATGTGGAGGTTTTCGAAGGCAAAAAATGATTCTATTGTGGTTTGAGACTCCTCCGCTCACTGAAAGAGGGGTCTCTCATACAAATGAAACACGAATTTCTGCATAACTCGATAAAAATTAAAGCAAATGGAACCAAATTTGGCATGTCGAGGTTTTTGAGAGAAATATATGTTTCTAATGTGGTATGAGACCCCTCCGCCTTCTGGAAGGAGAGACTCCCATAAAAATGAAACATAATTTTAAGCATAACTCGAGAGCCAATGAAGCAAATGAAACCAAATTTGGCATTTGGCATGTTGAGGTTTTTGGAGGCAAGAAATGTTTCTATGGCAGTTCAATACCCCTCCCCATTTTAAAGGGTGGGGGGGCTCTCATACAAATAAAAAGCAAATTTCTGCATAACTCGAGAACTAATCAAGTAAATGAAACCACTTTTAGCATATGGGGGTTTTTAGAGGCTAGATTTCTATATACATAAAAATGAATTTCTGTCTGTCTGTCTGTCAGACCCTTATAGACTCGGAAAGTTCTGAACCGACCAACGTGAACATTTATATGAAGGGGTTTTTGGGGCTGGGAAAGGTTCTTATGATTGTTTGAGACCCCTTCTCTCTCAGGAAGGGGCGCTCTCATACTAATGAGACACAAATTTCATCATAACCCGAGAACTAATCAAGCAAATTGAATCAAATTTGGCATGTGGGGGGTTTTGAAGGCAAGTATGTTTCTATGGTTGTTCAAGACCCCTCCCCTCTCTGAAGAAGGTGAGGGGAGGGGCTTCAAACAAATGAAACTCAAATTTTTATTATAATCGATGAGCCCAATGTGATGGTTCGAGAACTAATCAAGCAAATGGAACCAAATTTGGCATGTGGGGGGTTTTGTAGGCAATGATTGTATGGTGGTTTGAGAACCCACCCCCCTCTGGAAGGAAGGGCTCCCATACAAATGAAACACAAATGTCTACCAAAATGAGAATTATCCAGGTTATTTAAACACAAAACGTGTATTTCTTGGGTAAGAAGCATGTTTTTGATAGAAGTTTGAACCCCTGCTTATTCAAGAAAAAAAAACTCGTTTCGAAAAAAAAAACCATAAACTTGCCAGTTATATTAAATTTTCCTTCATTTTGTTGCAAGCGTAGCAGCGCACGCACCGGGTTCAGCTAGTTCTTCATAAAACATAAAGACTTGTGCTAGTAGCACAAATCTGATCTGAATAGTTATCACACTAAGAAAACATATCATACTGTAAAATATCATTGTATGGACCAGTGCGAACTTTATTTTTGATTGCTTTGCCGCTCGCGTGACATTTTTTTTTTTTTTTCTAAATTGTAGCAATACTTCGGCAGCGGACCGATTCCGTTCAATTTTTCACTATTTTCTTGGTCGAGTATGAATCAAATGTTTTGGTATTTTGAACATATATAAAGCCGCACATGAGCTAACCAAGTACAAAAGTCATGTGGATTCAATACGACTGAATAAAAGCAAACAATTTGACGGATAATGGTCAGCTGCAGAAGTAGTGCTCCACCCTATGATATTGTAATATGACATCCACATTAATAAACATTTTATTTTTATTTAACATTACAGTGTCGGCCATTGTCATCTCTTAAATGGCAGCTTCGAATGCTGATGTCATGCGTGGCAGTGGACCTTCTGCTGTTGCTCCTGGCTCAGCAATTCAGCAAATTACGCATCATCAGTTGCCATCTAATATACCACCTCAACAGCAGCAACATTCAATACCACCGAACCATCACATCCAACAGCTGCAGAATCTAACACAACAAACGGTGACAATAGCAGGACATAATCATGTACCAAACAACCAAAATGCAGTTGTGCACCATCACCATCGAGTGCAGCAGCAGCAGCACCATCCTCAGCAGCTGGTTCAACAGCCGGCGCACCCTTCCGTACAACTCAAGATCGCCCAGTATAGTGGAAATATTAGCAATTTAATGTTTCCTTCTTCCGAGAATCTTTCAGGTGCAAGTAGTGACGCAAGTGCCAGTGCAAGTGATATGAGTAATGCCACCGTTGTAAATATAGCTAGTGTGAATCAGTCAATGAGCATCCCTACGAAAGAGGGTGTAGCGTCCTTAGGAAATAGCAGTCATAACAATCCTGTTCTGAACAGGATTACTACAAATGTTGTTGGTAACATTCCAGTGGACAACGTACAAGTGATGCAGCAGCCGAGTGAGCCTATTTCGCCGAAAGCCGGCACTTCTGTGGCACGTAGTAATGTTGCACCCGGATGGCGAAGGATAAAATACAATTGCGAAATCATCTACATCAGGTACGTGAGCTTTAAAGTATTTAAAAACAATGCAATCTTCATATTTTTTCCTCTCAATCTGGAAAAGTGAAAGCAGCAGGAGCTGTTTGTTCTTGTTTTTCGAGTCATAAATAACAGACGGCTGGTAAAATTACGAAGCACAGACACAGCTTAGAATCGGGTCCTGATTCTGTTAGGACCTGAGGAAGCGTGCAAAAAGTCATGATTATCACCGTATTGGTTCTTCTTAGAATCAGAAAATTCGTTCCAGTTGATCGTGTATGGTAAAGGATCTGAACTAGGAGCAGAAAAGAATGTGTGGGCACCGACATTTTCTACTTGAATAGACCAGAAAGATAGATAATTGCATTTTCTTTCTCGTTTGAAAAGAATCGTTTGTTCCGCCAGCAGGGAGGTAAATCGAACTTGATGCAAGATTCTGAATAGAAAGTTAAAAGGATACACAAATTTCGGGAAATTTTCTTCGTTACTGAATCACAGTTTGTGTTCAACTCCTTGCTTTTGAATACAGTTGCGTCATAGTGCGCACAGCGCAAAAAGGCAACCATAATTGTGGAACACTAGAGCAGAAATCGAATGCTTGTTGCATTTCCAATGATAATGCGATATAACTTTGCTTGCTTGGATAGAGTTTATTTTTTGCATTCGTATACTGAGCGCTGTCAATCAATGGAAGTCACCACTCGTTTTACATTTTTCTGCATAGCAACATAAATACAAAAAATGAATAGTATTTTTTTTTTTTATTCGACAACGATTTTTAATATTATCAATTGTAATCTTTTATTTTTTTTTAATATCGAGAAATTCGCGAAAGAAATTATTGTTTCGGTTGTCAGCTTGGCCCCATTGAAAAATATTTGTCGAGTTTCTTCCAGATTGATTCATAAATCTGAAATATTAATGTCTGGTATGGTACGTAGTTAAATTATTAATTTGCGGTGAAATCCTAACATATTGCAAACTATCTGAAATGCATGTTTGAGTATCCTGAATGATTCAGCACTTAGGTATTAATGTACTGCACAGGCGTCTTAATATCAAAAGTTCAAGATGTGCAACTAGTTCAATTTTTAAAAATACTGCACTTGGTCTACGACAAAAGCCAACAAATTCACTGAGAACTCAAAAATGGGTTCTGATGTGGCAAGCAGCAAAAGGCTTTTTTTTTTGTTTCAAACTCCTAAATGGAATAATGGATATGAACCTAGCAGCACACTTGTTACAAATAAGATGAATTAAATTCTTTATGGCTCATTTTAGTCACAATCAAGACTGACTCCTCACTTTAAGAATAGTATGATGCATCATAAACATATACCGTCAGCTGGGAGGAAGATGATCAGTTTTAAGACAAAACATGTAATAATAATCCGTGTTTTCATTCTACATTAAAACAAATATTTTAAAAACATGTACTGCTATACGCTATATTAATCAGCATATTTGGTTCCCTAAAATGCATTCGCATTCATTGAAATAAAATTAATTATATTATTTTTAAGTTCACTGGTTGGAGGTGAAGTTGATCACGACAACTCTACTAAGATCACTAGTAGTCAAAATACACTCGTATATTTGGAGAATTGATGAATTTGCCATGATAAGAAAATATGCGTTTCAAATTAAAAACATGTTGAAAAATAATTCAAATACTCCGCAACGAATGAACGGAAATCTAATCATCGCTCAAGGACAGCTCCTTCTTGTTAAAAATTTCCTGTGCATGTTGTTCTGTGACACTTGCACCCGGTTGAATTTCTATTAACCGACGTCGTTTGGGAATGTTTCGAGATGTTGATTCACAATATCGTTGCTGCTTCATCATCGTCGCAAGTTGTTCGGAAAATGAGCAATTTGGGTAGGATGAAGGTGCCTTTGGTTAGATTCCTCCTGGGATTTGCTTCAGAACTATCATCTTCATTCATCTTCATCTATTGAGAGGGTTAATTCCAGTTGCGAGCACTTTTCGGGCCTCCTTCAGTCCAGGGCGGGTACAGATGTAACGTAGCGTGAACGCTGTATGGTGGCAATACAGCTCCATCGGCAGCTCCCGTAAACATGACCGGAAATGAACTCTTTGAATGGTCAAGAACGTTTCCGACTTGTCTCTGTCCCTTTCTTACAATCACTGTCTTTGACTCCGGATCATCGGTAAAGTTGGTTACGTCGAAATTCACAATGTTTTCTGGAGGAACACTCCGAAGGATTATGGCGAATTTATCAAAATATTCGTTGATTATTCCTGGATTTACTCTTGCACGACTTCTTTTAATGTTATCAGATAATTGTGCAGACAGTGTTAATTTGTTACGTGAAAGAAACGAACAAATCCAGTCATAGGGTAACGGGATGTAATGTTAGCCTATCACCTTCATTCGGCCTATGTACCAAATATGTCATTATTTTAGCGATAATCAACAAAATCATGTTGCTATTAGGATGACCGATGTAATCCGAAGCAATTGAGACAATATTAATCAGCTTATAGTTGTTCACTTCCGCGTAATTTTCGATTTCTTGAACATTTGGGGCATCATGATTTCACTGGTTAAGCTGAACAGATGATCTACACGATCTTCAAGTGATCTAAATTTGGCTTAATTGAATCGATAAAGCGAGTAATGCAGTCTGGATTTACAGAAAATATTTACACGCTACAAACTAAGTGTTTACATTGCTAAAATAACAATGACTTTACAAGAAAATCGTAGACCCAATGTCGGGGACATATTTTTTTGTATGTTCCCAACTATGGCCTGTTGTAACAATAACGTAGTAAAAAGGTTGTTATTGGTAAAATTTGAAGTGGAAATGCCCGAGTTAGAGGTTGTTAATATTCAAGTGGCTCATTCAAAAACAAACCGAAGGAACAAAATCATTGTATAGTGAATTATAATGTTTTTATTATTGAATGGCTGATAAATCATATGTGAACATCACTTAAGTGTTTCGAAGCAGTTTTATTTTAGTTTGTTTTATGAAATTTTGTCATAGGTAAAGCGAATACAGCTGACAATGCCTTAATTCATAAAATTAGAAAAAAAACCGTACAAAGACTGCATTTAGTAATAAATCCATCGAATGGGACGAAGTTGCATCCATGAATAGACCCAATTTGGTGCTTATAGACCGACATTAAATCCATATCCCTCGATTTTTTCTGAGTTCATAAAAAGAGTTGTGTAACTTTTCGTGAAACATACTACCTTATCTTATCTTCAAACTTATCTTATCAAGTGTATAACTAATTGAATCTCGCTTACAGCTTCAAAACTTTATAAGTTATAATAAAAAATGTAACCGATCGTTGCATAATAGGCTGAGTCAAGGGACACATACCCTATCTTGGCAGATTGATTGAATCTTGTCACATGTTTGTTTGTGTCCAAATTAATTTGTACGAGGAATTGTATATCCGACTTGGTGAGAGGAAATTCCATTGTCCTGCTATCTGAATCATCTCGCATAGATCACGTTCCTCGTAGTCCTTCAGAAGGGTCTGTCCGCCGTGTTTTTCGGTGCCCAATCCATGAATTCGGTTATAAACAGTGACATACAGAACACTGTATTGACTCTGTCGGATAGAAAGTTCACCACTTTCAACGGATGCCAACGCGGCCGACAAGACTTCATGTGTGTACTTGAAACAGACCTTTGGGCTTAATGTTTTTAGGTACTTTCGAGGCATTGTTGTGGTATTTACACTTGAAAATTGGTTGGAAAATATTATTACACACACTGAGATCAAATGTAGTAAACAAACAAAAATGACAAGGCACAGTTCAGGAAATGGTTTATCAATTCAGTATGAGATAAGCTTGGTTGGAGGGAAAATGGAGAAAATAATTGATGCCATTGTCAGAAAATTAGTTTTTCCAGCAATATCAAAGTAAAGTTTATAATAATCAGAGCATATCCCGCTATCCCGGGATAGTAACCACATGCCTTTTAATGGGTTTTACTATAATTTCATAGCTCTATATCATTTTTTAAATAAATTGTTTGATGGTGTGTTTTTTTTTTGGTTGTTTCTTTATTATCGAGATTTTCAGCCTCGGGCTGGTTCATCTCCCGTCGTAGTCTCTCAAATAACTCTTTTGGGTATTTTCGTAACTTGTACGGGGGTGAGATTCGAACTCGTGACTTTGGCGTGAGAGGTATGGATGTTAACCACTTCGTTGAGGTCGCTCTCTTGTTTGTTTGATGGTGATAGAATTCAGTAGAACATATGAGCGACGCGTTTTCATTTTCTAAATATTTCAAAATTGTTTTATTTTCTAGATAATGTATCAGAGTTTGATCAACTTCACCCTAATGATCATCTTCCCGCTAGATGACGGTACTTTGAAATGTTTGTCCATAAAAACCCTTATAATAATCTACATTTGAACTTCAATGCTTGTAAGATTTTCTGAGGTATCCGCAGGGAAATTGGCCAGCATGTAAATCGGATCTAACGTCCTTCAAGCGAAATTTCTATAAGCCTTTTCGAAATATTTTGATGAAAACTGAATGAAGTTCAATCTAAATAATTTTGTTGTATAATATTGCTTACGTTTGTATTTATTTTAATAATTTCATAATCCTTTGAGTCATTATTATTTTTTGACATTACATTTTCTTTATTTTGGTGCAAAATTCCTAAAAGCATGGTTGAATTCCACCTAGCCCACCTTTATATTCACTCCTTGACTATCTGTCATGCGTGTTATGATGTGGCTGGAAGACTTTGAGTGTAAAACATAACCTGTATAACAATGTACAGGGTGAGTGGGAATTCCTGCCAGTGAATTATATGGTCATAAAAATGAAAAGTTTGCACGAATTTTAATTTTCAATCTATTTCCTGTCCTTTAACATTTGTCTTAATTTAGGTCAGTTCGAATCTTTCTCCCTTTGCCTTAATTGGCAACCGCATGCGTTGTTGGAAAGCGTCACAGCCGGCGCGCACGTCATCTTGAGGCATGTCATTCCTTATTTTCACCAAACGTTTCTTAAAAGTTTTCACGGTTGTTCCTTTGGCATTCCCCAGTTTGCCCATGCATAGAAGTCAAGAGGATTCAAATCAGGTGAAGAAGCAAGTCGTTCTTGCGACGAAATAAAATCCGAAAAATTGTCCTCACACCAAGCCTGTGTAGCTGTCGCCTGTTGGGACGGTTGGAAGCAGTATGGTGCATTCTTGTAGTGTTTGTTGACGAAGGGAAGCAAATGGTTCTTCAAAACATTATCGATGTAATATTTACTGTTGATTTTAACACCGTTCAATGAACAGCAATGGAACCTACAACGTTTTGGAGAAACATCCCCAAACCGTCAACGTTGAAACATTCTGAAATTTTTGAACAGTTAGTCATGAGGAATATCAGAAAGATGTGCTGCCTGATCAGTTTGCTGATTGTGGTGTATTTCACAATCACCGTGCCGCTTTAACAGCTTCCGACATCTTGCAATCTTCTGCTTTTCAATCAAGCCCCGTTGTTTTTTGTATGTATGTAGTGCAAGATCTTCTATCAATCTTACGTTTATTCCGAGTGGTTTCAGTTTCTTTAATGTAGAACACAGTCTAAAATGTTTCAAACACAGACTTATCGCGTGCTTCCTTTTCGTCTACATAATTACCACAAGTCTCAAACGAGTGAAAATTTAAAACAAACTTGCAAGCCATGTTAACATTTAAATACACCCTAAAAGAAAAATGCGCAAACATGTCTGTGATTAACCCATCCCAAGTTACACATGTTTAAGAAACACTGACAGGAATTACCACTCACCGTGTAGAGTTGTTGATGATTTTCGAGCACGATGCTGAAACAAAAGTTATTGGACGAAACAGAGTGGAGATTGATCCTCGAATTAAGGATATTGGTTTAAGTTACCAAGAAATAGACAAGAGAATCAACAGAGAAGAAACAGTGATCAGAAATATCCTGATGAAAGATGAAAAATATAGTATCCGTAAGAAAACCAAGGGCAACTACAACATTTTCCAACCGGGGCCGGGACCGTATCATACGGAAATGAAGTAGAAATTCAACCTTAACGAAAAGACATGTTGCTTAAATTTTGCGATAATCTGGACATCTGATTTTCAAGAAAAGGCCAACAAACCTAACCTCACACCAGAGCACATTCAAGCGAGATTAGATTTTAACAAACAGCACATGGAAAAAAGTTTGATCTTAATAGTCCTGACTTCTGCTGCAGTATTGGCATGATCTTCGGAAGAATCCCCAGGTAAGCACGCTTTAAAAACAACTATGGAAAATAAAATTAGAATCCTTTATGGTGCAATTATGTTGTTATTTGAATGCCTTCTTTATACCATATTCATGTTTTGCAAATAGCCTGTACATAAGGTGATTAACGCAGTAATTATCTTATGTACAGACTATTTGCAGTAGGCCTGTTTGTTTCACATTCATGGTGTTCAGTAAATACTAAAAATGACAACAAAGGCGATGAGTTTCCATCACTTTCCGGGATTCTTGAAAGAACTGGCTGTGTACGTTCAGACTAGACTAGATTAGGTGAATTTCAAGAACGATCATGTGCGTCCCCTAGTAAAAAGTTTGTGATGCTTTACCATGAAACCTTGAAGGTCTTTGGCTATTTTTAAATTTGAAAAAGTATTTGTAAAATTATCAAAACAACACTGGTGTGTCTGTATCAGTTGCGAAAACTAATGAACTACTACAGACATGTTGTCATAATTTAAAATGAACGTTTTAAAGCTTCTTAGTTTCAGCCAAGATGGTTTTACATACTACTACATAACTTCGAACGTCGCAACCACCACCTTTGCCGCTGTCTTCATTTTTAAATTGACACGTTCACCATTCTTCGCATAACAGCGACGAGATTTTGTCGTCTGTTTTTACAATATAAACTTGTTCGATCGTTTTTCGGTCCCAGAAAACGTGTTTCAACTACATACAACAACAATCAGCTCAACACGAGACCAAGAGATCGGCATCGGCACTCTTGTTCAACTGTAAAAAGCAAAATACCAAGGTTCAACGCTTGTGTACAAACTTTACGCTACGGTGCTGCCTGTTGTAACCTCCGATTATTAGCGATTTCTCTTTCGTTATTCACTTTTTTGATATTTTTATGATGCTACCTCCTCAGCCATTCCCAATGATGAAGGTGGTGATGGTCGAGTTTTATATAGGATGCCTTTCATTCAGCCTGGATTGTATTCTTCGCACCATAAAAAAAGCATAATTGGTTGACCGCAAAACTGTGCCTCTGTTGCTGCATTTTTCGTGCACCCAGTAAGCAATACAAATTTTAACTACCAAACCTAATGACTATTGGTTTTATTTTGAACACTTGATCGTTTGGCTAATGAAAAGGGAATACATGCCAGTAATGAGGCCATCATCGCCCTTTAAAAAGTGGTTAAGTGAATGTTCCCCTGTTGCTTTCGCAGTCTCCACTCACATCGCTCAGAGGCTGACAACCATTCCGTTTAGCGAAGAATATTTATGAAACCACAACCGCTTTGGGTGTCGGCTTGAATTATTGCAGTTTTTATTCACGCAGAAAGAATCTTGCCGCATACTCAACTGCCTGCAACGAGCACAAATCAAAGTTGAGGGGAAATTGATTTAATATTTTCCAAACTTTCTCCTGTTTCGCTGATTCCATTCATTTGAGATTCACTTACCTTTACATACGCTTCATCAGATTTGATAAACAGTTACTAATTGTTCAAATAGCGTTAGGAACTCTCCTTTTTGATTCTCGGCAAGGCATGCATTAAAATTCCGTTGGATTTACTTCGACTTACGAGTTTACTTATTTATTTGTTTGTCATCAATCAAGTTTTTAGAACGGTTTGTTACATTCATTATCCTAAACGCAAAACCACTCTATGTTGCACAATCCAATGCAATATGTGCAATATGCATGAAAATGAATTTCAATGCTTATTGTTTATAGTCATCATTTCATAGTTCCAAGTTTTGCATAGTTGGTAATTTGTTGCATGTAATTTTCAGGTATCGAGTTGGTACATAGAAATCCAATTTAGACAGGATTTCCGTTGAATCAATTTTGTATGAAATGATATTATTCATAAATGAGACAATTGCGAATCCACCTTCCATCTTTCAGTGTTTGTATGTTGACGAACATACATCGAGATTCATATGAAGTGTGATGTAAAAAGGAGACCACACTACACACTTAGAAAATTTTACAGTATTCGGTATTTTTTTCCCAGAACTTTCAACAGCTGAACGTTCGGTAATCTGATTTCACGGATTTCGGTAAAATTTAACAAGTTCCGGTAATTATTTTACCGGAATACTGTAAAATTTCACCGAAATCCGGTAAATCGGATTACCGAACGTTCAGCTGTTGAAAGTTTGGTAAAAAATTACCGAATACTGTAAAATTTTCTAAGTGTGTATGCTATAATATTGTAATGTCGATCTCACAGATGCCATATACTATGTTTTGTTTGACGTTTTTATTGAAATTCTTGTGTTATAATGCTCAAAGAACGTATGCTTTGAGTCTAAATGATGCCTGGATCCCTAACCTTGTCACATTTCTCCACAATCTATAGATTGTAATTATCTAAGATTAGGTATGCGCATAGCAAAATTTAGCCAAGGAAAAACTCGTAGTATAACATTATTTCTATTTATTTCTAAATCTCAAAAAAAAATCATCAAAATATTATTATTCGGACTTGTCATATCCGTATGCTCTAACTTTACGTTTGATACCATCCATTAAGTCCGGCACAGTGTCTTCAGACAACTTTCTGGAAGCATTTTCCCACTTTTTAGCAAAATTATACTGCTTGCTTCATCATCCATAACCACGCAGTCAAATTTTGTCAGCAATTTGGCGTACTGCTTACGCACTCTTGTTTTCGAACTGGTTTCGATGTTTTGACCGAAGCACTGCATCCCGCTGGGATTTGGAGTTGTCATTCCGCTTGCCGCCTGATCCTGGTTTCCGATCGAGTGATTTTGCTAAGTCATGATGCGACATAGACGGATTTTCCACACTTTTGTGCAAATTTTTTCACACACTTGTCATTCTTTCGACTCCATTTTCAATACAATGCTTTTGTGACAGCAAACCGTATGTCAAAACGTTCACACACACACAATTACATTGCGTTAGCGGTATTGGTGAAATCTATATTTTGACAAATAAAAAAGATGTGGCAAGTAAACCATGGCTAGATTTTGCTGTGCGCATACCTTAATAGTCAATACATGAAGTTCCGTACTCTGCTAAAGCTGATTGAATTACATATTTTGACATTCAGTTGTAATAGGCTCTTCTTACACCCAGTTTGAAATATCATTATCTCACTTCTTAACACGTTCAGGTCTTTGGACAACACAAGGGCCGGGACCACTGACTTTAGTTACCTTCCGAAAAAAGATGTGATCAGAGATTTTTCATCACAGAAAATTCCAACGGATTTTTTAAAAAAAAACGGCGTTTACGGCCTTTTTCTGATACTTCTTCTACGCTGATTAATTATGTAGTAAATAAAAAAACATGTTAAATTATATTGAATTCCACATGAAGCAGAAATTCGCATGAAATAGTTCTATCAAAGACTAGCTTTTACACACAACCTTATCGACAATGTATTGTGTGTTTGGTGACACTCCATTCATGAGCATGATATTGACCAGAAATGTACACTACTTTTTCAAGCTGTGTAGAACTATTTGAAAAAAATACCTTATTATAGTACACACCAGCACTTCAGTTGCTCCATCAACATCTCCTTCATCCTTTAGTAATGTTTGCCAATGAGATTGAGTTAAGCTTATTCGTGATGTTTTCACAATGTGCATCTTGATAATCGAAGAAATTCTCAAATTAATAGTCAATGCAAGTTTGATCAGCATTTTTAAAACAGAGAGTACACGGAAAAAAATCCGTGAACTGCAGTCATGAATTCGAGAACAAGCAAAAATACACCGTGAACTGAATCACGTAATCATGAACTAAATCACGTTTTTAGGTAAAAATCCTGAAAACGTGAACTAGTTCACGGTCCGTTTTCATTTTCGTGAACGCTTTTGTTTCTGTGTACCCGATTGCTGTGTGAATTGCTTCATTTTTGCAGATTGGAGTTAATTATTCACTCACACAGAAGTCGTTGTAAGTGTTTGTCAACAGAAAATCAAAGTAACACTATTGTTTATTTTAACATGGTTTTTTTTATTGACTCCAAGGTTTGCAATTTTGTAGAATATAAAATTCTGATTATCTGCGTCGGGAATAAAATCAACATTGTGTCACTGCGTCTGATAAAAACAATCTCGACTAAGTTAAAAAACTATCATCTATGTCTTTAAGGGCATTGTACGGAAGAAAGTAAACTGTAGCAAGATTGTGAGTATCTCCAGCCATTTCCACTTTAGCCCATACATGGTCAAATTCTGTAGTAGTGATACTTTTCGTGTTAAACACTGTTCAAATGGTAACTAGAACTCCATCACCTGATTTTTTTTTCCGACCACTGGTGATTGCGGTCATCTCTGCAAACATTGTCATTGTTCCCGAACACCTCTTCACATGTATGTATGTATGTATGTAGGAAGCCACCATCCTGGCGTGGGCCTTGCCCTGCATGCGGTTCCACTTAACAGAAAGATCATGCTTTGTTACCGTTCTAAATTCAACATACTGCTGTATGAAGGGCCAAAAAGGGTTGGGCAGGCCCGTAAGCAGACACACTTACGCGAGAATCTCCTTCCAGCAATATAATCCGATAAAACGAATAGCAAAATACGCAATTCAGTTAAACTTTCCACTATATGGTTTGTTCGAGAAAGGCGCGTCAATTCATTACAACTGTTGGAGTGGAATGTAATAATCATAAATGAAAGACACATTCCCTCCTAGACTCCGGTTGGCTGTCCACTCCATTGTCCAATTGCAACTTCAATGATGCCCTGGTGCACCCTCCCATCCCAGTATTGAAATGTTTTAAAACAATGAATTATAATAAGGTTCATGCAATATATATCAAATAAAGAATATAGTAAAAAATTAGTATTTATAGAGTGTATAAGTAATTTTATACAGCAAAATTGGTAGCCTGGACTGGATAAAGTTTTAGAATTGTACACCTTGCATGTAGAAATTTCTAAAATAGTGATTTCCTTTCTGCTGGTTCTATGGAGTAATAACATGCATTAGGATCCTTAACAGAATAATATCCGACGTACTCTGTGTTAACAGTTAATATCAAAATAGATGTTAAAATTGATAAAATTAGTAACTCCAACAGCCGACCCTGTAAAGAGAAATAATAAACGAACAAGGAAGCCTAAACGGACTTAAGGTAATAAGTACTTTTTTCTGCCGCAGATTCAGTTGTAGCTTCTTGTATTCAAGGCACTAGGTACTTCTAAATCATAAGACGAAGAAGAAAGGATTACAATGATCATTGGACATATAAGACAAAATAATCTATACTCATGAAGTGAAAATAATAAAATTACGTTTATGCTAATATATAAATCACGAAAACAAGAGTAATGATAAAAATGGTTATGGCAATGATAAAAATAAAATCAATATACAATGTTATACAAATTAATATACATAATACAGTGAAGGGATATTATAATATGAACTGATACCGATTCTATTTTCATTTACATGTCTGCAGATTGTTGTCCTGCTGCAATTATAGAATAACTTGCGTAGCCAATATGAACCTGAAAATTTAGGCAATATATCACAGCCATGAGAAAAAAATGAATTTAAAATTATTTTACAAAACTTGGTAATTCCATGGATGAACTGAAATAATATATCATATTTATAAACAATACTATATCTTAAATTTCGATATGCTTGTTCATTTGTAGTGGATCTCGTTGGTACTACAATGATTTTAGGTAATACAATTAATTTAATTTACTTTCATTTCATATATCAACATAAAATAATATAGTGACATAATAAAATATTACTATGAGCACGATAGTTAACGTTAAAAGAATGAATATCTGTAACTAAGCTGGTCATCCTCTCATCAATAGACTTCTTCTTCTGCAGCTACTGTAGTATTAACCGTTAATATCTAGTAAGATTAATATTTGTATCCACAATAATAATAATAATACGAGAACATAATATATTAATGTACACAACATATCTGACATCCATTAGTCCAAAGACATCTAATGTAAACGTTATGCTGAAATAATTAAAAACAAATTGAGCCTTTAATGCTAATAATGTTGCTCCATGCTCATAATGTAAATGGTTTGGAACCCATAGATGATCCCAAACCGGGCTGAAATTCTAAATTGAATGTAAATATTCGCACCCCCTCACTTCGCTATTGTCGAATTGACAACATTGCCCAGGCTACGCCAACCAGCGTCTCCATATTTCAGCTGGCAGTCTTTTGTGATCATATGACTCGTGGAGGCGTGAGGTAGGAACTTGTGAGGACCAGAGGTAGGTTGCATCCTCCTTTGAAGTGGCCAACTCACCATTTGAAGCCCTGTTCCCGAACACCTCTTCACATTTGCAAAAATAATATGCAGCCTAAAATTTTAAATTGAATTTCATTTATCTTCGCAGCGCTTTTAATCCGGATAACATTTTGAACGAGAACTCATTCACTGTGTTTAGGGCTGGATTTATTTTGATCAACGGTAACATTGGCAACATTAGAACTTCACTTTTTTAAACACTGTTTTGACGTAGGGCTAAGTTTTTGTTTTCTATACTGGGGTACGATTAAAAAAATCGAATTCCGACCGTCACGTTTTTCAGCGTTAATATCGGAGCCATTTCTCTAAAGATTTTCAATTTTTTTGCAGCAATCGATCAGAAATGTTTATTGTTGATTTTAGACCACATACTATAGAAACATTCATAAATGTTAAGCCTTGTCATAAAAAGTATATTAATTCAAAAAATTGCATTGCACAATCAAAATGGCTTACATTTAGTAGCGTAGTCCGACGTCATCATTTCGAACAACCCAATAGGGCTATGCCTTATAGTTTTTTAAAAACATTTTTACGAGCGTATTGGCAGAGGGATTGTATTTGGAAAACTAGGAAAATTTAACTATTTTTCCAACTATCACTAGTAAACGCGAGCAAATTCCTCTAAATTCCACATGAAAAAACTTATCCTTTGACAGATAGGTCTATTTCGTCTGTAAATTGCAGACTTCTTCAGTGTCGAGTGTTACGTCGAGAGGAATCTGGAAATTGAATATGCATCATCACGTCTTAGGTTTCCTTATTAGTCAGAGTAAAGGAACCATGTGTCTTTTCAAGTGATCCCAAACCATTTGTGTGATCTTTTTATGGAACTTTTTGAAGTCTTAAAGTAACAGGTGTGCTTTCAGTGTTTTCACATGTGTGCATCCAATTTAAATTTGCTTTTGCTCGATTAAGCATTTTTTTTAAGCTTTTCCAACCTTTCATTTTACATCCTCACATATCTGTTAGTACAGCATTCCTTTACAAAGCAGCTGATGTTGTAAGCTTGTGTAATGTGGTTAATTAAGGCCTCATGATTAGTGTTGATGTTTTTATTTGATATTTTTTTCCTGGATTGCAAAACTAAAGGGTGTACGGAATCAAATTGCATCACGAGAAAAAAATCGGCAAACCTCACCCATTCAACCGATCGTATTCTAATTTTCAGAGAATGAAATAAAACATATTATTTAACTTTCCTCATATTCGCTTTATTTAATTTTTTACCATACCCAAATGCACGAATCTTCCTTTTAACACTACTCATAAGATCTTGTACAACGTTTTGACCAATTGTTTTTTTGTGTGTGTCAAAATCCATTTTTTCTTCATATCTTCCTCCGATTTCACTTCCTTAGGATGTTTCCGAAATGCCTGCTTCATGATGGCCCAGTACTTATCAATTGGCCGCAGTTCTGGTGCGTTTGGGGGATTTAGAAGCTTCGGCACGAAATTCTTCTTAACCTTGTACCACTCCAGAACATCTTTTTAGTAATGACATGAAGCTAAATCACTTTCCTCTAAGTATACCTGCCCATTTACCGTCCCAGTTTTCACGAATGGGGTGCTCCGCTTTCCACATGAGTAAATTGCTAGCCAAATCATGTACTTTTTGTAAACTTCTGCTGCCTAGCGTCCTCAGGAACATCGAACTTATGATGAGCAGTAAAGGACAGGAAGTTGTCGGAAGTCTGCTTTTACTTAAAGCTTTCACTACCCGCTTGTGATCCTTTACACTACACGGAGATCCATTTTGACCACCATTTTTCCTCCGATCGATGGTCAAACGTTCGTTGTACCGATTTAAAACACGAGTTACCGTAGATTGTACCATTCCCAGCTTTCGGCTGATGGCACGATGAGAGAGATCCGGATCTTCTGCGTGACGAGTTACGCATCTGGGTAACGATTGAACTCATTTCAGCCAAAATTTCAATAGAATTTTTACCCAATGGGTAAAAAGTCATTTGAAAA
Organism: Aedes koreicus; assembly: GCA_024533555.2. Lineage (NCBI taxonomy): Eukaryota > Metazoa > Arthropoda > Insecta > Diptera > Culicidae > Aedes > Aedes koreicus. Next base: position 56,233 of record JAHHFK020001770.1, on the reverse strand, counting down.
TGATACAATTTGATTCCGTACACTCTTTAGTGGGTTAAACTCTCAGTTTGTTTTGCGTAAAGTTTTGTAGATTTATTTGAAAATATCATTTGCTTGGTATTCGAACAATCATTTCGAAATTTGTCTATGGGCCGATGAAGAAATTTTGTCCGAATCATGCCAATTTTTAATGTTATTTGAGAGTATAGAGCTGCATAGTGTGAGGTCTAGTACTTCCTCTCTTGTTGCGTTTATGAATGTGGGAGAGTTTCCTTTATTACATTTGTCAATATTCTGTTGATTAATATATTCAAAAAGGGACTTACCTCGTTTGTTGATTCCCGAGCTGCTTCATTTCGTGTGATGTGCATTGGTATCACATCCTATAATGAAAGCCTTATGTTGGCTTTTGCAATATGAGATGACCGCTGTGACTTCTGCTGGAGGTACTTCATCTGCATCTTCAGGAAAATAGGCCGACGCAACAATCAGCGTCGTGTTCCCATTTGGTTTAGGTACCTGTAAAGCGACTGCAGCAATATCTTTTTTAATAAATTCTGTAATGGGAGTAAAATTAACACAACTGTTTACAAGGGTAGCTTTCCTCAGCCACAGGTGTGAGTGTCCTCAAAGATAATGTTACATATGTTTGTAGGCATTCCTAATATTCTACTTTTATTGGTGCATGGTTCTTGAAGATGGGCACTGGCCAGTTTGCTTCAGACAAATCATTTTCTTAGGATTGCTGAAGCTGCCTTTGCATGGTGAAGGTTTTCTTGAATAAAGTGTAAGCCGTTTCTAGCCATTCCCTCCTTTAGGCTGGTATTGCGAGAACCTGATTTACTTGAATTTGTCGATATTCTGAATATAACCCTTTCTAATGTTCCATCACGGTCTTCAAGACCGCTCTTGGACTTACTCGCATCCTCTCTTTCAACTTTACCCTTTTCAATCTTCGTCTTTTCAGTAGAATTTTCCGCATTTTTTTTCGTTTTCGTGTTTGGTAGTACAATTTTTCCTAATAAAGGTATTGCCAACCTTAACGTCAACATTGAAGTTGGAGTTCTCCATTTTTTTATGGATTGGGCATCCACTGTAAAGATAAGTTCAATATGATGCTCTTTGACGAGGTAACTTTTCAGAATCCTCCACGTATCATCCAATAATCCGTCGTGTCGACTTTCCAGCACAGCATGAATGTTCTCATTACAATCCTCCACGCTACGAGGAAATAAGCCTATTAGAATTTCTGGCCTAGGTTTGACTTTCTCATCAACTGCAACAGGACAAGCAGCTTCTCAGGGTTTGATACTAGGAATTGCCCTTATTTGGCTGTGTCTTCATTTTTACAAATGATTATCATATGCCCAGGTCTGAACAGACAACTTCCAAACTTAGGTTTTATTTTCTCCTTTCTTTGCTGAGCCACACTTGTTAATTTGGCCTTTTGTCTTGCGATCATTTGCTGAGTGGTTTGCTCAGTGGTTGGATAATTGTGGCAAAATTCCAAGTCTCTGTAGGATACTTTAGATTTGGCGAAACCTGTCCCTTTTTATTTAGAGGACTTTTCAGTGGACTTATTATAGATTAGCCCGGTAATGCTTCTGTAGGATTCTTTGGGGTTGAGGATTGACCAGGCCTTGTAAAGGGTGTCCCACATCCAATTGCAGCACGAAAACAACGCTGTAGAAAATTACCCATTGGGTAGTTTCTCTTGAAAATTTGGATTAAGTAGTTTAGAGTGTTTTTTTGGTTGTTGTATTTTTATCGCTGTAAGTTTTTTGAAAATTGGAAAAAATGGCGTCACTGGAAAAGCAACGTCGCGAATTGATTTTGCGCAAGCACTTGGAAAATCTTCAACTTTCTCATCGGGACATCAGAAAACAATTCGGAATCGTGCAGTCATCGGCGAGTCGTGTGATTAAACGTTACTACGAAACTCTGAGCATCGAACGGAAGGAGAAATGCGGTCAGCAGGGATGTTATATTACAGATCAGGAACACAAGCGTGTCGTGAAAGCGTTTAAGCGGAATCCCAATGCTTCGGTCAGGGATGTGGCCAAAAATTTGAATATGTCCAAGTCTTTCGTTCAGAGAGGACCGGGAGGGACTACGTACGTACAAAGTGCAGAAGGCTCAAAATCGTGACGAACGGCAAAATAAGGTGGGAAAGTCATCATGCATGATGAGACTTACGTGAAGGCGGACTTCCTGCCGCTTCCGGGGCTACTGTTCTTCACCGTCCAGCATTAGTTTGATGTTCCGGAGGAAGTAAGGAAGCAGAAACATTCAAAGTTTGTCAAGAAATACATGATTTGGCAAGCGATCTGCTCATGTGGCAAACAGAGTGCACCGTTCGTGACTACCAGGACTGTAAACGGGGAGATCTACATCAAGGAGTTCTACAGAAGCGTCTGTTTCCTCTGTTGAAGCAACACGAGGGCCCTACGATCTTCTGGCCGGATCTAGCTTCGTGCCACTATTCAAATGTTGTCCTGGAGTGGTACGAAGCCAACAGGGTCACTTTCGTACCCAAGTACATGAACCCCTCCAACGCACCGGAACTAAGGCCCATCGAATAATACTGGGCTATTATGAAGCAGGCTCTACGGAAGCATCCCAAGGAGGTCAAATCTGAGGAAGACATGAAGAAAAAGTGGGTTTCCGTGCAGAAGAAGCTGCAGCCAGATGTTTTACAGAACCTAATGAGTGGAGTTAAGCGTAAGGTGCGAGCGTACGTTAATGGTATTCAAGTTGAATGAAATAGATATGTCAAAAGCTTACTAATGGGTTATTTTTTATTTTCTGAAAGTTTGAAAAGGATCGGTCTACTAGGTAATTTTCTACAGCATTTTTTCCGTGATGCAATTTGATATGGGACACCCTATAGTTTGATTAAATCATGAAAATATCCATATTAGTATGAAGAAAAGTAAACGAAATAACAGTGAGTCTTCCGTGCTCTAATAAATTGATTCAAATAAACTTTTGGTGCACCTCATCCCATGGCGCATCACGAGATCGCAGCAAGCCATGCTTTGAAACTGACTTGTTTTGCTTTTGCTGCGTCGTTTTTAAGAAAAAAAATCTGTTATTTAACCTAAATGTAAAGTTTTTTTTTACTTAGTTCGTTTATTTGTAAGGCTCAGACGCGTGTTACACTTTGCGGAGCCGATATTCAATTTTGTTATTTACAATGATTTGCTTTATGGTGTTAGTAAGTGGGACACCAATTACTCGTGGCTGGCTCAAGATTAATGGGTCACATTATCGCTTGAAAGGGACTAGGCAGGTAACTTATTTAAGTTAATAATTGCTGCTCATGGCTGCGGCTGCAATCAAGTCCTCGGTTCCTATAGCCCATTTCAGGAGCTAGGCGCAGATGGTTGACCAATAGCTTGCTGGGCAAGTATAAGTAGCACGGTAACAAGAGGAAAGTATAGCTGGGACACAATGGCGAGAAATTTACTAGAGTGGAGGGGAAGGGTGATGACATTACACATTGAGGTCAGACAAACAAAGGAATTCGTAGATCGCTTGCATGTAGGGGAGATCACGCATTCCCAAGACATCTCTTACCTCGCGGAAGGGTTGTCTACCTCGGGCCACTAGGGTATTCAATAGTCGTGCTCTGAATGCATTATTATCCGGGCAATACCAAACTGCGTGATCGATGTCATCATAACCGGTTCCGCACCTACGTATGTTGCTATCGACGATGTTAATTTTGTAGAGATGTGCGTTTAGCGAGTAGTGGTTGGACATAAGTCTTGACATCACACGAATGAAACCGCGACTTACATCCAGACCTTTGAACCACGATCTCGACGAAACATTTGAAATAATGGAATGTAACTACCGCCCAAGAGAATTACTTGTCCAAGCGTTTTGCCAACTTTGTAGAGAACTCTGACGTACTAATGGGAATAATTCATCATGTGAAATTCTTCTTTCAAAAATCTCTCCTTCTTTTGCGCCCACCTTTGTCCGCCTTCTCATTGCCTGGAATTGAGCAATGTGGGGGACCCATACAAAGGTAATCCTAAATGATCTTTCGACGAACGCACACATCTGCTCCCTTATTTTTGAAAGAAAGTAAGATGAGTGCTTCACTGTTTTCATCGAGGTGGTTGTTTCTTGCCGAGTGGAAGCAAAAACTAAATGTAAAGTTAAATTACAAAATATTCGTGTATTTTGCTAATATTCTGTGAATGTTATCGATTCCCTCTCAAAATCGTCGCGTTTTTTTCAGATGCGTCGGTATTTCTTCCCGTTTTTTGTTTTTTAATACTCTGTACACGCACCTAGAGGAGCTTTTCTGCATCAGAAAAGAAACTTAGTGAGGTTGTTTTATATTTTCGAAAATATACCTTAACTATATACACGCCAGGATCAAGAACGTCCTTTTTTGATTCTGGAAGTGTAAAAATTCTGCTTATATCCATTTGTTATATGAATATAGGGGCTTGTAGAACGTACGTGTATGAACAGGCATTCTTGAAATGAGTCTTTGGGTTTTCAATAGAGTAATTATCAATTATCTTTTAAAACCAACTTTGGCGATTGACAATATTTTAGTTTAAAAAAGCTGTTTTTGAAGATGTTACAGCCTGCTAGAAAAGTAAAAAAAGAAACCTATTTTAACGTTTACCTACATCTGCTAATATTCTTAATTTGACATTTAGACGAATATCGTACCATTTGAGCGTATAAATTTTGATTCTACAAAATATAACATTTTCTGTCGTTTGATTTAATTAAAGAAACAGTAGTGATCTTGTTTTTGATTGGGTCCTGCTTCTAATTTCTCGTAAAAAAATTGACCCTCACAAACTACTACAAATTGTGTTCCAGGAAAATATTAAGATAATATCGTGAAAACTGAAAAAAAATCCAGAGAATTTAGGAAATGTGTGAAATGCGCAGCGCAATCCTTAGCAAGAATGATTGAAGTATTGAACCTGGCGAAGGATCGAGGAGCTGAAGCAGGCGTTAAGAACGAATCTTGCCAGAAGAAAACAGTTCAGTTCTAGCATACAGAAGTCTTACAGACGGTACAAATATGTTCTAGTGAAAATTGAAGTTGACCAAGGGAAGCAGACCGAAAAGGCTGACGGTGCTGTTCTTCTAGGGCATATCACGACGTCTTGAAGGAACACACTCCAAAAAAGTGGTTGTTCTAAAGCTATGTTTCCACAATATAATACCTCTTCTTCAAATTTGTATAGATTTGGATGGATCTGATTTCTCAGAAATACCATCACCAATCGAAGTGCGTATACATCAATGTGCCTGTAAAAACGACAGAGCGGAACAAAACAAACTGCACTTGCAAAAAAAGCAAGAAACTTTCTCACACTCTTATCGCGTTTCTTTCTTTTTCGGCGCACAAAGGAACGAGCATGCGTCTAAAAAAAGGCACTACAGGCAATGAGCAAGCGCAGAAAACGTGTTGAAAACCAGTTCCATACCATGTTGCCCTTTTCTGCCAAGATCAGGAGCCTGGAGCGTCCACGTAATCAGATTGATACTTTCCATAATAACTCTCGCAGGGAAAATTAAATATGCTGAAAACGAAGCAAAACATGTTTTTATTTCGTTCCAATTATATTGATGCAATAATTGTTTCACGTGATATGGCCCACTATTTTCTGGTTGTTCGACGATAAAGGGTACAGAATGAGAAAAGGTAAATTGTAGCTCCATTTGTGGAATGAAATCTTATTCTTAAGCCAGTAGCCAGCATTGAGTAATTCATGTTAGTTCCAAAGGGAAAATACTCAAGTCGACAGCGTTTCCACAGTAAAATGAATTATGGTCAACTGTTACCGATAGCTCCCAGAAGCCACCGTCAGTTCATACCCCAAAATTAACATCAACTGTAAAACGGTCTGCAATGCACTTACTCATTCTCCGTTTTGCGCAATGTACATCAACGGAGGAGGAGGAAATCCACGAAGATTGTAAGGAACGCAGCATCCTTAAACGTCTTTTGCACTGCCTTACCCTGTCTAACAGGTTTTGATTAATTACCATAATTTTTCCGTCTTATGAGATTCGACGTAAGAAAACCATCATCACAGAATACATGTCATTTTGTGAATGGTACGGGATCAACTGTTCAAACCAAGGGTGATTTATCATCCTCTTTTCATAGGAATCAATATTAAGTTCACTGACCGCATTGTTTTGTGGTTAACAATAATAAATTTTCTTTTTGAATATGGTAGAGCATTAATTGGCCTTATCGCTTAGCTCATTGTGCCAAAAAAGTTGAATTTATCTGTGATCTCATCGTTACCAAATCAACCTAACATTAACGATACTTCATTGCTTTGTTTAGAAATAGAAAAGATGCTCTCCCACCGAATCCCATTTTTTATACTGTGATAGGCCAATATGCGCTTCAATGTGTTTTCCACCAAATGAAATCAGTGGGCCAAGAGTGTCAAGAAAGGTGTTGAACATTTAACAAAATCTACAAATTGTTACTCCACAATCTATCTAAGTACATCTATAGAAAGGTAAATAAATGTAGAATTTACCTGCATTGATGAAAGTTTTTTGCTAGGATTCGTTTAAGAAAATGGAGCAAGTGCTACTTGTACTAATAGGTCAAGAACCAGGTCTGAACCCCAAGTGACGAGTTTATGAAATATTCTACATCATTCTAGACTTGAATTTCATCTATTAAACGAGTTGCTTATCCTTTGTTATAGTTTCGTTTTTACATCAAAGCAGTCTTTTATCATAATATTATTTAATGATTTTAAAAACAACCGCAATTTATTCTGTCTCATGAGCGTAATGTTGTCTGCTGTTAAATTATGGCCTTGTCTCAAACTACTGCGTAATGCCTTTCCACTTATCACTGCATAGTAATATGGATAGCGAGCAGAGATGGCTATACACGAACAAGTCACTAAAACACAAAATAATGGATTTAAATGCTCTGGACTGGAGGAAATGCAAGAGAAGATTGAAAAACGAATTTTAGTTGGCTTTCATTGTCAGTCAGGTTTTTGCCAGGCATCACTTTGTAACTACATTAATTGCCGTCTGCGCTAGCGAGAATGGTAAGAACAACAAAATTATGCTCATTCACGTTGGCAGAAATGTGGCGATTGAAAGAAATTCCTTTAGCTAATTTTCGTTCGGGCAATTTGGATCGAATTTTGGTGGTTTTCTCTGAATCCGAACGAAACAATCTTATATGTCTGGAAAAGCTACTGAACATAATATAACGTTTCAAGAGAGCAAAGAAGATGACGTGCTCCGAGGACGTTGCCTTGACTTTATGTTTCAAGGGCGCGAAGCGAGCTTTCGAATTGCATTTCATTATCATAATTTAACACAGCGGTCAATCCCATTTACTGTCATGCTTTGCTGTTATAATTGAGACAAGGATTCCATTTAGTTTTATTAGCCTTTAAGAATTATATTTTTGGAAGAAGATATGATAATCATAGAGTGCACATTCAATCAATCACTATGGGTTAAAACAACATATTTGATAGTAGTGTATTTTCACGGAAAATAGCTAACCATGAACAATCATGGCAACCAACCATATTCTTCTTTCTTACAATTTCATGCTTATTGCTTGTTCTCAACTTAGCCTTCTTGCACCTTCACAGATATTAATTGATAACTTCCGATGCCAACGCTGGAATTTGTATATTGTGTGGCAAGCACAATAATACTCCAGGGAAGTCAAGAGAATTTCCCAGATTCCCTCGACCGGGCCGGGAATCGAACACGCCGCCTCCAGCTTGGTAATATTGTGTCTTTGCCGACTAGGCTATCTGAAGCGCCGACCAAGCTGTGGGGGGCAATCGAATTGGACTTAACAAAATATTTCTCTGTAAAATGGCAAACATATCAGATTATACAATTGCGATCAAGGATTGGATTGGATCAAGGCTTGGACTTCTTAAGGCTAACACATAATTGCCTTTTTCAAGGTTAGACATGAATACCATGGAATGCAATTCTCTTCATCTTAAATAAAAAAAAAAGTGTTAAGCCGGTCCACATTAAATTTCGGACCTCTGTTTCAAGATATTTCCAGAAGCCTCCGGCTTCTAGAGGCATTATTCTTTATATATTTGGTCGTTTCCCCCAAATCACACCAATACTTCTTGGCAAATTTGTCGACCTTCTTCTTCCGGAACTTCTCCGGAACATCCAGGTGGGACTTGCCGACGAAAAACTCCAGGCCGGGGATCTGCTTGGCGTCCGCTTTAATGTACCTCTCGTCGTCCATTACGATGCTTTCGGCTGCACCAACCACTCGTGGTACAGCTTCCTGGCGTGGGATTTGGCCACCGTATTCTGTTTATCGGTTCGGTTAGGTCATAACATGAAGTCCGGCCCACTCTGCTGGACGAAACAGATGAAAGAATTGACCTTCTTGGCCACGTCCCGAATCGGATTGCGCTTGAAGTAATCCCTCACCTTCCTTGCGTTCACGGGGTCGGTCAACTTCGCTTTTGTTCCGCTGCCAGTTCGCTGCTGCACTCGTAGAATCAAGTGAGGTGACAATTGTGGAATCGACAATACCCGACTCTTAAGATGATTTGTACAGAAAATTACTTCACTCTAAGTGACAACGCTCACTGAAACCTTTTTTTAAACCGCGTTTAAAAAACACAATTTTTTTTTATCTCGGAGAACTGTAAAACATTACAAACGAGAAAGGTTTTCCAAGGGGGATTGACCATACTGGATGGTGGATGGATGGCGTACAGTGCTGTGTGAAGATGTTTGGTACGTTATCGGACAGGCGATGGTCCCTGCGATGGTTCCCTGTTTCCTGTTGCGCTTGAAGTTTTTTTTAAAGTTTGTATTTTTAAGTCGGGCCGGTTTTTATTAAATCCACCCATTCATTCGTTTGGTTCGCCTGCCGGGTTTTTTTTAATATTTTTTTTAGTTGGTTGGTTTTTCCACCCCCCACACCAACCCAACACAGGAGGAAGAGTAGTGGAGCCCCCCCACAACCTTTTTCGTCGTTTTTTTTCAACCACCGAAGAAGAAAAACAACAAACAAGAGCCCACGCAACGCTAAAGCGAACACAGTATGCTGAAAGACGCTAAATATAGATTGAACTCGAAAAACTGGAGACAAGCAGGCTTCAACCGAGTTTCGTGGCCAACCATTTAAACCCAAGAAAATTTATTTCTCGAAGGGGCCTAGGTCCGATTTTGTAGCAGTTTGTTTTCCACTCAAAACCAAGATCATAACTTCCGAACATGATTTGGTCACCTATGGACACGAAGGTCATTGGTTTCTATTGATTGTAGTGCCAATTCTACAAACATCCACTAGAAATGCAGGAAATCAAAGTCGATAATTGTGTTCGAATTCCTGCTGAAATTTCAGTAGAAGCTCACTGCTTTCTCAATGCTTTGATAAAAACCTACCGTACTTGCTTCTGCGGCATGAAATATTTTCGTTCGGTTGTTGGTAGCGCCCTTGATTACCCAGTCCCTACCAATTCTGGCACTAAGTGGAGCTCATAACTGTTATAAGGTGTGTGGAGCAATCCGTATTCAAGATTAAATCCTTAAATTTTTAAATTATTTGGACAGGCTCAACATGCGTTCTACGGATTGTCGCAGCCACTCCGGAAACCTTTGTCACGAGCAATCTGTTCAAAAATCAATTTCTATCGAATGAATATCACTGAGAACATGTCAACAGAACGGAAAACCCAGCTGATCTGATTTCGGTCTAAACACAGCGAAAATAAATGATAACGATTTGTGGTGCACGGGATGGTCCAGATGTGTCCTGAGTAACGGCCGGTACGAACTGTTGAAACAGATGAAGATGGAGAAGAAGGACGACTTGAGGGCACCGTAATCAATACCGTACCATCACGCGGTGAATACACGCGATGATGCGATGACTTCCTAAGCAACACATTGGTTTTATTAAGCTGCTGAAGACTATGATGCAGACTTGTTTTCTGCCTTATATCCTTGATAAAACATACAAGGTTATTTGTGTCGTATGATTATCTGATCAGGAGTACTATCTATTGGTTGAGATTCCTTGCACATTATTCCAACTCATTCAATCTTACCGGTGAATAAATATTGCAGTGAAGCATATCCACGTGCAGAGCTATTCGTAGCCGATCATATCAGCTGCATCGTGAAAGTGAATTGATGATCTGATAAAGCATCACACTATTCTCATCGCTCATTTAAGTTTAGAAGGTTTCTCTTATACTCCGTATCTCCCTATAATGTACTGGAAAAGATTAAAAACAACAGAGCCGGTGAAGTAGTCGTGAGTGTAGTTGTTTCTTACTCGCTGCAGTTAGCATTTTTAATTTTTAATAAGTTTGTTTAATTATACAAGCTCAAAAGAATCAACATTACAGAGTCGACATACATAAGAACTTTTAAAACTAAAGTTGAAAGAATACAATCGATTACTCGCAGTCGTCCCAATGTTAGCGGCCGTTGAAATTTTCTGAGACGACAAATTTCTGATAACGTCCTTCTCCCGAATAGAAATAATGCCGGAGCTGAAGAATTTACATCAAGTTGCAAAGCCTGTTCCATAAATATCATTATTTTGTATAACTGTTGTTTCGTAAGTTAGGTACTCTTATCATTATAATTTTTTCTACGATAAATACTTCAAACGGTAAAATATAAGATAATATCTTTTTGTTTATTTTTACCTCAATAAGTATTATAAGATGTGGTAAACAATACATTTTAGATATTATTTCCATAAGATTTTACATATTTCCACAGAGAACAGACCTATAGGCTTCAACATGTTTCCCCAATTTACTGTGTAAATTTTTGAAATCAGTGCCGCCTAGTCTAGGTTTCACCAAACTAAAATTGACAAACAGTGAACTACAATCAAAACTCGAGGCGCGCTGGTGGCGCCATCAACATACGGTTCACCAAAACTAACGGAAACGAGCTGTAATTTTTAAATGGCATTTACAGAAATTTACCCACGGAAGGCACTCCAACTTGGCTGTCTGTTCTCTGTGATTTTTCATCACGACAAAAATGAACACACGAAAAAGTAAACTGGCATAGGAGAAAATGTAATGACATTTCTGTACTGTTTTCTACAGGTGGTGAAAAATTTCTGTTGTAAACAGCCGATGGTAAAAAAAAGTGGCGACATAGATTTATGTCGCTCACAATTTCATTGATTACTGGCTTATTACTGCATTAATTTTATGATAATTTAATGGAGTCAAATTATAAGAATAGATCCTAAGAACTCATAACCAAAGATTACCAAATAAGTGCGTTTTTAATCAAGCTATTAAAAAACAGTCACAGGAAATTTCTGAACTGTTTGAGACTTTCGGCAAAAAATAGGGTGACCTTTTTCTGTTTTCTATCCTTCGCGTTCGCTTGAACTTTATCTAAAAACTATAAGTGTGTGGGCTTCAACATTCCGAAGCAGTTGACTGTTTTGCGAAAAATGTACATTTACCATCACAAATATTCTTAAAAAAAAATTCTAACTGTAGCTCGCTGTAGACTCGGTTCATCTTTGAAGTGGCGTCAATCAACGATTAAAAAAAATCACACAATCTCCTCTGTGTTATAAGGTTTCAAGTCTCAATGAACTAACGATATTCTTTTCTTTCATTTTCAGTCCTTCCGGTGCACCACTTCGGAATTTCAATCAAGTCAAGGAGTATCTCCTGAGCGGCGGTACATGCAAATGTGGTCTTCCTTGTCCCTTTCGTCCCGAGGCGTTCTTCGAGTTCGACTCTCAGGTAAGTGTTATTGCTTGTTATTTCTACACACGTACATAGTGTTCGTGATTATTCGCTTTGTCTAAATCGTCATCATTGCGGCATTGGCGATCAACCGTTTTATCTTATGTGTGGTAGATGATCACCACTTCAAGGTTGCGAAGTGATCAATCAGGAATCGTTTTAATATCATTCGATTTGTTATTGTTGCTCGTTCTGAATGAATGTAGGTACCGTAAAGCGGGAATAAATTAATCAGTTTTTAACGTAGATTTGCATGATAATAAATAAACCTAGTTTTTTCTGTACCATGCTGAGGACACTTGAAAAGTGAATATGCGTCGTAGATATATTATCAGCCGAATATGGCTAGTTAGCATCCAATTATATGAGAATCGAAAAAGAAGATCAATGTTATTCATATCAAGTATCCAGGTAATGTTCTGGGGACACAAAGGGAGAGTCCTTCTAGAAAAATTGGAAATGACAAATCAAAAATTAAATTAAATTTGGAAGATTTTTCTTTAAATAACAGTGGCGAAGGGTTCGATCTTTCAGGTTTATTTCATAAATAAATAAATAGTGGCGTCTCGTAAGTTTCTATAATGTCTGTGCTCTCATTCTTTAATCTCACTCTGGTTGACGACTCAACAATGAAAAGCGATTTTTTTAATTTCTTGATTTCTCAGTTGTTTTACTGAAAATATCAATCAAATGTGCATGGAAGTGGGGTAGGGTACACCTTAAACTCCCCGGGTCCCTATTCCAAGCACGGGGTAAACATTAACCTACAATTATAATTTTTTTCAGTGCGAAAAATGATAATTGTAGCTTAATATTTACCCCGTGCTTGGAATAGAGTCCCGCGGAGCTGAAGCAGTTCCCTAGCTCACCCTGTATGGTTTATGAGTTGCATTTGAGTTGATACGTAAAACATTTTTAGTCAATGATATTAAAACATATCTGTAACATTTTCTATATTCGGGAAGCATTCGGGAAGATTTGGAGAAAAATTTGAAAAATTCAAGGAAGTTCACACGAGATTTTAATAAAGCTAGAGGCAGTTCACAGTAAGAAAATGAAGATATCTACAGGATGATCTAAACAAATTCTATAGGAAAATCTTGAGGGAGTGATTAAAAATATGAAAGAATTTCACAGGAAGTTCAGATAAAAAAATCGACTCACGATAATCTAGAGAATATTTCTGGTAGATTTGGACGAAACGTTTCATTTCAGAGAATTTTTGGAGTATGTATAGGATGTGTCAAAAGTTTTAAATAAAGTCCGCATGGAAATCTGATGAAATTCCATCAGAAAAATCTGCTGAGTTTTTTTTTCTTAAATCAAGAGTGATTAGTATGGTTCGAAGAAATTTATAGAAAAATCTACTGTGCCAACTACAGGACTGGAAAAATTCTTCACGTTTTTTTTCTGAATACTCAGGGTGGCCAGAGACCGGGAGAAATCGGGAAATGTGGGAATCCAAAATCATTGGGATCCTTGTATGCGGGGACCCTTGTATGCGGGGATCCGTGTATGCGGGAAAAAGTCGGGAATGTCAAACTCCATCGGGAATTTTTGTCGTACGGCAGGAACCATGCTCACAAGAAACATCCTGTCGCAAATACGACGATGGAGCGAGGATTTTCAATAAATGAAAAGTGTCTGGCGGTGAACCAAATTGAAAAGAGTTTGGTAGCTCAGAGAATTGTCTACCAAATTTCAACGACGTTGAAATCACGAAGTCCTTGCACAACAATCAATGTGTTGAAAGATCAATTACTTCTATAGAGCGATCTTTGCTCTCGTTTGTAAAATGAGAGACCACAGCAGGTTACGCAATACGCAAGAAGCCCGGCTACTATCCGTCATTTTGCCTAAATGAAACAAGTCAGAATTTCAGATTGAACAATTTCCTCAGAAACTTCAAAAACAAATTTTTAATCCAATTTATATTAACTTATTTTCCCAGTCGGGGAAATTACGCAAAAATGCGGGAATTTTTAAATTAAGATTGTGTGGCCACTCTGGAAATACCTTGGTTAATCGTAGGCGTCTCGTGAGAATTATTCTTCTTTCTAAAATAGGAAAGAGAATATTTCGGATCATTCAAAACGTTCAAATCTGTTTAATTATTTTTTTTAGTACGCCTGTCTACCGAACCAAAGAGCACCATTAATTTTAACTCATGGTATTTTATTGGAATGCCTCTAATACGTGACATTTTCGTGTATTTTATGAATTTAACTCACTTTAAAAGTTATTTCGTTCGTTTGCTGTTTCAATTCCTGCAAAGAATACTACGAAGAGAAAGAATCTGCTAGGAAGATTTCGAGAACACTATAAATGGTAGAAGTACACTTATTTTTGGGAATCAACAGCTGATCAAATCTAATTTGCTCAAGTCGTGTAGTTCACCAGGTGCATGTATGATCGAGACTGCGCTGTATAATAAACAGTAATAACAATTCGGTAATACTATAGAATATGATTTCTTAAGTTTACAATGAAAATTTTCAGTCCACCGACAAATTCAGGTCGACGAAATATACTGATTAATGAGCTGACTATATTGACAACCAGGTTTCGACAAATTATCTTTATGCATTATTAAATCGATTAAATCGGTTTTCATCTATTTATTTATTTTTTCCACCAACGAATTTACTTACCAAATCGCTTTTAATTAGAGAATGCCTCTGTTAAGCTCCCATACTCGTTGCTGCAACCATCGACCAATACATCGGGAACACAATAGTTTGTACACACCGACAAAATCCGACTTAGTCGAGGGAAAAATTTGTGGGATGTTCAATGAGGAGGTGCAACCGAGCTCTTTTTAAAACAAATTCGTTTGTTAACTGGCTTTGGTGATATTTTCAACACGCTTCCGTATGCTCTCAACTATGTATTCTAGAACCAATTTCACAGTTATAAATTGAGAGTTTTTCTATGCCAATACCAATACATTTGTATATTGTGTGGTAAGCAAAACGATGTTCTATGCTCTAGAAAGTCGAGAAAATTTCTAACCTGGCCGGGAATCTGACCCGTTGCCTTCGTCTTAGTAAAACCGTGCCTTTACCGATTAGGTTATCTGAGGTTGGTTTAAAATATTATTAAATATTTTATTACGCCATTTGCATAGGTAAGTCAGGATTCTGTACCTAAAACGATACATTTTCGAATTTCAAATATTTGTTTCTTTCACTTTTTCGATCGTGTACTTAGAAAGTAATATGAAATTTTTTAATAAAATTAAAAATTACTTTATTAACTTATAAATAAATAATATCTTTTGAAATATGGCCGGTTTTGAAAGAGAGACATCCAATGGATTTTCAAAACTTAGTGTTTTTGTATCAATAGTATATCATAAAACCGCATTTTAGTATAGACTGTTCCGATAATTATAAATACACTAATGATTAACCGTCACTTCAAAATGCGTGCAGTATTCAACCAAATTTTGGCTGCGTCCTTTTGTGGACTTCTAAATTAAACTGATGTTCTCATTTTTTTTCATTTTTTGCACGGAAGTTTGAAAATGCGTGGTCTTTCTCCCGAGCAAAGAAAACGGATTGTGCAAAGGAAGAAGGTGTGAGCGTCGGAGCAGTTCAAATCTCATTACGGAAGTATCAACAACAGTGTTCTTTCGTAGATTCCCCGAGTCGGGGTAGAAAAACCGGTCCCGCTGACCCTACAATCGACAGAAAGGTAAAGGACTTTTTCAAGCGCCATCCTTCAGATCAATCCGAGATGTGGCGAAAAAGCTAAGTACTTCGGCGACTAATGTTATGCGTGCCAAGGAGAGAATGGCCTGCAGACTTGTCGGAAGCAGAAGCAGCCAAAACGAAGCACCAAACAGGCTGAATCTGTGAAACCGAGGGCTCGAAAGCTGTACAGCAAACTGCTGACCAAAAAATCGGGCTGTGTTATCATGGACGATGAAACCTACATAAAACTCGATTATAAAACTCTGCCGGGGCCATAGTTTTATACCTCGCCGAAGGGAAAGGATGTTCCTGAATCAGTGAAAACCATTTACTCCAAAAAAATCGGCAAAAAGGTGATGGTGTGACAGGCCATTTGCGGATGTGGAAAAATATCTCGTCCATTAATTACGACAGACACAATGAATGGTCAAATCTCCGTGAAGGAGTGTCTGCAAAAAAGGTTGCTACCCTTGATCAAACAGCATAACAAGCCTACAATCTTTTGGCCTGATCTTGCTTCCTGCCATTACTCTAAATATGCACTAGAGTGGTACAAAAGGAGATGAACCCACCAAACTGCCCGGAGATTCGCCATATTTAAACTTTCTGGGCTTTGACGACGGCAAAGCTGTTGTACGCCTTTAAGCTTTCCTGTTAACCACCCACCCCCACCCCCCCCCCACCCCCCCCCCACGTTCCTCCTTTTTTTTTTTTTTTCCAAAATATTTTTATATATAAAAAAAAATAAATAAAATTTTTAATTTTTTTTTTCTCCAAAAAATTATTATACTATATTTATAATAATCAAAATTTTTTTTTTCGGTGGGTATTTTTAGGGACCCCCCCCCCCAAAAAACCACCAAAAAAAAAAAAAAAAAAAAAGAAAAAAATTTTTTTTTTTTTTTTTTTAAATAAAAAAAAAAAAAAACACCACATGGTATTTTTTATTTGAGAAAGAAAGTGTATTTATATTTTTCGGAACAGTCTATAAAATACCCGACAAAAAAAAAGCCCACCATATCGTTTGGCGCATTTTGCCTTGTAAAACATAATAACCGTTGAAACACATGTTATATTTTGGGTTAAACGTTTGTCCTAGTTATAGTGTTCGTGTCACCACCTTCGTTACAACATAGTTATATTAAATACATTCATATTTGTACATTTTTCGTAACTTTGATGACATTCGGTGTGACAAAAGAAAAAGCCCACCCTAGATAATTCTAGTTTTGTACAATATAACATCGATACACCCCTCAGATTATCTTGTTTTGACATTTCAATGATCCTGCAACACTGTTTAGTGACGTTTTATACCCGTTTTACTTGGTTGTGATATATTACGCGTGAATCAGGTGATTTTTATTACAAAAAGGATGGAATGCAAACAAATTTCACTGCAGATTCGAAAATAAGTTGTAGTGGATTGTGGAAAACACATTTCGCAACGAGTGATCGTGAAAAAGTTTGGGATCAGCCGAGGAGCAATACGCGCGATGTTTAAGATACATCAAACTTTTGGATCGGTGGTTGATAAACCAGGTAGAGGCCTAGCACGGAAGACTGACCAACGAATCGATGCTAGAATAATTCGCGAAATCAAAAAAAGATCCAAAGGTTACGATTCGTTCCAACCAAGAAAAGCTGGAGCTACCGATATCTGAACGAACTTAACGGCGTCGAATAGCAGCACATGGATTGAAGAGGAGATACACGCGGAGACTACCATTTATCAGCAAGGTGAATAAATTAAAGCGTCTGCACTTCGCTCGGGAACATGCTGATAAGCCTCAAGTATTTTGGAGACGAGTGCTCTGGACCGACGAATCGAAATTTGAAATCTTCAACCGGAACCGGCGTGATCGGGTTTGGCGAAAGGATGGAGAAAGTCTTCAGGAACGTCAAGGAACTGTAAAACACGGCGGTGGGAACGTGATGGGGTGCTTTTGATAAATTTCCCATGGAAGGTAATTATTTAAGCTTAATGGCGAAAAAATTCTACGCCCTTGCGAGCGGTCTTCCGGCAGTTAACCGGAACATTCGCCATGGTGGACGAAAACATGCGTGTAGGCATGTTTTTGAGTTCTTTCTTCGTTTCATTTATCAATTCCTCCTCAGTTTTCGCGACAAAATTGTTCGATTAGATCTTAAGCTTCAGGTTGGCCCAGAAATTCTCGATGGGATGCAGCTGGGGGACGTTGGGCGGGTTCGCCGACTTGGGTACCACATCGATATTCTGCCGCTTCATCTCCTCCAACGATCGCTTCGAGTAGTGGGCCGGCGTCAGATCCGGCCAGAACACCGCGTCTTCGCCCTTATGGTATTTCTTGATGAACGACGCAACTTCCGGCAGACATTTCATGCTATAAATTTCCCCGTTAACGGCCAGTCCGAAGCGAAAGAAAAGCGGCTTTGAAATCCCCTTTTCGCTAATTATTGTCAGCCACAGCAGCACCTTCTTGGGGAACTTGGTGTGTGAAATGAACCTCACCTCGGAGCTCACTTCCTTCGTCGGGGAAGTAAAATACGAAGTGCCCTGCCAGTCGTTGCCATTCAGGGTGAGATAGGTCTCGTCGTCCATCACCACCGCCAAGTCGCGATTTGCCGGGAAAATCGAGTTGATAATCTTATTCAGCCGCTGCCGCTGCGTCATTGGCTGCAACTCCGAAACCTGTGGACGCGATTTCCGCTTCCTGACATGTATGTTCATGTTCATGGTTGAACTGACCTCCCGGCCAAGCGCACGCAGCGATGTAGCCACTTTTCCCTCGGTCTTCCTCTTCAGCATCCTTTGGAGCTTCTTGTCGCTCAGGGTCGTCGGCCGTCCGGAACCGGGCTTTTTTCATTGCTCTGATTGTTGTCTAATAGTGCCAAGATGTTGTAGATGCCGGAACGGGCGTATCCGGCGTCCACAAAGTGCCGCACGATGTCCGTTTTCGACGCGGTGGGGTGCCGTTTGAACGCGCACACTTCTGAACGGAGTTGCTTCGCTGTTTTTGCCATCACGGTTAGAGTTCGACTGATAGAGCTGTCAAATTTTGTCTTTTGACTCATGGGTTACTATGATTGATGCTGCAGTTTCGCCAGTGCGGGTGAAGGTAAACCCATGAAAAACCGGCAATTTTTGTCCATTTTTTAAATGCAAACGTTAGGCTTGATGGTCCATCTTCAACGATAAATTTTCCAGAATGTAGGCCTGCCTATTCTTGGCTACTTCTATCTTAATTTCTCTGAAAATGTTCTAACTTAAAGCTTCACGGTATAGTTTCTGAAGGGCTAAGCGATTCGGAAACAAAGTTATCAGTTAGTAGTTTGGTTTTTAAATATTGAAAATTATTGCTTTGACAAGATTACGTCATACATTGGATAACTTTCAACAGCGTTTGACTCAGCTTGTTGTTTTAACGAATGAGGCTACTTTGCTGGAAAAGGTCGATATAATTACTTGCCCAGTTAGCTGTGTCTGGATTCTGTTTTCCATAAAATGTGTCCTGAAGGAAAAAAAAATACATGTTTTGCCGCAGCACCATGTACATAATGATTGATTTATTAATCTTTATGCGGTGTGCAGTGAAAAAAATGCATGCATGCAATTAGAATGTAAGCAGTGAGTAATCGTTCATACCGAGGGTTATAATTGATTTTTAACTACACCCCAGCAGGTGATTAAGATCGAGCGAAAGAGCGTACACCTCTTATGCAAAGGCTGGTGTTGAATGCCAAGGAAGAAATTGGTGCAATATTCCATCAAAGTGCACCTTTCAAGTAGAGGACTGTAATTACCCGTTAGTTAGTTTCGACTACCAAATGGGGTGCATTTTTTATGATTCGTGCAAATTAACAATGCAATGGGGTGAGATCTCGTCGTCACTGTCGTCGTCGCTTTGCATCGTTTGTAATTACCGATCGCATAAAGCACTTTAGGAGCCAATGTTGGTTGCTGGTTGATTGTTGGTTTAGATTGCAGAAAATAAAAACTCCTCCGTGTTTGCATATGCGTGCTCACTCGCTGCTGTCGAACTGCCACGCCACATCAGTTTTGGAACGGAAGGGTAGTAATTGTTTTCGGGTCTATTTTTATCGGAAGGCGTATCGCTGAAACCTGCCTTATCGTATTTTTACGAACCGGCCCGTTACCAAAACAGAATGGGGTTTGAATGACGAGGTTGAGATTGCATGTTCTAGGGGGGTGGACTTCACCTAATGAGTTTGCATATTATTCTATCTTTCAGTTCCATAAAGCGCCGTCAATGAGTAAGAACTTGAATGGGAACTTGCTTGTGAGGTTCCTTTATCATTTTTATCCTCAGACGATACGGTATGAAATTGTGGGTGGGCTTTTGGTATAATAGTTATTTTTTCTTGTATTGTTGTCGTCAATCAATACGTAGTTTTTTTTTATTGCAATGATAATCGTATTTTAGGTTTCACTTTTTGTATTAAAAAAACTAGACCAAACATCCGGGTGGCCAAACCACTGGAAGAACCAAGAAATAAGATAATAGAAATGATAATTTGATTGAAATCCCAACCGAAAAAGGAAAATGAACGGGTGAGTTTATCTCCCACACCTAGTTCCCGTAGAAGGTCCCTTTGTGGTTGACAAACAGTGAGCAAGGATGTCGAAACCCCTGATCATTTCCTCGAAGCTTTCTGTGAATAGGGAGATTTCCTGTACCAAATTCCTGCTGGAAATGGTCGCCTTTCTTCGGATACAATGCGGTAAAAGATGCGGTGTTTTAGTCAGACCCAGCATTCACCTATTATGCTAAAAGGTGTACTATAGATAGACCTCCTGAACATCACTGTGGTCAAAAAAAAAAAAAAAACTAAAATAATAGGTGGTTCGTTTTGTTTTCAAATTGAAGATCGTTTTGTTTTCAAAATATTCGAATTATATAATATTTTCGTTGGACTTGAATTATAGTTAGTTCAACGAATTATATTGTCCTACCTGAAGAATTTACCATGGTTCCATAACTTGAAACTCCTCAATGAAGAAAATTCCAGAACGGTTTAACAGATTAACATCAAAGCTACAGAACATTCGCTTTGAAAGTTAATTCAACCATGAGAGGTTTGAATGAAGATATATTTTAGGACTGCCCATGATTGCATAGTTGACGTAAGAGCCAAAATGAGCAATCCCACTTGTGTATTTGCTACGCATTCTTTGCCACGTATCCTTGCGATCTGCACGCCAGCATATTTTATTTTGTTCGAAAACATGTGGATAACCTTTTTACATAAATTGTTTGCCGGCTGTACTTGCGTCTTGAGTCGGGTTTAGTGAATCAAAATCACATTTACTCTAAGATATTTCTTTATATTTTGTCCAAATTCAAATAAAAGACTACTGAAACTGTTGATGATTTGAAAACTAGGAAAATTTAAATTATCACTTCACTTGATCGCTTATAAAAAAATAAAATAATAATAAAATCAAACACTTTTTCAAACTATTACTAGTAAACGCAAGCAAATTGCTTTGATTTTCACCAGAAAAAGCTTATCCTTGGAAAGTTCGTCTGCGTCCAGTAAAGTGTTAATTTCAATTTTCCTAGTTTTTCAATTACTTCAGTGAAATACCTGTTTATTCCCATAAGCTGGCGTATATGCTTAACAGATGTAAGAAACATGCAATGAGTTTTTAAATTTCCTCGGCTGGCATTTGACAGTTTATGATCAAATTTACAGATTATTTGATTTAACATGTAAACAGATGTAATTATTGAGCAGAAAACAACAAAAACACATTTAAATATTTTGTTCTACAAAAATGTGCAACAAGTTTGCTCAAGACTACTGTCTGGAAAACAATTAAAGTTAGAATAAAAAAACCGAAGGGACCCGAAGTAAATCCAGTCAAATTTCTCTACTGATGATGTGATACTACCATTTATTGTTTTGGTTTGTTTTGTTTTATTTGTCGTCAACCATTTTGTATACCTTGTTATATTTTTGCTTAACATCTAAGATTTTTTTAAATTATATATTCTCTGATTTGCCTAAGAAAAAAGTTTTTTAAGTGTATTTTTATTCATTGTAATATCAATCGTTTCACTATATGTGTTGAAACAGAACATCATTCTATTTAAAGGAGCATTATTGGCCTAGCCTAAATATAGAGTATTCAATAGCAGTGTGGAATGCTCGAGTGATCGAGTGAGCACAGAAATAAAAAACAATAAAGCTGCTTCCCGGTGAGCTGTGGTGGTTCACCGGGTGTTGAGGATCATAATTAATTCTGATCCATACTACTCGTTCACCATATTCGCCGGGCCACCATATAACAACTAAACCAATCTCCCATTCTGTGAGTGGCTCCAGCAACATGGTGGAACCGGCCAAACAGAGAAGTAGTACCTAGACGAGATAGGCATTGTTATGCGGAAGCGACAGTCGTGGTCGGCCGTGTCTGAGCAGCAGGCAATGATCCAGAACAAGTAGCTGATGGTGCTGGCGAAAAACATCTTTCCTACGATACGAGACCTAATTGGCGCTGGACGGCAACGGTTGGGACAGGGTACTTTACGTCCCTCACAAAAAAGGCAAGCGTTGACGTCAAATATATTTCCAAAAGTGCTTCTGTGGATGGCGATCAACGAGAAGGGAATGTCCAAGCCACTGGTATTTCTCTCGAGGCTTACAGTGAACGGGAAGATATACAGTACGAAGTGCCTGCCTTCATCAAGAAGTATCACGCGAAGGAGGATGTGGTCTTTTGGCCGGCCCTTGCTTCAGCTCATTATGCCAATACTTCACTGAAGACCGCCACCCACCCAACGTTCCCAAGCTGCGATCGATAGATAATTTTTAGGCGAACATCATACAGGGGACCTATTCTAAAAATGTCATAACCAAAATGGATGACCAGCGAATCGCCAAGGTTACGAAGAATCTCGAGCAGAAGATATGTGCCGACATCTATATTTTCATCGGCCATTACTAAGCTTCCGGTCAACTGTTGTAAGACCATCCGGCAGGGCGGCGAAGCGGTTTTGTTAAAGGCTTTATATAGGTTTATATCAGGAAAATTTGTTCCATAGATTAATTTTTTATTGTTTTATTTATCGCCAATCGAAATTAGTCTATTTTTTTAATGCATGTGAAATGTTGGTTTTGAATGAATTCATCCCAATTCAATTCAAATCTCAAGGGGATTTAGGAAGAAAATCTAAGAAAACTATGGCATGTTCTGAAGGAGTTTACGTTCCTTCGTTTTTTAGGAACGTGCCGTTGAAACTTGTACTCAACGGCACGTTCCCAAAAAACGTAGGACAAGTTCTGAAAGAACATAGAGCTCTGAAGATATAACACGAACTAAACGGATTTATTAATAATTATACAACAACATCAATTACCAACATACAAAAAATGAATAACAAAAAAATCAAATTATTATAAATTATTATAATTAACCAGCACCAAAGCCAGGACCAAAAGCACAAGACCGGCCGGACCCCCACACCAAACCCACACACACCCGCAAAAGAAAAAAAAAATAACCCCCCCCAAACACGCACACACACACAGCACGAGAATCGACCCCTTATACAAAATAAACCCAATAAATGGGGAAAAAGAGCCCGCCCTCGTTCCGCGAAATGTTAACAATAGGGAGGAGGCAGTCCCATGCTCCCTATTCAAATCGTTTTACTTGGGTGCCCTGATGGTCCCTCCCTTTCCCCCGTTATGAGTATTTTAATATTTAGTATATTTTGTACACGAAAAATTGAAAGAAGAATGCTAATTTATTCAAATTTTAAACTTAAATGGTACATCCAATGGATTGTTACTGAAAAATAGATAAAAATTAGTTATGTAATAATATCCTTCTAGTCCTGGAAAACCTGAAAACAGAATAGATCATTCCAAATATCTGAGATAAAATTTCAATAAAAGATATTATTTTATAAGACATGTTGTAATATTTTTTCTTTATTCTGTTCTAGTAAAATTTCAAAGGTAGCAATTGGAGTGATCGAGAGTCCGGTTTGATGATTTCTGAAATAATGGCTATGTTACCATAATACATCTAAACACAATATTAAAATATAATATAATATAATCCTGGCTTATAAGCCAGTGCATGCCAGTCTTTTATGAATATAGTAGTTGAAGTTTAGAAGTGCAATTTTAAATTAAATGTTATGCTGAAATGCTGAAAAACAAATTGAGCCTTTGATGCCTGTCATGTTGCTCCAGGCTTTTACATGGTTTTGGAATGCAAAGATGATTCTAAAGCGTTATTATACATAGCATTTCAAGCTTATTGCTTTCACAAATTGCGTATTGCCTGCTCTCAACTCAGTGTTCCAAATGCACTTCCACAGTTATTAATTGAAAGCTTTCGATGCCGATGATTCTAATGCGTGCTGAAATTATTAATAAATTGAGAATGGAAAATATACAATATGACTTAAGGTACACAATCTTCAGTCGCACCCCCTCACTTCGCTATTGTCAGATTGACAACATTGCCCAGGCTACGCCAACCAGCGTATCCATGTTTCAGCTGGCAGTCTTTTGTGATCATATGACTCGTGGAGGCGTGAGGTAGGAACTTGTGAGGACGAGAGGTCGGTCGCACCCTCCTTCGAAGTTGTCAACTCACCATTTGAAGCCCAACACGAACTAAACGGATTTATTTGACAAAACTAAATCTAGTTATTAAGATTTTTATGCTTTACAGATTTAAATTGTTCACAGAAGTTGTAGTTTTGATTATGGCCTACAAATGCTCCAGACATCGTTTTGTAAAATTCTACTTATGAAAATGAATGAATGAAACCATCCCTGCAGAGCTTGAGCATGAGCTTAGATTACCGCAAATTCCGTAATTGCTACGCCGTGATTGCTTGAAACTAACAGAATTGCATATGGTCCAAATGAATAAGACCTAGAGTTACCAAGCCATTATCTATGTACACGTGTCGAAGGTTCTTTAATTTATATGGTCAAAACGGTGCCATAAACGTCCTTACGGTCCATCTGGGAAATAAACCCAGTATAGGCAAGAGGCACGTAGTTCTACGTTAAAATATGGCTAGTAGTTTTCGATCCAGAACGATTCCTCCAAATATTACGAAATTCAGAGAGTCCGTATTGTTTTTCTATGGAATTGCGGAATATTGAATGGTAGATTGTCAAATATGAAAGAGTGGCAAAGTGCTGAAACAGCCAGAAGGACTGCACGATATAAAAAAAATTGGGAATCACTGAAACTCATTTGTGGTAAAAACACTACAAGGTACAGTCCAATGGGGTTGTTCGCAAAGGTAACGTATGACTACGCAGCAATGTTCAATCTAGATCGCTTTATTGTTTAAAGAGTGGCCGAAATTGTTTTCGTTTCAAATCTAATTCCCATACACTAAACGTTCGCACTACAACCTTAATTATTTGATATAGCCTGTCTTGATATCTACATTCATACATCTTGCTTTCACTGGAAATAAAATGTATGACATATGATATCAAGATACTCTATATCAGTCGGGAAGCTACGACATATGCTGTTTAAATCCATTCCGTTCGACATATGCTGCAACATTTCACTTAGACTTTCTGAAAATTAATTGATTCCTATCGAATGGTAGGGACTCTATCCAAGGCCCTAGACCGTATGAAATACTTTCAAGCACTGATTGGACTTTGAAGAGAACATTACCAGCATTAAACAACTAGTTATAAGAGAATGAAGACAGTGATATGGAAATCATCACATGCCAGCGCTTTGCCATTTACTCCGGGACGCGGCGTTTAAAGTAATACCATGTTCAGCCGGGGAGCGGTAATGGAAATTTCAAATAGCACAAGAGAAAAATTCAACCAAACAAACTCTTTAGATGGTTAACTGATTTGGTCGTCCTGAAAAGGACGGATTTAGTTGACGGGGGAGAAATATAGTTCGCGATTGAACTTGGGCTTTCTTCTTGGTCTTCTTGGTTCAGCTCCTCCGGGTGGCCATCTGCAGGTGACGTGGGATGATTCTTGTCTCGTTGTTATCACGGGCAGCATTTCCCGCCAACTCGTAGGCTTCGCAGCGCAGTTGAAGGGAGCATCGGCACCAACAGCCAACTGCACCAACGCCTATCTGGACAAAGACTGCTCGCCAGTACACCCTCCAGGGTGCTTGCTGCCGCCAACTGCGTTCCTACAGCAGATCTTGCTCTACACAGCTCCACGACTGCCGAAAAACTAAATCAAAATGCGAAGGTGTACCTGTTATATTTCATTCATGGCTGCCTAGGAGACGTTACTTACTTAAATATGAAGTCTGTGCATTTGGTAAATTTACTCTGAAAAATCGACATTATAAGACAGCACCTTGTATTTACGTTATTTTCAATAGCTTAATGTTGGAAATCAATCAATTTGAATATTAAAACTGATGAGCAGAAACATTACAGATAGATTGGTACAAAGATTTTGAAAATCGGTCATGAAATGAATTAGTTATTAACGTTCAAAACCTAAGCATATTTCGTGACGCTCCAATTTTTTGTACTCACAACGTGTACTCCTGTATTGAAAACAAAGACGTAGTTCTAAGTCAAAATTTGTATGAACTTTAAAACATTAAAATAGAACAAGAGGGTCAATAAATATATAAATCATTTAAAATCAAATACTAAATGAATATTTCATTTCTTTCTTAGGTTCCTAATGCAACGTTGGACATAAACGGCAATATACCTCATAATTTCTGTTTACATCATACACGATACATGGAAAAGGTAGAACTTGTTCGGCGGGGTAAAAAACCGTTATGCATTGATAGTGCTAAATCAGGTAATATGTTCGTTTTCAAATGTGATTTTATCAAATGTTGAAAATAAAGATATCTAAGGATGTGTTCTTTCATCTCTTTTCACCTTCAGATCAACATCCAACGCTTCCACTGGTAGAGTCAGTTTCTCTAGCGACGCACGACGCGAGGCTTCCCATTCCCACTAATGTTAGTTCAAATCAGGCAGTATCGTTAAGCCAAAATGTGCTTCTTCAAAGTGATAAGGATATCACCAGTATTCCACTTTCAAAAACCCCACCTTGGCGAAAGAATATATCCTCCACGACTTCTAGTTCGGTAAGCCCGAATCCTGTCGCAGTTGGCATGAATCAACGTCAAATGCAGTCTCCCTCTAGCATAGTGCCACTAAAAAGTCCCGTACAAAGTTCAAATCAAAACGAGCAAAAAGTCAAAAGTAATAGAGCAATTAATGAGTCACCTAACCCACCTAGCTGGACGAATGAAGGCTTACGAGTGCCATTGGAGGAAGGTAAAGTGAAGTCGGTATCCAAGAAGCGGCCAAATTTCAAAGACGACCCTACGGGGTACCTTAACCAACAAACAGCCATCCTTCATAGTTCTATTTCAACCCTACACAGCCCGGATGGGTCGTCATCTTCTCAGGAAAGTCCACAGCTAAAAATGGCAAATAGTTTTGATGGTGCTGAAGGAAAAGAATTGTCTGAAAGAGCAGAAAGAGGCATTGTTAGCAGCAACACGACTACCATAGGTGGTCAAACCGTGACCCATGTAGCAAATGGCATGGTTCAGGTGCAGCAGAACTGTGATATTAGTCATATGAAATTTCAACAACAACTCCAATTCCAACAGCAGTTGCAACGACAAAGTCAACTAATTCGACAGCATCATGAGCAAATTCAATTGCTGCAGCAACATCAGCAGCAGCAACAGCAGCATCAAAACATCACAGAAGAAGATGCATCCAAATCAGGAACCCCTGTATCTTCAGGTGCCATTACATTGGTAACGAGTCGTACACCTGACATTACATCCACTTCATCGATAACCCCTGACCCGAAAGGTCCAGTCCAAGGAGGTACTGTGTCAACTAGCAATCGCAGTCCATTGTTTCAAACTAGCGTAGGTGTAATCCGATCCGAATCTCCAGACATGTACGGACTTCGAAATCTCGGCCAAGTCAGCAGCGTTGGCGTCAATGTATCTAAAAATCAAAGCTTTATATCCGCTGGACCTTCACGTAATACGATAGCCACGATTCACACAGGTGGTAAACCTGGGATTACAACCGGTCTTGGTTCTGTGAATAAGGTTATTAAAGCTGGTCTGTCCAGAGAAACGGAAAATGAAAAAGTGATAGTACAAAGCAATGTATCATCTAATTCACCAGGCGTAGTTCACGGTATGTCAAATTAGGTTTTCGAAACATTTCTTTTACTTCAATTTAAAAAAACCTCTCTGAAAACACTTTCACGAGCGTATTAGTAGGATGATTATTTGAAACCAAGATAAATCTAAACTAAAACTTCACTTGATCACTTTTAAAAAAATAATAATAATAAAAAACTGCAACACTCTTTCAAACTATCCTAGTAAACACGAGCAAATTCCTTTAATTTAATTTTTTTTTTGACATCAAAAATAATTTTTGAATTGCTATCTTTATGATATTAGACTTTACTCGGGTAGCCATGATACGGAATATCCATTAAGACGTTCGGGGCGTTTTTCTCCTATGCTTGCAATACTGCTTTCACTGAGATAGATCTTCCACACAATCCATTATTTTTCGCGAATAGGTAGACCAATAAATGATCATTTTTATACTAGATTTAGGTTATGTTTAGTGTCGTCAACATGAACTGATTAAATGTTGGTTGTTTATACTTTTCACACAGGATTTACTCATCAAACCACTCAACACGGTCAGCTATTGACTCAGCCACAACAGGTTCTAATGACTTCCAGCGGGCAGATAATCGTGATGTCGGCACAACCCAATAAAAATTCTGGCCAAGTTGTTGTTAGCAGCACTCCTACCCAAAGTGGTGCTCCGTCAAATATGATAACTCCGCAACAAACGATGGTGGGAGGAAATAATACGCAGTACATGAACATTTCTGGTCCAGCGGGAACTGTCACCACTGTTGCGACTAACATGAGTGCAAACAACAGTGGCCTTATGCAAAACATTTCCCAGCAGGCGCACCAACATCATCATCAACAACAACAGCAACAACAGAACATCACTCATCCTGCTCAACCGAATACCAATTCCAACTTCTTGATCAACTCTCCAAATAATATGCAATCGACTGTGATATTGAATAATGGAAACGTAATTCAACAAACAGGACAACAAATCCTGACCTCACTTAATAATTCGCAAGTAATTCATTCGGGAAATGTCCTCACGACAGCAACAGCGGGATCAAATATAACATCAAAAGTGATATCAAATGCAGGCAACGGAGGTTTGATGTCCCATCAACTGCTGAATGCTAACAACAACGGTGCCCCAAACATGCAGCCCAACAATGGAGGTATTATTTCCCAACAATCCGGCACAACGATGGTATTGAACAACCTACCTCCAAATAGCATTGTCATTCAACCGAACTATAGTTCAGTTGCCGACGGAGGACAAATAGTTAATCAGGTTGTCAATCAAGATGGTACTACTCATTCTTTTGTGCAACACCAAAACCATCAGCGTCAAATATTACTTTCACCGGATTCTAAGCGAAAAGCCAAAAAACGGAAAAGCAGCGGATCGGGAAGTGCTACTATTTCCCCGGGTAGCATTTCCCACCATACACAAACAGTTCAAATTACCGCAACACCGCAGCAGCATCAACAGCAGGCTACCATCCAACAACAAGCAATGCAATCAGTCAATCAAGCTGGTACAATGCTACAGCTTGCTCCTCAGTATTCTACGCAAAGTTTCCAGTTGAGTTCTGGAATCCCGGGGCTAACTATTGTTCCAAACAAAAATCAACAGCAACCCCAGCAACAGCAGCAAATCCTTTTACAAAATGGACAAATTATCACTCAACCGTACAACATAATTAGTCAACAAGTATTATTACCCGCCGGATTGGTAATGACACCGGATGCCACATTAGTTCAAATTCAAAATGTTGCTACTCCATGCGGAAGTATCATAACGACTCCCCAAGGAATGGTGATACGAGCCCAAAGCCCTCATCAACAAAAAAGTTTCATCTCGCCACATACCGGTCAGCAGTTTATAATGAACAACAACGGCCAAGTTAGTCCAATGGGTGCTCAAATCTACGGAGGACCAGTCAATATAGTGGTTCCTCAGCAACAGGCTGGACCTGCTGCTAATTCATTTGTTCAACAAAATACAACCATTGTTCAACAACAACCCATCGTTCATCAACCAGTTCAGGTTCAAACTGTAGCAAATCTGAACACTAGTACCGACAGCAGTAGTACGGCTAGCGAGAGTCCTTCGCTGCCCACAACTCCTCAACCACCGATGCATCCGCCACAGAAAAACCATTCGTCATATCTGTCCGGCACGGCGTCACCCCCGGACACAACGACTCACAGTCCCAACAGCCCGGATTGTGCGTCTAGTGAGAAAAGCGCCGGCAGTGCGGATAGCATGAACATGGTATTATTATCTATTGATCATATTTTTGGACATTTTATAAACGGTTATCTATTTTTAGGCTATGGTTCAGTGTGTCTCTAGTTCGGAGCCTGATCTTGTATCACCAACAGTTGTGGAAGGCGCACAATCGCCTTCATATTCACAGGAGTATTTTGAACATGGAGGTAAGATCAAGTACAAGTTTTTTGTTTCAGGTGTACTAATTTATCATTGTTAAAAGTTTTGGGCTTGTGGAAATGGGACTTGTTCTTCGTAACTATTTTATCATGCAGTAACGTTTAAAATATCTTGGCACTGCTCTATTCGTGCTCGATTTTGTGCGATCGTAGTAAACTGGTAGTGGGCAGAAGGCATAAAGAGCACCCTAATCAAAGCACTCATTTTTGTATACTAAATGGTAACCCCATTCCCATGTATTAGGCCGGTATACAGTAAACAAACAAACAAACAAACAGTACTGGACAAAATAAAGTACGCACTTCTATTATTTTAAAACTTTCTTGATTTTCTCAATTTTTATAATAGAAATAATAGAAATCGGACAAAAGTTAGCACTGTAGATGTACTTTTGAAATACATGTTGTTCCGAGACTTGATATTGATACATTATTTGAAAATATGTATTTTAAAAACTGTCCATTATTTTGATGGACAAAATAAAATACGCATTACTAAAATACATCATTTTCATTGCTTATTTAGAACTTTAGTATTTAGTATGACAACCTTTAGGTTTATGGTGCATAATGCCAACACTGGCGAGTAGCGCGCACTTGGATACACCCCTGTATCGAAAGCGACCATGTTGGATTATTAATCAGTTTTGAGACAAGTAAGAAATAAACACGTTGCAAAAGTTATAAACGTCATCGATTTGCTTTATCGTGGAATACCCCTACCAGTTCCCACATTGGTGACCCCGACGTGTTATCGCGGCACGAAAAGCAACAATAACAGAAGCAGATCGCAACCGTCGCGGATTCGAATATTTCTTTGGAAAACGCTGCTATTGCTGCTGTTGTTGCAGCCAAACTACAAGATTTCTGGAAGATCCCGTGATGTGGTTCGCAAAGGCCGAAGCACAGTTTGCTCTGGCTAACGTTGTACGAGAGCATACCACATTCTATCACATCAACTATCAACGTGTCAAGAATCAGAACAACCTGAAGACAGAATTTTTTGCTGCTGTGCTTTGGTGATTTGGTATTCTAGCATTTATTGCCAGAACGGGGATTCCAGCAGCGTTTGCCAAAATGGGGATTCCAGCAGCGTTTGCCAAAATTGGGACTCCAGCGCCTCTTGTCAGAAAGGATGACTTATGGGCCAGAGACGAACAGACCAGTTCGGCTTATTGGGAAGCACTTGCCACTGCATCATGGACGCTTCGTCAATAGCGATCGATCATAGTTTTCACGTGGCTTTGGGACACTGTACAACCAGGCCTAGCGAGCGGATTGCTAACAATAAGTAACTAACTCTGACTGTCCTTATAATGTGCGTAGAAGCGAGACTAGCTCCTCAACTTTTAGCTGTACCAAACTTCACTTGTTCCCAGGATTAAAAGGATCTCATCATTGAGGCAGGTGAGGTTAGGGGCTATTCATAAACCACGTAGACTTTTCTAGGGGGTTTGACCAAAGTCTACGCTCTATACAAAATTTAAAAAAAAAATGTGTGAAGAAAAGTCTACGAGGATTTTCAAAAATGATTCTACGTGGTTTATGAACAGAACCTTATATAATTTAGCGGGTGGAAACTCAGAATCGGATAATGATCACTCCATCCTTTGATGATCGTACCATTTGGTTGTAAGCAGGGGCGAGGGTCGGCAGGGCTATCGGTCCTCCTCGCCTAACCAGTCAAATTCCATAAATTAATTTCGCGGTGATAAGGGAACCAACCTGCAACAGTGTTGTCCGAGTGCCACACTGAAGTTTAATTCCAATGATCTGCAAATCTAGACACGCACGCTTTTTTCACCGTTTGGCAGTGAGCTTTGACGGTTGACGTTCTATCAAGGATAAGGTACACCCTGGATTCTCAATCGGTTGGTCTTTGGGACGGGAACTCGATCAATGGTAATATCATGTGCCGGTTCTCGACGTGCATTCGCGCTAGAATAAGAAATGTGCGACTTTGCTGCTGACACAGCAAAACCTAGGCTCTTTACCCATTTGTCCACGGCCTTGACGGCGGCCTGCAGCCTACGGTATGAAGCTTCACTTTTGGCTCCTCGCCCGTCGAGGATGATGTCGTCCGCATACAAGAGTATGTTGAATCCACTCGGTACGACGACAGGTTGCATTGCAACAAGAAACAGCGTTACGGATAGCACGGAACTCTGTGATACTCCGTTTTCCAGTGGGTGTACGCGGGACATAAATCCACCTAAGGACACTAGGAACGTTTGATTCGATACACTATACACGATACACGATGATAATATCTATATGTCCGACACATGAATTTTTGCAATGCGAGCAACAAATGATAGCTACATACTTCCTATGTGTGCACATAACCACTATGTGTGGCCACACATACTTTTCATTTGTCACATAAATTTCATTTGTATTTCTCAGAGGGTTCTGTTTGTGGCTGAACACATCAGTATTATGTGGAATTTTCTATGGATTTTTGTTAATAAATATGTGTGGATTATTTCCCGTGAAGGAAGCTTTGCAGTGTGTTTAACATTCTTTCACGTATCTGCCATGACTTCAGAGTACGCAGTATACCATGTCACCTAGTCGTACCGTATGCCTTCGTCAGATCCAAGGAATCAATCAGGCTGCAATTCGTCTACGGTGATCTTTCTAGCTTCGCAAAATATGTTTCATTACCATACCCAGAAGGCATGTTGGCATTTGTCAAGCTGTCCACTTGATTCAAGCTCGGTGAATAATCGAGGGTTAATGGTCCGTTTGAAAAGCTTCGCCATACAACTAGTGAGCGAGGTTGGTCTGAAGGCGTCAGGTCCGGAATCGTGACTGTTCGGTTTTGGGATGGAAACATTGTGGTATTAGGATAAAAAAAATATCAAAATAGTTCCAGAGACACGTGGAATTGTTATGCCTCCACCGACAGTGGATGTCAAGGACAACAAATGACTTTTTTAATTCGTTCCAGTACATATGACCCATTGCTGTGAACGTCACGCAAAACGCAACATCACGTTATTGTTATACAGTCTGCATTGTGCTCTCATGCCGTGCGGTTCTATTTTCTATTTGCTGAAGGAAGTGCTATTGCTACCTAACGCTACACCAAATCTTAAACAGCACTTTTCAGTGCTAAATAATACCTACAATTTTTAGATTTCCTCTTATTCCTTTTCGATCCTTGTTAGGCCCTTCGGGTAACCCGGCTTGGATATCGCATTGGAAAATTCCTCTTCGGTCCCTCAGATTCTTATAGTTATCTGCTTGGACGTCGATTTGGAGCAAATTACTCTGCCACTATGGCAAATAAGCGCAAACGAAAAGGGCAATCTATTGATTTGCCTGCAAATCAAATAAATGTGAGTAATCAATTTGATATGCTCACAGATGATGAGAGTGATCCATCATCTAATCAAAATTTGAACAAACTTTCTCGATTGAGAAAGGAAAAAGTTCCCCCTATTGTGGTGGCAATTTCGGATTTCCATGCTTTTCGCAAGGAAATCTTAATATTTGTTGAAGGTGTGAAATATTCCCTTCAAATCTCCAGACGAGGTGAATGCCGTTTGCATGCTGAAACCTTGGACGGATTCAAACGCCTTCTTGAGTATCTTACTCAGAAGAACCACAATTTCTTCACTTACGACACCAAAGCTGAGCGTCTTTTCAAGGTTGTCTTGAAAGGACTGCCCAGTGGTGAATCTCTCGATGAAATTAAAGACGAGTTAATAAAATTACTTGGAATTAGCCCAGTCCAAGTAATTAAGATGAAAATGAAATCCCGGCCTGGCGATTCTCGCAAAGGGATTTCAAACGATCTCTACTTAGTTCACTTCAAGGCAAGTGAACTTAACAACCTTAAGGCTTTAGAAAAAGCAAGCCTTTTGCTCCATGTCAGAGTGAAGTGGGAACATTTCAGGAAGACTGGAGCCAATTTCCAAAGCCTCACCCAATGCCGTAAGTGCCAGGGTTGGGGTCACGGAACAA
Organism: Aedes koreicus; assembly: GCA_024533555.2. Classification (NCBI taxonomy): domain Eukaryota; kingdom Metazoa; phylum Arthropoda; class Insecta; order Diptera; family Culicidae; genus Aedes; species Aedes koreicus. The sequence continues at coordinate 22,217 of JAHHFK020001770.1, read as the reverse complement.
AGCATTGCCATATGGTTGGTAAATGCATGAATTGTGGTGATTCCTCACATACTAAGGACGAATGTCCTGTGAAGGAAGATCCTCAAAAATTCAAATGTTCAAATTGTGGTGAAAACCATAAATCAAATTTTTGGGAGTGCAAGACTCGCAAAGCAATTTTGCAGTCACGCTCTAAACGCCAGGTAGGAAACAATATACGTTCCCGACCAGCTACTACCCATTCTGCTGCTGTTAACAACGATCAGCAAAGAACTAATTCCTACCAAACCGTCGGTAGAAACAGCGGACAGGTTTTTCCATCCGCAACTGTAACTTCAAACGCTCAACGAGGAGTAAATACTATTTCGATACCTGCAGGTACCAACAGGGTTCAATCTTCAAACCCTACATTCCTACCCAACCGTGTTGTTAACAATGTTCAACATGTAAATGGACCTACCTACGCTGCCGTTGCAGCGGGTAGAAACCAAAACCAAAATTCCCACGGGACTTCTGATGAATTTGATTTAGGTAACATATCCGCTCCTAAATTAGAATTTTTACAGCAATCCTTAATCGACATGATAACCGATATGCTAAAAACTAATTCCATGTTTGAAGCTATCCAAACTGGTATTAAATTTGCCAATAATATTGTCATGACAGTGAAGTTCAGTAATGGATTTTAAGTCATTAAATATTTTGAATTGGAATGCTCGATCCATCAGAGATAACGAGGATGAGCTATTTAATTTTTTAAGAGTTCATAACGTGCATATTGCTGTTATAACTGAGACTTATCTCAAACCTGCCCATAAGGTCAAAAGAGATCCAAATTATTTTGTCCACCGAAATGATCGCCTGAATGGAGCTGGTGGTGGCGTTGCCATCATTGTCCATAGGCGTATCAAACATCACATTCTTTCTTCATTTGAAACCAAAGTTTTTGAAACTTTGGGGGTTTCAGTTGAAACAAAATTTGGCCAATTTACTTTTATAGCTGCCTACTTGCCTTTCCAATGCACTGGTCAGCAAAAGAACTGGCTCAAGGGTGACCTCCAGAAACTTACCCGTCATAGGTCTAAATTCTTCGTTATTGGTGATTTCAATGCAAAACACCGCTCATGGAATAATTCGCAAAGCAATGCCAATGGTAATATACTTTTTGATCATTGTTCCGCAGGCTACTACACTATTCAATACCCAAACAGCCCAACTTGCTTTTCTTCAGCCAGAAATCCCTCAACTATTGATTTGGTCCTAACTGATTCATGTCAACTTTGTAGTCAATTGATTACCCATGCTGACTTTGGTTCTGATCACCTTCCAGTTACATTTGAAATATCTCAAGAAATCATTTCTAATTCCATCAGTTCTACTTTCAACTACCATAGAGCTAATTGGGATCAATATCGAACATCTATGGAACACAACTTTGATCCTAATGTTCCATTGCAAACAAAAAATGAAATTAATAATGCTCTTGAATCTCTGGCTTTCTCAATAAATAGAGCAAGAGCTGCTTCAATGCCAAAATGCGAGGTTAAATTCGATTCAGTTATAATTGATGACGATCTTCAGCTTTTGATTCGTCTGAAAAATGTACGTAGGCGTCAATATCAAAGAACACGTGATCCCGCTATGAAAGTCATATGGCGAGATTTACAAAAACAAATTAAAAAACGCTTCTCTGCCCTGAGGAACAAACATTTTGAAAATAATGTGTCAAAATTAGATCCGAGTTCCAAACCTTTCTGGAAACTCTCTAAAATATTGAAAAAACCTCAAAAGCCTATACCAGCGCTTAAGGAAGGTGATAAAATTTTGCTCACAAATGCGGAAAAAGCTCAAAAACTTGTTAAGCAGTTTGAGAGCTCCCATAATTTCAGTTTGGGTCTTACAAGTCCTATTGAGGATCAAGTTTCCAGGGAGTATCTGAATATTTTCTCACAAGAAAATATTTTTGATGATTCTTGGGGAACTGATTTGGATGAAGTAAAAACTATAACTAAAAAATTTCAAAATATGAAAGCACCAGGTGATGATGGAATTTTCTATATCCTCATCAAAAAACTCCCTGAGAGTACTTTGTCTTTCTTGGTAAAACTATTTAACAGATGTTTTCATCTGGCATACTTTCCAGATAAATGGAAAAATGCAAAAGTCGTACCTATTTTGAAGCCAGACAAAAATCCGGCTGAAGCTTCTAGCTACCGACCAATCAGTTTGCTTTCTTCAATAAGTAAGCTTTTTGAAAAAATAATTTTGAACAGAATGATGCTTCACATCAATACAAACTCAATTTTTGCTGATGAACAGTTTGGATTTCGCCATGGGCATTCAACTACGCATCAACTTTTGAGAGTTACAAATTTAATTCGTTCAAACAAAGCTGAAGGCTGCTCCACTGGAGTTGCTCTTCTAGACATAGAAAAAGCATTCGACAGTGTTTGGCATGAAGGTTTGATTGCGAAACTGAAAAAGTTCAATTTTCCGCTTTATATCATGAAATTAGTTCAAAACTACTTAACTGATAGAACTTTGCAAGTAAATTATCAGAATTCTAAATCTGATCAATTGCCTGTCAGAGCTGGTGTTCCTCAAGGTAGCATTCTTGGGCCAATACTTTATAACATTTTCACTTCAGATCTCCCTGATTTACCTCAGGGCTGTCAAAAATCTTGCTTTGCTGATGACACAGGCATTTCCGCTAAAGGAAAAAGTCTTCGTGTTATATCCAGGAGGCTACAAAAAAGCTTGGACATTTTTACAGATTATTTTCAAAAATGGAAGATTTCTCCTAATGCTTCCAAAACTCAACTTATAATATTCCCACACAAGCCTAGAGCTGCATTTTTGAAACCAAGTAATAGTCATATGGTCACTATGAACGGAGTTCCAATTTCTTGGTCAAATCAAGTAAAATATCTTGGACTGATACTTGATCAAAAATTAACTTTTAAAGATCACATTGAGGGCATTCAAGCCAAATGTAATAAATATATAAAATGTTTATATCCTCTTATAAACAGAAAATCCAAACTTTGTTTGAAGAACAAACTTCTAATATTCAAACAAATCTTTAGACCGGCCATGCTTTATGCTGTGCCAATATGGTCTAGTTGTTGTGCTACTAGGAAAAAAGCACTTCAAAGGATTCAGAACAAAGTTCTGAAAATGAGTTTGAAGCTGCCACCCTGGTTCAGTACTATTGAATTACATAGAATTTCAAACGTTGAGACTCTAGAAGAAATGTCCAACAAAATAATTCATAATTTTAGACAAAAATCATTGCAGTCTTCAATTGCAATGATCAATTCTCTCTATAGATAAGAACTAGTTTTAAGAAATCAATAATTATTCTTACACGCAGGCAAAAGGAACCCTGTTAAAAAATACTGAATAGACAAAGTAAAAATAATATTAACACAATTAGATATAAATGATAGCATATAAGGTTGAAATGTTTATTACTTAGCAGGATCACCTAGGTTAATATATGAATGTAAAATAATGTAAAAATTTGGAATAAATAAAGAGTTAAAAAAAAAAAAAAAAAAATAAAAAAACACCAAAAAAAAAAAAAAAAAACAAAAAAAAAAAAAAAAACAAAAAAAAAAAAAAAAAAAAATAAAAAACAAAAAAAAATTATTTAATTTAAAAAAAAAAAAAAAATTAAACACATAATTATTTTTTTTTTTTTTTTTATTTAAAGGAAGAACAAAATAATCTAATTCTCATCCTCACATAAAGTAGCATCACAATCATGTAAAGCAATGTTATTCCTTGTGTTGGTGGCCCAAGTTTGCATGAAAGTGCTAAGGGTTTCGAGTAATTTACGTTTGAATACGTCTGTTTGAAAAAGTACCCGAGATTTATTCAACTGTTCCGACGATTTTAGGTTCTACTTCACAATAGCCCAGTATAATTGGTCGTAGCTTCGGTGTAGTTGGGGGATTAAGACTATTCGGCATGAAATCTACTTAATTTACCTTGTGCCATTCAAGAATGCCCTTTGGGTAATGGCATGAAGCCAAATCCGGCCAGAAAATCGTTGGACCTTATGAACTGGATTTGGATTTTATGAACTTAGAAATGGAAGAAGTTCGTTATCATGAAAGGTGTACTCTACCTTCTGCACGATAAAATCGTTTGTCAGATCATGAAATTCTTGGCAACCTTCGACAATTTATGCTTCTAGAAGTTCTCTGGAACATCTGACTTGGTCGATTGTATGACACCAAATTTTTTTTCTACCGATGTTATGATGTGAAACATTATTGTTTTTGAAGTCCGTGGGCAGAATTTTATCACGAACGAGCTGTTATTATAACTTCACTTTTGTTCAACTGATGAAGAAACTCACACACTGTACACAAAACGCTATGTGACATGTTCATCCTACATGTCATTCCCATGATTTTTGATTATGCACTTCCAGCAGACCACACCAGTGGGAACATGCTGAGAAGGTTATTCCTACCCGGCATCGAACCTTCAGTTCAATGCTTGACATTTATGGCGACACAAAGAAGTTTCGCATTACAAATTTAATGAACCATGCTGTTACCATGTGTACAGTCATTGATTTTCGAGGGACACTATCCTTTTTTCTTTCGCATGTCCAACGATCGCTAATTGGTGATCTTGTACATAGCATGTTATATATCGGCACTTCAAGTGTCTCCAGTTAGGAACCTTGTAACTAATTAATGACTCAAATAAACAATCTTTAACCAACCACTAAACGCATCGGTTCGTCCTCTTTGAGCTATCACGGTCCAACCAATATAGCCGGGGAAAAACCTTCAATATTGGACAGTTTCGATTTAAAATCTAAATAAACTAAACCCAGAAGGACAAGTCAGAGCAAACTGCATGGAATGCAATTATATCGTTTTGGACACCCTTCAATAAATGTCCAATAGTTAAGCGTTGATCTTTAAAGATCATTTTTGAGTTTTAACGTTAATATTTGATTGAGGACTACGTCCTTTCTGATATACATGTGGGACTTTACTGCCGATGGACGTATAACTGTCACATTTTACAAATTATCAATGTCAATAAAATGCCAAGTTAATTTGTCCTACATGAAAATTGGATGCATATTTGTCCCAACATAACAAATGTTAGTCCCAGTGCGACAATTTTGCGGTCATATTCAAGCGAACAAAATCCACTCGTCGTTTTTATGATGTTGCTAGAGATAACAATAGTAATACTGAATAGTGCAAATCAAATTAGTGCGTTATGCATAAAAACACAAAGAACAGCCCAAACGTCGCATGAGACAGTTTAAGATCGTAGACAACGTTATCTTTTGCCTCTTTAGTTCGACAGCGTCATTCTTATTGTCGTGAGTTTCACCAGTTTAGTTATCCTCGGATTGAAAATCGTGTCTGTTTGTTATGATGCTATGTCAAATAATCATGATTGCAAATATTTAACAAATCACCCAAACAGGGATGATATTAAAAGTTTATACAAGTTGGACTCCAGAGTGTAGTCAGTAAACGCGTCGGTTTTCCAATGCGGAGGTTTCCAGCTACAGTCGAATTTATTTTCGGGTGACAAATTCGTTCGACTGCCTTGGAGCATAAGCGTATCAGTGTGCTTGCCACACACTACCATTGGATGGTTAGGAATGGCAAAGGAAGCCCTCAATTAAGAATTGTGGAAGTAGAACACAAATTTGAGAGGCAGGTAAAGCTCCATAGGGAGTATAAAGCCAACTAAAAAAAGACGACAAGTTGGAGCAAACCATTAACGATTACGTGCTACTGTTAAGAACAAAACTGAGGTTTTTAATTGGATGGCGTTAGGAGCAAAGGGGTGAAAAGGACAATAATCGAGAAAAAAAGCTAAATAATGAATGTATCGAAAATAAGCAGTCCACGTACATTTGCGTCGGCCCATCGAACACTATTGGGCGATTGTGAAGAGGGTCTTCAGAAAGACTGGTAAACTAAGGCGTCCAAAAAATGTGATGAAACACTTGTCCGGAACTTGATGAAAAGTGTTTGATCAAAAATTCGCAAATTTGCGAAAGAATTATATTTATTTCATCCGGTCTTCACAATGTTCAAGTTTAATCCCGTACAATAAAAAATCATCCATTTGTTTGAACAAAACATTATTTTTTTAAATTATTTGGAAGCAAAATATGTGGATTATTTATTTCCGATACAGTCCACATGTAGTTTGGGCCTGTTCATAAACCACGTACTCATTTACCCCCTCGTAGACTTTTCTCCGTACATTTTTTTTTGAATTTTGTATGGAGCGTAGACTTTTGTCAGAAAAGTCTACGTGGTTTATGAATAGGCATTGAAAACGTGTCGTTTTACTGTTCGAAAAATGGCTCAGGGTGTTCAAATTTTTCTAAATTCACATCGCATTTAGTTTAAAGCTTTGGCAGAAATTTGGTATGCTTAACGCAAATTTGACTATTATGTCACTTACCCCCCTTGGTTTCCAGCCACCCCAATTCTCCTATATGTAGTTACTTAACATTTACACATTTCTATCATGAATCACAAATTTAGTTGTTACTAGTTAAAACCCTTTTGTTTGTTTGTTCCAATGACAACTGTTTCTTTAAGGTGGTTCTTCATATCAGCGTACCGTTTGTAAACCATCGGAGTCAAAAGTGAGACGCATGCAACCATCCATCCACGTGCCACCCACCTCATTTGTCCGCAGTACCATTGGCGAGGGCAGTAGCAGCACCGGCAATAACAGCAGTAATAGCAACATCACAAACAACCTTAGCACTAGCCTTTCAAATCACCACCAGATTCATATTGCATCTCAGCAGCAATCTCGTCATCATCAAACTCACCACTCTGCAACGGTAATGCGCCAAGGTAGTTCACCGGCTCACGGTGTACAACCTGATTCTCACGGTAAGCACGAAATGTTGTGAACAAAAATTTAGAAAATTTAACGTGTGCTGTGAGGTGATTGGTTTGATTTAACTTTCACACGAGTGTTTCGCTTCCTCACTACATATCGCATAGTTTCTCTACCAATTCAATCATTCCTTTTCACCCTGTGTAATCACTTTTCACCATTACTCCAATAAACCACGTACTGTTAACTTGTGTTACTATCCAACGAGAACTTAAAATGGTTTTCACTTTTTGCTGCATTTCACTGAAGGACACCATCAGCAACACCATCAGCAACTGCAACATTCTCAGGGTCACTTCTATCAGATAAGGTTAGCGGATACAAGCGGAAAAATATATCAAGTTCAAAGACAATTAGATATGAGCCTACATTACTTACAATCGCATACTTACTGTATAAAACTCATATATCAACAGTATCTTGTTTCATTATTATCAATTTATAAACAAGCAAAATACTTCACATATCAACATAAAAATAACCAAATAATTTTGTTTGTTCATTTAAATGTGATAGTCGATGTATTAAATAATCATTATTGACCTAGCCGCTTGTTGCTGTTCACATTTTACCATTTTATAACTTGTTCAGTTTCTTGCCAGTTTTTTTTTCTTGCATGTTCCTCAATCGTTGACCGTGGAAAGTGGTTACAATGTTAATGCTTTGGAGCACTTATTTATTTATTCTATTCGTAAACATATTCTAAGTAGCACACAAAGTCAATGCCATTCTAATTGATCTGTTGATTTGAAATGTCTGTTATAGATTTTTCTAACTTGTTCAATAACACTGTTTATTCTAAAAAAAAAATCTCATAAACGTATTGTTAGTGCATGTAAGTAAAATTTAGAAGATTAGGTAGATTTCAGTAATGTCTTTTGCGCTTTCATAAAGTGCTGTAATTTCACTTATGCATTCACGTCTACAGTCCATATTTACTCAACCAGTGATTTGTTGCTGCTACAATAATATGAATATATATTTACTTGTATTAACTTCGAAAATTTGCATGTTACAGTCAGGGATCCTTTTGTACGGTGGGGGTACCATTCATCCACCCTAGGGGGTACCATTCGGCTGTCCTGTTACCAATGGAGGTGATTTTTTGTATGTAGTTGGGGTTGTTACCTACCGGAAATCAGCGTAATATTGAAGGCTATTCAATCAAGAAATTAGGATAAGTAGATGGTACCAGCCACCGTTTTATAAAGGACTCGTCTGTACTTAATTACTTACAGTCAAGTGTACTCTGCTGTACGCAGAAGTCGTCTCCAAAACACATAGTCCATGGCTGCACCACGCTAGGCTCGAAGTCTGCAGAGTGTCCGTAGGTACCTTTCCACAAGATCGAGTCACCTTGCCGGCTGTGCGCCTTTTATTTTGTACCAATGGTTCGTTCTTGAGAATCAAATCTACCGGGCTGTTGTCAGACATCCTTACGCCGTGCCCAGCCCATCGTAGTCGACCGATTTTTCATGGTGTGGGCAGTAGGAGGTTCTTCTTCATGTAAATCGTGGGTTGTTTGCCTTCTCCACGTTCCGTCTTTCATATATACCATCGTAATCGTACGGGCATCTTCCGTTGAATGACCCCAACAAGAGCGCGTTGGTGCTCCAAGAGCATAGTCAATGTTTCGTGGCCGTAGAGAACTCCCGGTCGAATCAATGTCTTGTGGATGGCCAACACCAATGCGTCTACCATCTTGATTTCATCACCGTCGATTTAAACTCTGGATGGGAGCCTAACATTGTCTTGCCGTGAACCTGTTTCATTGATGTATTTCTAATCGATGCACTAATGACAAGTCCAATCCTGCTAGCTTCGGCCTTTAGTCTAATTTCTAATGTTTTCGCCATCAGCTAAGCCAGTTGCATGTTACGATATCAACTGCTGGATTATTGAGGAATCCAAATAAATCTAAAGTGAGGTTGAACATCGTGGTTGCCAAAATTGAAATTGATATTAACATTCTGGCTATCTCATTATATTGTTGACTTATCAGAGAGCGAATCTTGGCGCAGTTAGCAATGACACATGAACCCATCCGAGCAGTTAGCAAGTACCTTTTTCATGGCAGTCTTATCATTAGATGTTGGCATAGTCTGGTGCTCGTTTTTGATTCTAATGATATATGCTTCCAGAACCGGACTTCCTGACAATAGTTTTCCTGTTTTGGTATGTAGATTTAGTATGACGTCCTATGACGTTTGCTAGCTGTCACGTAAATAATTACCACCCTCGCTTTGCACTAGTCAGGATGGCTATTCGAAAATTGGCAAATAATTGTCTACATTCTACTAATTATGTTTTTATTACTCCAAGTGTGAAGTACGCAATTAATTACAATATATTGAAGGAAACATTTTCTCATCAACATGAGATCCTAGGAGTGGACAGCAACCTCTGCTAGAACCAAAGATATGAAGAGAAAGTATGAATAGTTCTGTTAGAGTACGGAGGCTGTGAAAATTTAATTGATACCGGGCCGACACCGGTATTATTGCGTTAGTTTGGGATCACCAGTTTTTACACATTAAAGATGAATGTTAGTCGCTAGCATCATCTGTTGGTTCTCTGTATATTTACAGCTGATCTGGCAATAACGGAACCTAGGGCGGTCAATCTTTCTTATGCTTATTACTTTACCTAGAGGGCTCAGACACATTTTTCCCAAGCGTCATCAACGATGTTAAACCTCTCTTTTGCTCTACCTATGTCCCTCTATATAGTTATAATACTTTTTTTTTTTTCAAAATGGCAAAGTAGGGAATCTGCCCCCATATTAATCTAATTGTTCCTATATTCATCCTACGATGAATCAAACAATTGGGCAGTTGAAGGATCGGTTTCGTTTTCTAATAATGTTTGCTTACGTTAAATAACTACAACAAACATTACTAACTAATCCTGTCACGTGTATATCGTTTTATTTCAAGTAGGATTAATTGCAAAGTGATGAGATTAATATAGGCCCATCTTCCCTATGAAAATAATAATAATCATAGCAAGTAGCGAAACAATAAGGATAACATAAAGAAATTAAGAGAGCAGAAATGTTATACTGATAACAACGCGCCACTTCTTCTGTCGTCCGATATTATTATGAAAATGATGGTGCAAATAATATAATCGTTGATGAGTTTACATAAATCGAATATAATAATGATAGTGTGAGAATCCAATAGATTATTTGTACATGGCATTCGACAAACAAATACTAGAGCGTTTTCTGTAAGTTACTGACTAGAAGAAAATGCTATGAAAATATCATCAAATTCACGTTGCTTTCATGATTATTGAACATTACTTGACTGACACACATCGTACATTCTAAATCTTGTATAACCCTCCATATTGACAATCTTGATTCAGTCCTTGCGAGCGATTAAAAAACATGTTGTTAAGAAGCGGTGCGGTGCTTGGCAATGATTAATACGGTGCAAGAGGCTTTCCAAATATCATCAATCTTACTCATTTCGTTACTCACTTTTGTACAGTGTGTTGTGGCATTAACAAATTTAACGTATTAGCGAAAGACAAAATAAACCAAAAATCATCAAGTTATAATAATGGTTAATGTTTCTACGATAGACCCACCAACGCAAGATTCTGTACCAGAAAATACAGCACCGAGTCCAAGCCCGGTCGTTTCCCCCGGTGCCACACATAGCAATGCTAACGGGGCAACAACGAGATCATTCAGCGTTGGTGAGCTGGTTTGGGGAGCAGTTCGTGGTTTTCCGGCTTGGCCAGGCAAAGTGATAGATTCTCCGGATGATGGCCGAACGATTCCCGTGGATTGCGTTTGGGTCCGTTGGTTCGGTGGCCGTCCAAATGCGGAAATGGTCGCCGTTAACGGGTTGAAAACCTTGTCCGAAGGCCTCGAAGCTCATCACCGAGCACAGAAGGATGCCAGAAAGTGAGAATAAAGTAGCTTTAAGATTGGCAGGACATTACCAGTAGATTTAGAGATACAATTAGTCAAATTAGTTGCTCAGTACTCGAACTTCTTTAAGCCTTGTGTTTGAATTTTGACATATCTGGTAGTTGACATTAGTGTTGTTGATATATAATATACAATTGGATTTTAATGATCTATTTCTCTTCTCCAGGGGACGAAAACTTAATTCACAACTAGAACGCGCTATTCAGGAAGCAATGATGGAGTTGGATCGTGCTTCCGGAACACCGTCTCCGGCACCCGGAGCTAGCTCAACAAGCTCTACAGTTATGACTTCAAAGACCATTACAATCAAAGCATCACCTACGAGTAGTAGTAGTAGCAGTAGTAATAGCAATAACATTGTACCGGGTGCGAACATTAACAACAACAACAATGTGTCACCAATTACATCTGGTAGAGTTACAAAGATTGCACGGGGAGCAAAATCGAAGCTAGTTAAAATAGCTCCAGCACCACCCAGTATTGTTGATTCCAGTCCTACATCATCGGGCATCAATAGTTCAAATTCAGCTGCGTCCATCGTAGGGCGTATTAAAATGAAGTGAGGCGGCGATTCTTAACTGGCGATTCACGGCGTCTCTTAATAATTGGAGAAATTGATATTCCTCATAAATAATCCTGCTGAATTGTCTATGAACTCGAATAGCCTCTCAGCAATACTTCGTAATGTTGGCATGTTGAGACTCTCTTCAAGTCATGTGTACTTGTTCATGATTGCAGTCCAGGGGTTTTATGGCTTCATGGCCTAGGGCATAGGAGTATTTCTATAGTTACGGTACGTTAGAACAGTTAGCGTGGATGGAGACGCTAGACACAACTATTGGTACGCAATCGCAACGTACCGCATCTATTTGAGGGTTTTTTTCCACTTCAATGGCGAGTCACATTTGAACAATAAATGTACTTTCTGTTATAACTTTTGTAAACTAGACCAATCCAACAAAAAGTTTGACCGAAATTTGAGCATCCACAGATTGAGATGCAACAGATTCCTTGACGGTAGCTTCCATAGCACAAATCGAAGAAACGGCGTTGAACATGCTCAGGTCTTTCAGTACCATTGCTGTAGTATGGATTCCAAACCGCAGAATTTCAGTATATATCGCACTAAGAAACAGTGCAGTGATTTGAGAAAGAAGCTGTCGGATTATTTGCTTCCTTATTTTGTCGGTCTAGCCTCTTAACGCAATTCTCCATGAACAGTTTGCGAGAGTTATTTCCTTTTACTTCCGTTTGACAGATGCGTGTATTTCGACTACTACTTGCCGCATCCTACTAAGGCACTGTACTTTTCCTGGATTTCTTAAACACTACTTTTTAGTAACGCAGTCCACCTATTGGTTGTTCAAAATCGAATGATGTATATTTCAAAACTTAACTTAGTCTAAACATTTCTTCTATGAGGTACCTAAAGCCTTTATATTCATAAAAACCAATCAGTGATCGATGCATTGATCGTGAGGGAGAACTGACCCGCTGCATTCAACTTGGTAACAGTTGTATAAAGCAATAACTCTGTAAAAAGAAACTTTCATGGGATCATATTCTTTTTTTTTTATCCTTTTCGGGATTACAAATTAGAATGGTTCTAATCTTATACTGTACTGTCACCAGTGCCAAGAACAATACATATTGATTAATCGGATATTATCAGCAGATACTTCCACCTTCATATTTATAATCTCGGTGTCAGGATTGAACACGAGGAAGTAGTACTTCATTTCCTTCTTGACGGTGGCTTGTAGAACTTTAGATGGGACTTGGTTAGTATTGTACCGTCCTTTTTTTTCCTCTGTTCGGGACATAAACCACCGCGACCAGCGCCACTTCAGGTACCAGTGAGGCCGTGCTCCTGCACCATTTTCACCGGACTGTTGTCTAGCACCTTAACGACGTGATCAGTTGTCGACGATGGGACGATTCTCCCAGCAACCCATGCACTACGTGGTTCATTCGACTCCGCCACGTTCCGCGAGCATCATGTTTGGCCGGAGAAGACTACCGATTGGATAAATATTTTGTCGTTGGTCAACCTCGTAATTCGGCGAACGTTGTCCTTCAGAGTTCATGGTAGGAAGAATTTCTAGCCATGCAATAATAAAACTCTCTGCTAGTGTCGTTATCGGTCGTCTCCAATGAGTTCAGTTCAACACAAATTTCGACTGCCACCTCAATCTTACCACGGGGTAGGACACTTACATTATCTTCACATGAACGGCACCATATTCGAGCATAATCTACGATAGCTGATCTCGATCATACATTTTATCAGGGCGTTAAGCTAGATGTAAATATATAATAAATAATAATAATAATCTATTGTGTCTTTAGCTGATTTGCAATCGATCAATTGATTTTTTTTATTTCTGCATATTCCTTGAGCCCCATAAACTCCTTTGAAATTGGTGACTTATATCAGCATAACATTTTGGAGAATAATGTGTTAGCGGTGCTCAGCAGCCTGATTGCGCCATAGTTTCAGCAATCCAGCTTGTCACCACTTTTGTAGACAGAGACATAAGATATTTTTGGTTGGAATGGTAGATACTCTTCGTCGTAAATCTTAGTCTTCTAAAGTTCCCTAGCAATGCCGCCGTATTTTAGAAGCTCGCTTGGAAGTTGGTCGGTACTAGCAGCTTTGTTATTGCTCAACAAACTCGATATCCTGGATGTTAGGGAGTCGGCAACCTGTTATCTTCGGCGCGGTGTCCTTGATTTGCTGTAGTGCCCCATTCGTCTGATGTATTAAGGTTCCTAGAAAAAATATTAATCCGAAAAATTCTCTAATCAAACCCAACCACCTCTAAGCAGAGTTTTACCCTGGAGATGCGTTTTTGCAGACTGTTGTATTTTAGCATGGAGAATCTCGTTTGTGTCGAAGTCATAAAGCTTGTACTCAGCTCGGATGCAGCGCTTCAAAAACGCCGTTAAGGTTGTTTTCACTTCCAATGGAGGAGGGAACAATTTTGGCAAAAATCGATCGTCTCCATAAATTGAATAAGAATTTGTATTTATTGAATTTGTTTTAAGAAATGAATAAACCTGCTATTTTATTGGGCTTCTGACCCGCTTTATGGACTAATAAGCGTAGACCTTTGTCCCGTTTTCGTAAATGAATCTTGATATAAAACAAAATTAAATATTTCCGATTCAGATGGACTATAAAGTTATTTATCTTTCTTTACGTATAATAAGATTTATTGAGGAGTTACAAATTGTTAAGATTTTGTTAAAAGTTCAACATCCCTTCTTATTTGCAGACTTCCTCCGCATGGCTAGTTTTGGTACCTTGTCGTTGGTGGGTCGTCTTAATCTCGTGCTTTATAATGGTGTGTTGGAGACAATGGTTTTTTTATCGTCATCGCTGATTCATGTCGCTTACTTGCTACCCTCTCTGATGTACTTTTGCGCGAGAGAACTCAAGTTCTAGTGATGGTTTACATCTTTTTCACCATTGACTGTTAAAGTCATGCCGTTATACATTTATCTAATTGCATTAACGTTGGGTGTGATACTGGCTGGTTTTGCCGCAAATCACTCCTACTAATAGGAAAATTAAGGTTTGAAAAGTAGTATAAACATTAAAAAATTTTATCATTGCAAAAAAACGAAGATTGAAACGCCTATCAAAGTAGTGCACAAATGGAATTCGCCGGGAGCGCATCTTTTGTTGTTTTTAAAACAAAGGCGGTAATCATTTAAATTTAAAACTTTAAGTTATCATACTTTAGCTATTGAACTGAAGTATTGTTCAATTGAAAAAGTTGAGATCACATATAAATTAAACTTGTTCGGCATTAAGGGCCAACATTTAGCGATTTTAGTTCTCTATTTTTCAATATAGTCTGCTGTATAAATTTTTAGAAGAATCCTAAAAGTATCGCAGAACAATGCTGGAAACCTCCCAAAACTACTCTGGAAACATTCAATAAATGTTTTCAAGCAGCCCAGAAATATTTTGGTAACATCCTATTCTGGAATCTTCTCGGAACAATTGTGGAAATATTCCATAACTACTCAGGAAGCATCCTAGAACTCTCCAGATTTCATTCCAGCACAGTCTTGAATGCATCCCAGAACTATTCTGAATGCATTCAATAAAGTCGCTGAAACGATCTAAAAGCTACTAACTACGCAGAATTACTCTGGAAACTTTCCAGAACCGTCTGAAAGTATCACAACTATTCTAGAAGCTTATAATAATTCAGGAACCATCCCAGAAATACTATTGACATATTTCAGATGAAATTCAGAAACATCCCAGAGCTACTCTGGAAGTAATACTATTTACTATTAAAATAATTTTAGAAGCATTCCATAGCAGTTCTGCAAGCATTCAAGATGAATTATGGAAAGAATTGCATTTCAGAACAATTCTGGGAGCATTCCATAACAGTTCTGGGGAAACAACTCAATCTCTTAAAAGGAGAAGAAGATTTGCTTCAAGAGAACTATTAATCTATTGAAGGTATGATAAATCCACGACGAAAAATATGAGCTTTTCAGGGTGCGGCAGAAAATAATGCGTAAATTGGTTCTATTTCTTTCCAATCCCATTTTCAACTAATTCAAGCAATAATATCAACATTTCCGAGTGCAGTTATCTTTATAAAGTCCTTTTAAACAAATTTATTCAATGTGTCCTCCATTTTTATTAATAACATCCTCGAGCCGACGCCGGAAGCCAGAGCATGCCTTTCGGACGTAGTCCTCCGACATTGACTGCCATGTGCGTGTTATGGTTGACTTCAGGGCTTTCACACTAGGGTGTGATGTTTTGCAGGCTCGTGCTTCAACATATGCCCAAATCGAATTATTCAACGGATTAAGATCTGGACTGCTAGGGGGCCACAAATCCTTCGGCCAAAACTTCATGTTATCGTTCAACCATTGTTGGGTTCGATTGGACGTGTGACACGGCGCTCCATCCTGCTGTAGGACAACGTTTTGGTCCTCGGAGAAGTTGGCCTTCACCCAGGGAAGCACTTGGTCCTTTAAAATACCGATATACACTTCGGTATTGATTTTAACTCCAGCATCAATGAAAACAGGTGGCATTTTCAAACCGTTGGACGCCACCAAGCCAAACATCATGACACCAGCCGGATGTTTGGTTTGAAATTTGAATTTCACTTTTCCGGAACGTTCTCCATTTTCTGCGGTGAAATGAACCGGTCCGTGCGGCTGTTGGCCACAGCATCGATGCTGAAAAGCTTTTCGTCGGAGAACAGGATTATCATTTTTTCCTTCTTCAACAAGGAAAGCAATCTCTTGGAACGAGTCACTCGTAGTTCCTTGACCCGGTTGTAATCAAGTGGCGTTTCATTCTGGCTTTGGAAGATACATGCAGGTCTTCTATGATGATTCTCCGCATGGATTTCTCCGAAATATTTGCTTCCTTAGCAAGTTTTATTACGTTCCAATTTTTGTAATTTGCACTGACCGATTTGATCACGTTCGGCGTGCGTGAAAAGCGCGGACGTTCGCTTCCCGGCTTCCGCTGCTTAGGACCATCCTGCAGGGACTTTTTTATGCGGTAAACTGTTGACAAATGGCACCCTACCACCTTGCCAATCTCTTTCGGCTTCTTCTGGGCGAGCAACAAATTGGTGATCACTTCTTTCGCGAACATTTTGACGAATTTGCAATAAAACAAATAGAATGTTTGGATGCAGCACTTGAAAGTAAACATAAACAAATACACTTCCGACAGAAATTAATCACTAGCTACACGAATTAACCCAATCCCCATTTTGAACATTTTCGCATTATTTTCTACCGCACCCTGTATGAATGAACATTACTTTTACAAACATTACGGCGTTTTAAAATAGCGTGTAATCTGAATTCAGAACATTGGCAACCTCCAAGTTTCAAAAATAGACCACTGACACAAACCCAAATTTCTTGATAGGTTCAAAAAAAAAAAGGGATTTGAACCACCAGAGAAGTTGCCCTAAGTTGTTTATTCTTATATTTATGCATTCAGTCATAAAGTTTTTGTTGTAATGCAACGACTAAAGACAACAGCTGTCATTTTTCATGTTAGCAGTTTAAATGTCCGAACGACGGTTGATTCGAACTGTTGCCTTCGTTCGTGATATTTTTGTACCTATACTCTATTTCCAAACTAACCAAATTTGTGTATGATCTTCTACTCAAATTGGTCAAATGTGATGCTACTTAAAAATGCACGAACATAGTTGATGGTGACAAGATGAAAAACAGTCAACATCGACATGAAACCGATCGATGTTGTTTAATTCACAACTTGTGACTCCCAACTTTTTAAACTCATTTTTGAGTAGCTACTCAAGCGTGTATGTCAAATACTGTTTGAAGAGGTGTACTGACACCAATTAAGTGGATTACCGAGGTGGATCTGCTCCATCTGCTTAGGTTGTATAAGTTGTACGATACAAGCTATGTCACAGCTCCATACGCAGGGCGCAGTTTGATGTCCGTGCGAATATTGACGTCACCATTTGTGCTCGAATAATTTTCGGCTTACAAATGCAAATGCATTTGATTAGAGTAAGTTGTGCTTATGAGCAAAGCAGACACTTTCTTGATGCGTCATAAGACTTTATTTTTGAAAAATTATCTTGTTTTCGACCGAAATTGTTATTGAAAGTGTACCTGAAGTGCTTCTAAACGGGGTTTTCGTACGGGTGTGCCTAAATTTCTGCTTTCCCGGTTGATTTTCGGATAAACTTTCGTATCAGAAAAAAACCCGATGCCTCGACTAGCATTTTCTGTCTTAACATTCCTGCAACTGCCAAAGAAAATGCCAAGTGAAGGCACATATGTAAGCTGTTAAGACGGATCCGTTCAAAAATAATTTTTAACAAAAATTTATTTCAAAAAGTAGACGCCATTTGCTGGTGAAAAGCAACGAACGCAGCCAACGTGCATATACGCGTGCTAGACTTGCACTTAATTTCAGCTACATCGGTGGTCACCGTTTCGTAATGCTAGTTGCATATCTAACGGGTGGCTTAGCTATGATAATTTTATTTATAGCTTGCATTTGTTTTCTCGCCAGTGCATGAAATTAATTATTATTTATTAAATTACTGTTTTGATAAATTATTAAATTAGGAATCAACATCCGAAATTTTCATTTAACGGCTGAACAAGCTAGTGTTATTTCAGAGGTGGCCTTTGGTGAGATCTTTCTAATTATAAATATATTACAAAAACCATTTTTTCAATAATACTTTATACGTGCCTGGTTTGGAAGTTTCAAATTTCCAAATCTGGTACTGTGTTACAATACCCTTATCAAAATGATATCAGTAGTGTTTAGTTTTACAATTGTGTTTACAATTAATCGTACAATGTACAAAATGTACAACACCTTCTTTTGACCTAGAGCTAGGAGATAATGTTTTGCCGTGGTAAGAGAAAGTCAATGAAGTGAATCGATCATCAAGCATAGGCCTTTTCAAATGTTGCGTAAGAAATCTGATAATCAAAAAGGCGACCGTGTAACGTTCGTGTAATTAAATGGTTAAGAATCGCTCGACTTAAGTGGAGGCTTTAGCGGTTGTTCTGAGAGTCAAAGTGTCAAAGGTGATTTCGACTTTCGGAATAACCCAATTTCAGTACCGGAATTAACAGAGTTATTAGTAAGCATACACATACCACCCCAAAAGATACATTGTTCAAGCTTTATGGCAAAATCTGTTTCAATGTGGCTCATCAGTATGGAAACGCATAATCAAAACTTCAACCAAAAATATACCGAAAGTAGTGAGATTCATACACACTCAACATGGACAATAAACCAGAATAGGTAAAAACACATACACACACACCCCAGCCCTAGAAACAAATCGACAACAGGAAAGAACTTTTATCAATACAACTAACAGTACTCATCCATTTTACTGCAGTGTATATTTGTATTCAAACAAATATTGATGTTTTAGAAGACAAAATCTAACATAGATAAAATTTAAGCTATAATCTGTGACATGTAAGCCTGGGTGAGATTCAAATTGGAGAAAGTTTAGCAGAAATCTTGAATACAAGAAATGGAATGGTTGTAGACAATGTACGTAAAGAACATGAATCATAAGGCTTTAGCTGTTTGAAATAACTATGATTGTTTTTCAAGAAGAGTCGAACTTATAAGTTAGGATGGTTGCCTCAAGCGAAATGTGAGTCAATGGGTTCCGTTATTACTAACTTAATCAAAACAATGTACTAAAACTCGTATTTTTTGTGTAATGGCGCTAGGAAAAGGAACGAATTTCGTTGGAACAAGAAAATTGTTGATGTTGACTGATCAATAACCGTACATGTTCAGTTCGTAGAATCATTTTTTCATTTTTCACTCAAACATCACTGGAGTATTATCGTGATGCTGAAAACATCATTTAGAGATTAAGTGTTGCGTATTTGAAAGTACTGGTTTGTGAAAATGGAAATATGTTATCTAAATTATTAAAATTGTAGGCTTACAAATAGTCGAATAAGTCGATTGATGTACATTACGAAACGTTTTACTCATGTTTATTTTTGTTTTCTATTTTTGTTTGTTACGTAGATATTATGGAATGCGCCCTCTAAAAGCGGTAAGCATAGCGGATCGAGATCCATTTAAATTTTGTTTTCGTATTTTTAAGTATTTAGTGTACAAAGTCTAAATTATTTATTGTGTTTTTTTTTTCGGAAACTAATCCCAGTTAGGTTGATTGAAAAGTTGTTACAATAAAATATGTGAAAATAATTAAAGTACATCGCTGGCGTTCGTTGTCATTGGGGATTTAAACTACTGCGTCCATTCAAATGTTTGGAGCTCACCATAATCCGAAAGGTAATCCTTGAGTAAGAATACATACTCGTCAATTTATTTAAAAATAAGGAAAAACAGATTTACATTGTTTAAAAATACCAAAAAATTTTTTTTTTTTTTTCCACTTCCCCTTGTTTATTACTTTTTTTTCTCTAGACACACCAGAAAGGAAAAAAAAAAGTCCCCTTCCTTCTTTTTTTTGAATTTCTCCAATTTATTTGGTTCTAATCAAAATTAACACACAGAAGTCTCTTTTTATATCATATTTTTGATATTCTTTGAAAGTTTCACTTGTGGAATACAGATTTTAATAATTGATTGCATAGATCTTTCGGTTTTGTAATTCAATCCTGTTTACTAAGTTCACAGCACAGAACGGAAGTATATCTTGAACGTCAAATAATGATGAATTTTGAGTGCTCTTAGTCGCGACATCTTGCGGTTGAAGTCACACATTTTACACGGAAAATAATTTAATCTGCTCAAAGCTTAGACAACATTATTAGACCTGCTTGTATAAAGTAGCAAGGTACTTACATGAAGGTTTGTTCCTCTTGGAACGAATAAATAAATATAAATAAATAGATATGTTTAATGATTTGACCTCAAATAAACTTCTCAGACTTTTCTATTGTGTGAATAAGAAATGCGATGTGTACGTACATCGATTTTTTCATACCATATACATATCACACTCTATCACCTCACACTTAAGCATTTGGAGAAGTCTATAATCAGATTATAATACTTCTTTTAAAATAACAATTTACTGTTTGTAATATGTAACAATTTAATCGACTTTTTGGGACCTCTATGGGACTTTGTATGAAAGTTAACTGTAACTAAATATTTGTAGTGTCAATTAAAAAAACTTATTTTATTTTAATTGAAATCGTCTATGTGATCGCTAAAATTGATTTTGTGCTCATAAAAAAAATAATTTAACGGAATATAAAAAGCAACATTTATTTATTGATTTAACAACCCAATTTTGGAAACCGACCTATGCATTTCAACATTAACCTTAATTTAAAAATTGTAGCTCGGAAAAATTACGTGTCATAGAAAAACTGTTTGACAACAAATGGAATTGTATAATTAACTTAATTAAAAAAATATTAACACCGAGGACATTTTTTTTTATGCAAAAAATTTTATAACACTAAATTTTTAGTATTTCAAACCCTCTTTTATTCTCTTCATTTTTTGTGCAAAAACTTGAAGACATTAGAAGAAATATCAGCATTGGCATGTCTTATCGTTTGTCTTAACCTATTATCGGTAAATGAAACCGTGAAGTTTTGTTTTGCGAAGTGGGTATCTGGAACATGAAGTACCTTTGCGTAAAATCTCAGAACTTAAATAATTCAGTAACCCCATGACGATAAGACGACGTAGAAACCTACATAAATTAAAAAAAAATCAGTTGCGTAGTCCGTTAGCCTTGGCATGGATTACTTAGAATTATCGGAAAACTGCAATATGTACCTCATTTAATTTGTTCGAATCATTCAACGGAATATCCTCACAAAAATCTTTTAAGTGAGTTAAGTAATTGCTTTTTAATTACGTTATAATTGCTTATTCTTTGAAGTATGTGCGTGTTTCGTCTACTATTTGCAGGCCTTCCCAGTAACAGTGGTGTCTGAGTACTAAGTTATCTTCGTCATTGGAAACGTAAGTTTCACAGAAAAATTATGGAAAAACTGTCAAATACACGCACACGCAAACGCAACGTATCTATTATGGGTAGGCCTTCAAAATGAGGTATATTCTCGGATATTAAAACCAACTGTTTGGCAAAGGTAATGGTTTTGTTCAAACTGGATTTGAAATTCATGAATGATAATTTGACTCTTACTTTCTTGATCAGCAACTGGTGTATTGAACTTGTGTAGATTTGATATCAAGCTTAAATGATCTATAAATGTTTCATATAACGTTTTAGGAAATAGATCTATTGACATTAATTCACCGTTCTCCATATTTCACACGAATTGTTTTCCCAACTGGTTATTGTAGTGACGTCATCTACGTTTTTGTTATACCTTATGTGTGTGATTTAGAGCCCTCGATTGTGGTTGCTATGACATTTCTCGAAGTATTTTTTTTGAGACAGAAGCATGAAAAAACAAAGAATAATGCGGGGAAAAACTTGTGCTATTTTAAATTGATTCAGCACATTAGCATCCAACAATGTTTCGTTTTTTTTGCACTGGCTAAGAGGTACGTGAATTATCAATGTATAAAGAATAATTCATTACAGAATTCGTACTTCTAGGGGATTTAGTAATAGTATTTTTTTAATGAGATTATCACAGAAAAATATGGAAAAATCACAAAATGAAGTGTTGTTGTTTTTTCTTCAAGTAACCAGAGCATACTGTGATGATCATATGGCAGCAAATATACCACTCATACAAGTTGATTTGACGTTTCTTCAACACTATAAAAATAGAATGAGTAGAAACAAATAAAATCGAGATACTTTTTACACCACACAATTTTTCACTTTTCGTGTCATTGAATCGTTCTAAGTTGCCCTTCCGTTCCGTG
>JAHHFK020001769.1:0-44710 GCA_024533555.2 Aedes koreicus | reverse complement strand
GCTGCTCTTCCTCACGAAAACTGTCAAACTCATCGTCCGACACGTCTTCCGGCTGATCTGATTCCGGACGGTTGGCTTCATCCTCCGATCCACGATCTGCATATTGCTCGCTGTTCACAGGAATAGTTACGATGGCTAGCCTACCACCTTCGCCGTATTCTGGATTCTTCAACTCATCGAAGTCCACGTCCCGAGCATGAATAATGCGCCCTGTCGACGGATTCCACACACGGTAGCCATTGTGTGCATAACCCACGAAAATACCCTTCCACGCCTTGTCATCCAACTTTTTCGCACCTCCTTTGGAACATGAACATATGCAGCACAGCCAAATGAACGGAGCTTGCTGACGTTCGGCTTGCGTCCTTCCCACAATTCGTACGGTGTGACATTAGAAGCAATCGCCGACGTGGGACTACGGTTCAACAAATACGCAGCCGTTTGGATCGCCTGCCCCCAGAAACGTCGATCAGCCTTGGAGCTCTCTCGACAAGAGTGCGGTTCAACCGCTCGCTAACGCCATTCTGTTCCGGTGTGTGGGGAACCGTCCATTCCACCTGGATGCCCTTCTCTGTACAAAATCGATCGAATTTCTTGTTTTTATACTCACCGCCGTTGTCGCAACGCAAGCGGTGTACCTTTCGTCCGAACTTTGCTGTCACCAACGCCTCGTAGAATTGGAAATACTCGAAGACTTCATCCTTTGACGACATCAGAAACACCATGACGAAGTGGCTCCAGTCGTCGGTGAAGGTCACAAAGTACTTCATTCCCGACAATCCAACCGGTGACACTGGACCGCATACATCTGAGTGTACCAACTCTAACACACGCGACGACATCTTGCCTTCGCGCGCGACGAACGGCTTACGCGTCTGTTTGCCGACGAGGCAAGGCTCACACACGATCAAGTTTTTGTCCTTCACACGATTGTCCAACTTCATGCCAGTAACCATGTCGTCACGAATTAACTTCTCAAGGCTACGGGAATTCAAGTGACCGAAACGACGATGCCACAGCTCGACTCACTCGCACGACACTTGTTCGAATAGAAGTTCAAACGGTACAGTCTGCCAACGCGCGCGCCCGTAGCGACTAGTGGATTTCCACTTTTCCGGCTTGGTATGTCACTTTCATTCCAACTTCATCGACGCGCATCACGGAAAACAAAATAACACCGGAGCTCAGGAACATACAAAACATTCTTCACCGTGCATTCTATCTTCTTTCCGTTCACGTCGGAGATCACTGTGACGTTACCAGAGAACTTGGCCACAATCGATTCATCGTTCTTGGCAATCGCGATCTCGATCGGACACTCTAACGGTTTCGGATCATCGAACAACGCCTTCTCATTCACTAAATGATCCGAGCACCCGGAATCGATAAACCACTGTACTTTTTTCGGTTCTGCCGGGGCATCGATTCCCCTGCTGACGCCAACGAAACACACTCCACTTTGTTCAGCGACGTTCGCTTTAGATTTGTTCGATTTATCACTTTTGCTGTCCACTTTCTTCTTCGTCGGGCACTCCGACAGTTTGTGGCCCTCTTGTTTACAACCGAAACATTTTATTTTCTTGTTCCTCGTAAACTTCTTCGCTCCAGAGAAAGCAGCTCCTCCATCGCCCCCGCTAGCAGCACTTGTTTCGACGCTCTTTCGCTTGGTTTCCTCGTCCAGCAATCTGCATTTAACGAACTCTAAGGAGAGGGTTTCCTCCGGCATCGTCTCTAATGCAGTCACCACCGTCGAATAATAATCGCCCATCGTCAGCAGCAGGTAGCATATCAAATCGACTTGCTCCAATACTGCATCCGTCGCTTTGTATTCCCGCGCGAGCTTATCAAATTTCAGGAAATGCTGTTGCAGTGATCCACCTCCAAATCGCGTAGTAAGCATCGTTCGCAACAGATGCATCCTACTCGCGATGCTCCGGCGCTCGAATACACGATGCAGTGCATCCCAAATGTCTTTTGGAAACTGCTTGTCGTGTATGTATTCGAGTTGGGAATCATGAATGCGCGACACAAGTAGAGACTTACACTTTCTATCTTTCTTTGTACGCTTTTTCCTTTTTCTTCTCTTCTCTCTCCTCTCCCGCCTCCGTCATCATTCTCTCTCCCCCCCCCCCCCCCCCCCCCCCCCCCCCCCCCCCCCCCCCCCCCCCCCCCCCCCCCAGCACCACCACCACACCCACCCCCCCCCCACCTCTCCCGCCGACAAACGCCGGGACAAGCCGCCCCCCCCCCCCCCCCCCCCCCGCAACACCACAACACACCACAAAAACAAAAACCCACCAAACCCCCCCGCCCCTGGCCCCCACACCCCAGTGGGTTTCGGATTTACGGAGAAACCCAATAAAAGAAACCGGACATAACGAGAGTAATTCAACACGTGTATTCGCGGTTTATAGTAATACATAGGTTATCATATTTGACATTTGGAAAAACAGTCAAGTCTTAATAAAATGGTACACAGTAGAGGCGGGGTATTCATACAGGCCTGGTTTTATTTATTTATTTATTTATTTATTTATTCGTCAACAGATAAAAATGTTTATCCCAATGACAACTAGATAAAACTTAATTACATACAATAACTAACACATACATCTTCGGAAACAACGCTTATTAACATCACGGGATACATTAAAATTAAACACGTTATAACAGCTGTTGAAAACGCGACACATGCTTAGCACAGGTTCGTGTTTGCCGTAGTTGGTCCTTGAGTGCCGGTTTATAAAGAAAGATTGTAAACGTAGGTTTCGTCGTCGAGTGTTGATGTTCAAGAGACCAAGTAAAGTTGAACAGTCGATGTTTCCCTGAAGGAGGTCACCAACGAAACACGCTTTGGCCACCATACGCCTCCCTTCCAACAATTCCAGGCTGATGAGCTTACACCGACTTTCATAACTTGGCAATCTGCGAGGGTCTTGCCAACGAAGATGTCGCAAAGCAAAGCGTATAAACCTTCGCTGAACGGCTTCGATCCTCTGGACTGCATTTTGGTAGAAAGGGGACCAAACGACAGCACAGTACTCCAAAAAAGGACGAACCAAAGAGCAAAATAGTGCCTTCAGGCAATAAACGTCTTTGAAGTTTTTTGCGAAGCGGAAGATGAATCCTAACTGCGATGAGGCTTTAGAAACAATATAGGCAATGTGATTCTCGAATGACAGTTTGGAGTCGAGCATTACTCCCAGATCCTTGACTGTTGTTTCACGTTTCAAGCGTGTTCCTCGAAGGATGTACTCGTGGAGATACATCGCACGTTTTCGGCCAAAGGAGATAGCCGAGCATTTGGATACATTTAAGGACATTCTGTTGATCCGGCACCAGTCGTCGAACACTTGTAGTTCCTGTTGAAGAAAATCGGCGTCTTCTGGACATTTTATGACGTAGTACAGCTTTAGGTCGTCCGCGTAGGATAATTTCAGGCATCTGAGGACCAAGTTCACGTCGTTCATATATAACAGGAAAAGAAATGGACCAAGGTGGCTGCCTTGCGGAACGCCAGATGTTACTGAGAAGCTGGACGAGGCATAATCTGAGATCTTCACAGACATAGTTCTACCAGTCAGGTATGAGCGGAGTCAGTTCAACAATTGATCGTGAACCCCCATTTTGTCGTATTTGGAAATTGCAATCTGATGGTTCATTTTATCGAAGGCCGCAGAGAGATCTGTGTATATGGCGTCTACTTGATGACCGCGTTCCATTTCGCGGATGACGAACGATGTAAATACGGTGAGGTTGGTCGCCGTCGAGCGCTTGGGCATAAAACCGTGTTGTTCAGGAGAAATAGTATGTGAATAGTCATGGACCAGCCTTTGAAGAACAATTAGTTCGAATAGCTTAGATACAGCACTTAGTGCAGCAATCCCACGATAGTTGGTGACGGATCGTTTGCATCCCTTTTTGTGTATTGGGAAAACAAACGACTCTTTCCAGCATTCAGGAAACATACCGGAAGTTAATGACAAATTGAAGACCATAGCCAGGGGCACAGCCAGTGTGTTAAGGCAACGCTTCAGGACAATTGAAGGAATACCATCAGGACCACATCCAGTTGAGCTTTTCATCTGCTTCCCTGCTAAAATCACCATATCACTATGGATAGTGAGTGCAGATCCAAATACAGACAAACGGGGAACATTGCTAGTAGCTGCTTCAAGGCCCTCGGCATCCAGCATTTCGTCGCAGAAGACACTGCTAAACTGCGTACGGAACAAGTTGGCGATATCCGCGACAGAGTCAGCTTCGTGAGTGCCGTCAGTCATGGTGGATGGTAAGCCGGTTTCCTTCCGTTGATCATTCACGAACCGCCAAAAGCTTTTCGGTTTCGTTTTAAGACGGCTCTGCAATTGAGACTGATGAGAGTTGTATAAGCTGTTATTGAGGTGTTTGTAGTCGTCGTTGGCGCGTGCGTAAATTGTCCTCGTAGAATCGGTGCGATATTTGCTGTGTTTCCTAAGAGCAGCCCTTTTAACTCGTTTCAAATGTTTGAGGTCGGAATTAGACCAAGCAGGTTTGGGAGGCTTACGGTTGAGTTTCTTAGGCACGAATTGATCAACGGCGTACAGCAAAATGTTACACAAAGTCGAGGCAGCAGAATTCGTATCCCCGTTTGCAAGGGTCGTGTTCCAATTCACGCCGGCGAGAAAGTTATTCATTCCCACGAAATCAGCTTGGGTGAAGTCATAATAAACGTTTTCGATGTTGTCATGGAAGCTGTACTTAGGATTAAACTCCAGTGTCAGTAGCAGAGGGGAATGATTTCTGCAGCTTTTGACAAGCGGTGTCGGAGCTAGAAGAACGGAACATCTTTGACCCAATTCTTCGCTAATGAAACATAGATCCAGCAAACGGTTATTCGCGTTCGGAATGCCATTAACTTGCCGAAGTCTGGCGGTAGAATAAGCATCAAGCAAGGAGAGCGAAGCCGGTCTGAATGACGAACATGAATTGTCTGGATAGCGGAAGCCGTTAGTATCGATATGCCATGAAATCGTGCTGAGGTTAAAATCTCCCACGATAATGATGTTGTCGCTGGGTCCCATTTGTGACACGATCCAATCCAAAGAAAGAGCGTGCTTTTCGATAAGGCTGCTGTCACTAACACGATCGGGGGGAATATAGACCACACAGATAAACAGTGTCCCGGTTTTAGTGGATATCGCCACCCAAATATGTTCGACCGTTGAGTCCTCTGGAGGCTTCAGAAGTCGAGATTTGAATTTTGAGCGCACGGCAAGAAGAACTCCACCACCAGATTTCTTGTTGCTATTGAGCGACGATCGGTCTTGCCGGTAGACATAATACGTGTTGTCGAACAGTTGCTTCGATAATGTGTTTATATTGAGCCAAGTTTCCGTGAAGGCGTAAACATCGTAGCATGCGTCACTGCATGCCAACTGGTACTCGGCGAGCAAACTGTTGATACCACCTACGTTCTGGTAGTACAAAAGGGCTTTCAATGAGGGGGCAGAGGATTCGGCAGGCAGCGATCTGAAAGATGAGGCAGCATCAGCCCGAGCAACGTCATTAGATGAAGGATACTTGCCATGGATGGCAGCTTGGAGAGCCCTGTCCCCATCGCTAGACCCAGGGCCGGGACGACTTTGACGGCTGGAACTAGCAGTTAGAACATCGTTGAGACCGGCAGTGGGCACAGCTGAGCTAGGAGGGTCCAGGGCTTCCATACTGCTTTGTGACGTGCGTCCCAGACCGGTTGAAGTGACGGTCGATGTGTGTTGATGACGAGCATGGGCGAGATGACAGGTATGTAGCAGGCTGGCGGGCGTTGATAACGGCGGTCTAGTGGAAGCATCAGCAGGAGAAAGATGGCTGGAATCGGAAGATATATCAGGAAGCGTACGCTCTACAAACTGCGGGTACTTGCCTGAATTCGCAGCTTGGAGAACCTCTTCGTCAGAAGCGACATCAGGACCGCAACGACTCCGATGAACGACGACAGCAAAAGGCGGGACTGTGTCGAACTGAGAAGAGGTCTCCATGGTACTGTTTACTGCGCGTCGCGGTGTAGTTATTCCTCCTCCATGGCGCCATCTCCCGACGCCGACTGAAAAGTTCGAGACGTTCGGTTTCCAAATGATGCAAGAGTCGGCGTTTGGGAAGGTTTCCAAAAATTTGCGGCTGATCTGCTATCCTTAAATTCCCGGAAATAGATGCCTTTCGGCCACGTTGATGAAGAGAGAGCTTTTTCCTTCAAATCGGCGCTCAATCCAATTTTGAAGGAGATGAAAGACATTGAGCTGACGTCCTTTCCGTTGGCTACTAGTCTTAAAACCTCCACGTCCTCGGTGCCGAGGCGATGCGTTGCTAAAGCTCGTACCTGCTCGACGGTGACATCGCGGGAAATTCGTGACAGGTATAGCCAAAACTTTCTGCTAGAACCTTGATTTACGGCCGCCAAATTGCCGAGTGATGGGGATACTGACTCGGCTGAGCCACACATGAGAGGTTCTTGTGGAGGCTTTTTCGATTCAGGTCTGCCGAAAAGTCGACGACGAACGGAAACGTTAGCATTATCGGTGCGCTTCGTGTTGCCAGAGGTTGCACCTTTACATAAATATCGCAGGATTTTGAACTATGGTACACAGTATGGTGGGAATATATTTTTCTGCGATACATTGAAAACTTGTCTCCCATATGGGAGAAGGATTTTTGCATCAGTTGGCAGTGAAAATGGGGTTGGTTCGTTCTCAATGAACGAGGTCACCAGGCAAGATTATTACTTCCAGACCGTTCATCTATGACTTTCATGCTTAATGGAAATGATGAAACGTGCAGATCTCCGATAATGTTACATTTTCACTTGACGACGATTTTCATGAAACTCCCACGTCTGTTGGTCAGTTCTCCAAACCGACGGTCTGTGGTTTACCAACTTCTCAACCAATCCCAATCTTCAAATAAAATCAGCAATCAGAGAGAAAATCCGTTCAATTGCGTCACTAGCCCTGCCATTTTCGACCAAACCAATTAAATTGACTACCGCTTGAGCCTGCCACCATCCGGCTTCCGTATCATAGCGCCAATAAATGTCGATTACCTACTACCGGACTGCAACATATTTTTTCCTGCTCCACGACCCACGTAGGTCCACATTTTTTTTTTTCATTCTGCCAGCCCTTAACGCCAATTCTGTGCCGATTATTATGATTACGATTATTGCTTGCTCATCCGAGTGATATAATTGTTATTGCGTTAGTTTACTGCGAGATCAATGAGAAACGGAAACAGGAAATTATGGTGAATGGATGGGAAATAAAATCAGAGCATGGAATAATGCCCGCATTTTTTGCGTTGTTTCGGTTTTGATTGGATTTTCCTGTGTGCCACTTTAAGCCACTTGCGTGTATCTTGTGAGTTGGCACGAGGTTCTGGTCATGTTTTGAACTGCAACGAGTATATTCAAAAATTACACCAAGTCTCCATACACTATAGCTGCATACTTTTCAACGAACCCTTACTAATTTAGCATCTTGAATCCATATCGATAGTCATCTGTCTCCTGACCGTGTCAACGATGCAACATTGGCGTCTCGACATTGCGAATCATTGGAATGGATTACTTCTCGTATAAGATATTCATCATGGAGGATTTTAACATGCGCTCCGTCAGCTGAACTCAAGGTCCATCGGTATATCTCTATCCCAACCTTGTTCACTCATCGATGAGCTCAGTTCAGAAACAGCTTTTGGATGATTACAGTACGGCAGGCCCCCCCCCACCCCCCTTTTTCCCCCCCCCTTTCCCCCCCCCCCCCCCAAAACCCCCCCCCCCCCCCCCCCATTTTTTAAATTCCATTTATTTCTCCCCCCCCCAAACCTAAATATCACAAAAACACACCCCACCAAAAACAACTTTTTTTTTACTAAAATAAACAAAAAAATATTATAAAAAAAAAAACAAAAAAAACAACCGCCGAATTTTTTATTTTCTTTTTACACCCCCCCCCACATCAAAAAACCCCCAAAAACCCCCCCCAAACCCCCAAATATCCTCCCTGGTCAAATAGAAATCTTAGAGGTCTGAAGTCAGCTAAAAGATCTGCTCCTAAACAATTCTTAAGGTGACCGTTTCAGCGGGACGAAATCATAAGTCTTTAAATTATTTGTTAGGGAAAATCTGGGAAAACCAAAATTTCACGCACGACAGTTTCTAGCTATTATCAATACCTTTCATTTGGTGTGAAATTTTTTTTGAAATATTTTGTAAATTTCGAGTCTTATCAAATTTGGTGATCGGACTTCAGGTTTTTCCTTCCTCCCCAGAATCATAGCAAAAATAATGTTAGCTCACTTTGTGAATTGCTTTCAAAATCAGCGTGGCGTGCATCCAAACATTGAAAGTAAAAAGCAATTTTTGTTTGATCAACATTGAGAACCATGCTGGGAATCATATGGCTCTCCAAAAGATCCGGAACGTCCGTAAAAGTGGACAGTTCTAGGAATTAGTCCCATATGGATGAAATTTTCTTTTTGCAATCAACATTCAGTTTATGAAAGTATAATAGAACGAACTTCAATTCGTGGTCTGAAAATGTTCCTTCAGAGGCCATATG
Source organism: Aedes koreicus (assembly GCA_024533555.2). Classification (NCBI taxonomy): domain Eukaryota; kingdom Metazoa; phylum Arthropoda; class Insecta; order Diptera; family Culicidae; genus Aedes; species Aedes koreicus. The sequence continues at coordinate 36,116 of JAHHFK020001769.1, read as the reverse complement.
GTGGCCAACCGGAAGATCCGGAACCTCCGTAAAAGTGGCCAGTTCTTGGAATTAGTCTCAAAACGAAGACTTTTTTGCAATCAACATCTAGTTTGTGAAAGTAGAATGAACTTCAATTTGTGGTCTGAAGATGTCCCTTCAGAGGTCGTATGGTGGCCACCCGGAAGATTCGGAACATCCGTGAAAGTGGCCAGTTCTTAGAATTAGTCCCAAAAAGACGATTTTTTTTTTTTTGCAATCAACATTTAGTTTGTGAAAGTAGAATGAACTTCAATTTGTGGTCTGAAGATGTCCCTTCAAAGGTCGTATGGTTGCCACCCGGAAGATTCGGAACATCCGTGAAAGTGGTCAGTTCTTAGAATTAGTCCCAAAAAGACGATTTTTTTTTTGCAATCAACATTTAGTTTGTGAAAGTAGAATGAACTTCAATTTGCGATCTGAAAATCTCCCTTCATGTGGTGGCCACCCGGAAGATTCGGAACATCCTTGAAAGTGGCCTAACTAAATGTTGATTGCTAAAAAAATCATCTTTTTGGGACTAATTCTAAGAACTGGCCACTTTCACGGATGTTCCGAATCTTCCGGGTGGCCACCATACGACCTCTGAAGGGACATCTTCAGACCACAAATTGAAGTTCATTCTACTTTCACAAACTAGATGTTGATTCCAAAAAAGTCTTCGTTTTGAGACTAATTCCAAGAACTGGCCACTTTTACGGAGGTTCCGGATCTTCCGGTTGGCCACCATATGACCTCTGAAGGAACATTTTTAGACCACGAATTGAAGTTCGTTCTATTATACTTTCATAAACTGAATGTTGATTGCAAAAAGAAAATTTCATCCATATGGGACTAATTCCTAGAACTGGCCACTTTTACGGACGTTCCGGATCTTTTGGAGAGCCATATGATTCCCAGCATGGTTCTCAATGTTGATCAAACAAAAATTGCTTTTTACTTTCAATGTTTGGATGCACGCCACGCTGACTTTGAAAGCAATTCACAAAGTGAGCTAACATTATTTTTGCTATGATTCTGGGGAGGAAGGAAAAACCTGAAGTCCGATCACCAAATTTGATAAGACTCGAAATTTACAAAATATTTCAAAAAAAATTTCACACCAAATGAAAGGTATTGATAATAGCTAGAAACTGTCGTGCGTGAAATTTTGGTTTTCCCAGATTTTCCCTAACAAATAATTTAAAGACTTATGATTTCGTCCCGCTGAAACGGTCACCTTAAAGAACCCAACCCCCACACAATATAACATCTCATAAAATACAAAAACAAACACCAAAACAAAAAATTTTACAAAAAATAACCACCACACACCCAACAAACTAAAAAACACCCCCAACAAAACCCCTACTTCCCCCAACAACAAAAAAAAAAAAAATAGGGAAGAAAAGACCTCCCCCCTCTCCCCCCCACAACCGCCCCCCCCACAAAACATTTCTCCCCATTTTATACACACAAACCGCTACCCCTCCCCAGTTGTCCCAAACCGTAGCCAATGTACCCCCCCCTCCCCCCCTTTGGTCCCCTCCCCCAATAAGGCCCGGGATCCGAAAAAAATGCGCCATTTTTATCCGTGTGTAACTTTTTTGTCCGGGGGTAAAAATTGATGAAAATCTAGCTATAACTATTTTAAAGTGAATTGTTTATGTGCCAAATTTCATGACAATCGGTTCAGTGATTATTGAGATGTCATCAAAACAAGAAGAAAATCGCAGGAGAATTTCGCGCGCCGTCATGGAAAATCCAACTGCGACCATGAGATGGATCGGAAGACAACTGGGGATCACCCATACAGCTGTGTCTCGGGTGGTAAAATCGTTTAAGAAATCCCAAAACGACCGAGCGGCGGGCTGGAAGTGGAAGAAAGACAGCTGACGCTCTGAATGAAGGAGCAATCGAAGCAACTCGACCTATTTGAATCCAATCGTAGCAAGCTAGATTAAGAAATTGTTAAATAAACGATGGTTCACATTCATCACTCAACCAAAGCGGTCACTCTTATACTTTGCTCCAAGAGGTTAGCCGACCCACTCAAGCTGACTGGTCGGAAACAAAACGCATGCTGCGGTATCTTTACACAACCGCAAACTTGAAGTTGCAGCTAGGAGGTGAAGGAACACTGGAAGCCTACGTGGACGCTGACTGGGCTGGCGATTGCGTGGACCGGAAGAGCAATACTGGATTCGTGTTCTGTTCCTGCTTGGTGGACCTATCAGCTGGACAGCAAGGAAGCAACAGTGTGTCACACTTTCATCGACTGAGGCGGAATACGTCGCACTATTCGAAGCCAGCCGTGAATTGCTTTGGCTTCTCAAACTTATGAACGACGTGGGAGAAGTGGTCGTAAATCCCATTACGGTGCAGGAGGACAACCAAAGCTGCATTGCAATGCTGCGACCCGAAGGAACAAATAACCGAACGAAGCACATTGACACACGGTACAACTTCGTCAAGGATCTGGTTAGTACCAGAGTCATGGATGTTATCTATTGTCCCACAGAACTAATGATTGCTGACATCCTCACGAAGCCGTTAGCAAGAGTCAAGTTGGAACAGCTACGAAACCAGATTGGCCTGCAGTGCGTCGAGCTTGAGGAGGAGTGAAGGAGCAATCAAAGCAACTCGATCTATTTGCAATCCAATCGTAGCAAGCTTGATTAAGAAATTGTTAAATAAACGTTAGTTCACATTCATCACTCAACCAAAGCGGTCACTCTTATACTTTGCTCCAAGAGTGAAGGCCCGGAAGTAATCCAAACCTTTCGATTCGCGACGCGGCTCTGAAGGCAAAGTGTTCCGCCTGGTTCGTTCAGCAATCCATGAAACGAGCTGGGCTTCATGTATTCAAGGTCCGCAAGGCATCGAACCGGCGTGATCAACAAAACACGGCGGCCAAATCCCGCGCAAGGAAGCTGTATCGAGAGTGGTTAACGAAACCGATGTGTGTGGTTATGGATGACGAAATCTACATCAAGGCAGACGCAAAACAGATACCGGGGCTGGAGTTCTACGTTGCCAAATCACGGTTCGATGTTCCGGAAGACACAAGGAAGAAGAAAGTGGACAAATTCGCCTAAAAATACTTGCCCTGGCAGGCCATATGCTAATGCGGTAAACTGAATAAACCGTACATCACAACGGGTACTATCAACAGCGAAATTTTCCACACCGAGTGTCTCCAGAAGCGTCTGTTGCCCTTCCTGCGGTCCCACGGAGGCGAGACATTATTTTGGCCGGACCTGGCATCATGCCATTACGCGCGATCGACGTTCACACTTAGAAAATTTTACAGTATTCGGTAATTTTTTACCGAACTTTCAACAGCTGAACGTTCGGTAATCCGATTTACCGGATTTCGTTGAAATTTTACAGTATTCCGGTAAAAAAATTACCAGAACTTGTCAAATTTTACCGAAATCCGTTAAATCGGTTTACCGAACGTTCAGCTGTTGAAAGTTCGGTAAAAAATTACCGAATACTGTAAAATTTTCTAAGTGTGTTGGATTGATACAGAGACAATAAAGTTGTTTTTGTACCAAAAACCTGCCGACGCTCCAAATTCACCAGAGATTCGCCCGGTGGAAAGATTTTGGGCCATACTGAAGGCCAAAGTTCGAAAATCGTCCAATGTGTCTAAGAACGAGCTAGAGTTGAAAAGAATGGATGAAAGTGACCAAACCAAAACCAAATTTATTTATTTTTATTTCGTCAAACAATCAATCGTAGACTACATTAATGTTCTTATATCCTATAATTACCTAATGTATTGAGATATTTTTTCAATTTTGTACGAGGCCTACTGAGGTCAATCATTTCACTGTGTTGATGATAAGCATTCATCATCTGATTTAATGGTCCGAATTTGTACGATGGTGATCTAAAGCAAACAAATTTCGGGTCGGGTAGGCACATAAAAGTTCAATTTTGATAATAATTCAGTTGATTCTATTCGTTGCGAAACGAGGTCGTTAACAAATGAGACCATAGCATGATCTCGACGCTCTTTCAATGATTGAATGTTGATCAACAATTAACGTGCTTCATAAGGAGTGTATCGAAAATAAGCTATCCACAAACTTTCTTTAAAATTATGTTGAAAACCGATATTTTATTCATACAAAAAATTGATCCTCTATTGTACGAGGTTAAACTTGAACATAATGAAGACCGGATGAGATTTAAGTTATTCCTTCACGAATTTTCGAACTTTGGATCGAATGCTCTTCATCAAGTTCCGGACAAGTGTTGCATCGCATTTTTTGGACGCTTGAGCCCAAAGTTTTTTGAACTCCTGCATGTTCCCAGCTGCCTTACCAGTCTTCTTGAAGACCCTCTTCACGATTGCCCAGTAACGTTCGATGGGTCGAAGCTGAGGGCAATTTGGTGGATTGATATTTTTCTCAACGAAATCTATACCCTTTTCCGCAAGCCAATTGAGAGTGGTTTTGGCATAGTGAGCCGACGCTAAATCCGGCCAAAACAGTGGAGGTGTACTATGCTTCTTATATAAAGGCAACAATCTCTTCTGGAGACACTCAGATCGATAGATTTCCGCATTTATAGTTCTGGTAGTGTAAAAAATGGTTGACTTCAAACCACAGGAACATATTGCTTGCCATACCAGTACCTTTCGACCGAATTTCTCCACTTGAATCGACCTGTCCGCATCGCTCACATCCTCCCCAACGACGGCAGTAAAGTATTGTGGACCTGGAAGGGTTTTTGAGTCCTCCTTTACATAGGTCTCATCGTCCATCAAAACGCATGCATCCGGACGCTGCAAAAGACGCGAATACAATTTCCGGGCCCTTGTTGCTGCTCGCTTCTTCTGTTCTGCACTTTGTTTCGAGATTTTCTGCTTCTTGTAGGTCTTCAGGTGGTTTCGCCTCTTGATACGCTGGATCATTCCGACACTCGTTCCTGCTTTTTTGGCCAAATCACGTATTGACATTGATTTGTTCTTCATGATTAGAGATACCACTTTCTGCTCCAGTTTCGGGTTGGAAGAACCGGGTTTTCTGCCTCTTCCTGGTAGCTCATCCAAAGAATAGTGTTCCCAAACTTATTAATGATGGTTTTAACACTCGCATGATGAATTCCAAACCGCTTCGCCAATTTTCGCATAGTAATACCCTTCTCACTTAGCCATGTGTCCAGAACCTTAATTTTCACTTCCTTTTCAATACGCGACATTTTGAAAACGCAGAATTTGAACCGCACAAACAAGTAAACAAAAGAAAGCTGACAGTCAAACGCACAGCATGCAGTGTTCAGAGCATAAAAAACCATCACAAATACATGCGTACAACGCAAATGTAGGTGGATAGCTTATATTCGATACACTCCTTAGGACAATTTTCAAAAACTATTTTGTCGGCCATTAAAATTCGCTTTAATCCACAACACTGCAACTCCTACATAAACATAGGATCATGTTTCACAAACCCTTTTTTGTTCAAAAGCGACAAGGCATAAAAAAGATCAATGATGTTACACAAACGCTTTCACAAACCCAGTAAAACATTCCATTCATTCATACTCGAGTTCTATTTTTTTTTTACCGCTACCGGGGATGAGTGTGAATGCATCAATAAACATAAACGGATGGTGGCACCAGTAGGAATGTCGCACTTAAACGCAATCAGATCGATGAAAAAAAAGGACCCTTTCAAGGTGACAAAAAGCGTTTCAATGCGAGGTTCAATGCAGAATATATTAATTTATTTTTGTTGATTTTGTCAGATCAGGCGTTTTTGTTTTCAAGTGCATGTCAAATAGTTTGTGTTCAATATTCTGATTGTTGCTACATTTTCATGAGCAATGTGACCGGAAGCGAATAGTTATGTATTGAATTATCGTATCGTAATGGTTCACTCTATTGCTTGCGTGTGCTTTATTGATTAAATATTAAACTAATATAACAATGAACTGCCATTAACATTCAATTACCCTGTGATTGCTACCTGATACGTTTACTCAATTTTGCCTGATCGATTTATTCCACATTATTACCACTTACAAAACCACTAAATTAACCTTTGATCCTCCATGGCTGTTGTGCGGAATGACGACAGTGGTGGAACAACAAAGTAGGCAATTACTTGTATAATATGTTTTAAAATATGGAGGAATTTACTGAAATGATTTCACACAACAGACCGGACCGCGGTGGTGCAAAAAAATGGTGAAAAAATGTTTTTTGTTGTCCCTGAATCACTGATCATGTCATGAATATCCTATGTTTAATTCTGCGCTGCGGTGTGAATGTGTTTGGTTTCAGAATCGGTATCATCGGAACTATTATTGGCTCCAGAGTATTCGCCGGAATCAGATTCAAACGCGCTCGGTAATTATTAGCTCAATTTTGTTGTTGTTGTTGTTGCGTGAGTGGTTTTGTTGCTAATGAATTTGTGTGTTTCCTCAAACTGCATTTCAAACTTACTACATTTTACCATGAACTTCGCCGAAAAAGTTCGTCCGAAATGGAAAAACAATGCTGTATCTCAATATCAATTTGATAGCTCGGCTATTTGAACAACAATAACGAAGATTTCATCGACCCTTTTACCCGTGCAAAGCATCAAATAAATGCTATCGAATAAAGCTCCACCTCCAGCAACCGTCCAGAAAGGCGGCCAGAAATCCTCGGAACGTTGAATTGCGCTGCGAGATAAAGAAAAAATTTCTCCGAAACGGTAACGAATAGCAAAACTGCCATTACAACTTTTCCTGTAGCTAAAATGTCCCAAACACAAACGGAGGAAAAAGTCGCGGACAAACTTTTGCTCCGATTCCCGTTTTTATTCCATTCCTGCCAACTTGCACAGTCTCAACTTTTGCGGGTGAATGTAGGCGACGATCGGGTTTCCCGCTTTTCCTCGTCCTATACTTTTGCACTTTGGCAACAAGAAAACAGCACGATTCGCCCACAAACAACAATATTTCCCCCGCCGCAGTCACCGTCGTAGGATGCCACGCTGTTGCTAGAACGACAGTTTTCACCAATTTTCCGACGCTGCCGCGCACCGCTTGCACACGATTCGGTAATGAGCTGCTGCCCGAAAGCGACAACGACGAAGCAGGCGGCGCAAAACTTTTTCGCACATCTTTCAATCCTTTGCTGATGCGCGTCAGTCACCAGCAAAAAACAAACTTGGTTGTGAAAATAAGGTAACGCCACCGATTGTCGGGTAGGACTATCGTTAGAAAGATCAGAGGGATTTGCTTTTTAACAAGTGGTCCCTCTGCCCTAGAACGGGAACTGGGCAACAGCGGACTGTTGCTCGCTGTTTTCATTTCTGATGTGTTGCTGCTGGCTTTTGCTGTTTATTCGACGTTTTTTTTCCTGTTTATTTTTTTTTGTTCGCGTTGTGATAAAAAATAAACTTTACTACAACTGTGAAAAAGAAAGACAAAAAGTTGAATTTGGTAACAGCACGTTAGCTGCATGCTTCATTTCGGGAATGGAAGAAAGCGAAGCAAAACATGGCAACCGAAGAAGTGGCACATTCGATGCAGATGGAGGATTAAAAATGTTTGTGTCAAACAATTCAGGCGAAATCCTGATAGGAATTATTAAATTGGTCCAAAATATAGAGCAGAGATAATGTACACATTCAGTTTCCAGCTCGTTTTGTTTTCCCGGACTCTCAACAGCAGATCCAACATGGTACGCACAGTGTGAAGGAACACTCCTGTCTAATGTCTTGGATTCGATATTTGTGTAGTATTCAACTTACAATTCAAAGGCTTACACGGCCAGCCATTTTAACTCAGTTTTGAGTCGTTTTTGACTCACTATCGTCAAAAGTGAAGTCACTCAAATTTGAGTAAATGTTACTGGGATTGACATCGACTCAAATCAAATGGATGTTTTTGATTTGTCGACTAGACAATACCAGTTACATTTACTCAAATTTGAGTGACTCCACTAATAACGAAAGTGAGTCAAAAACGACTCAAAATTGAGTCGACATGGCTGGCCGTGTACGCTGTCCACGAAACTTCTCTCCGCTCCGTCCGTCTTCTCTCGCGCCGCTGTCTTTCTCCCCCTCTTAATCACTTAAGCTTGTAGTACACTGTTTGTCCAATAGCCAAATATTTGGCATAGGCAGCTAGACAGCTGACAGATATCATAGATGTTTGTCAGATGCCTATCTGCCTATGACAAATATTTGGCTATTGGACAAACAGTGTACTACAAGCTTTACCCAAACGCAGCTAGCCATTTTAACTCAGTTTAGAGTCGTTTTGATTCACTTTCGTCATAATTGGAGTCACTCAAATTTGAGTAAACGTGACTGGGATTGACAAGTCTACAAATCAAAAATATCGACTCAAATCAGATGGATGTTTTCGATTTGTCGACTTGTCAATCCCAGCAACATTAACTCAAATTCCATTTTTATCGTGAGTGAGTCAAAAACGACTCAAAACTGACTTAAAATGGCTGGCCGTGAAGGCATTTAACGTCTCTTTAGTGTAAGTTAGTGTTAATACTTAAGACATTATGTCTGAACCCTACAACCCCTCCTTGGTTTCATTTCAAACAATGCAGAAGTATGTCTAAATTCTAAAGAAGCTGGCCGCACAAAATGGATTACTTCTCCAAGATTACCTCTAAAGATATTGTTGGCACAGCAATGCAATTTTTTTTCGGAAGATGACTCGTTTCATGTGGTTTACATGAGTTTGCTTTGTAGCTGCAATATATTTTAATCCAATTTGTGGCCAATTTGTGTTTTTAATTGTATTCTACTTACCTTTCCAGTCCTTTATTATAACTTGTGCATTATCCAACAAATTGTAACCAGCGTTAAGGGCTTTTAACTAGTTTTGAGATAGAATTGATGAAATTCAGTGTTCTAGTGATCAGCAAATTTAAATTTGTGTTGTAAAGTTCTGTCCAGTTAGAACCCGGAATCACTTATTGTGTTGCAGCGGCACGGATCCAATTTGTAGTGGAACATGTGACCGCAAGCTAAACCAGAAGGTGTTGAGACCCGTCAGAGCAAACCCTGGACTATCAGATAATGAAATCGCACAAAAATAAGCTGCTGCTCGCAGTACCGTTCGAAGAATTCGTTTGCGAGCAGGATATCGTTCTTATCGAGCCAGCAAGCAAGCAAACAGAATGTTGAAGCAAAGTTTCGTCACCAAAACTCGGGCTCGGAAATTGTACCTACAGGTTTTGATGAAGTACCAAGGATGCCTGCTCATCGACGATGAAACCTACGTCAAAATGGATTTCGGACAGCTTCCTGTTAAAGTTTAAGTTTGCTTTTATGGATAAATTTTCCAAAAAAAAACTGATGATTTGGCAAGGGATATGCAGCTGTGGAGCAAAGACCAAAGTGTTCGTGACGAATAAGACAATGGACTCGAAGCTGAACAAGAAAAAATGACTCAAAAACCGCGTACTACCTTTCATTAAAGCCCATAAAGTTCCCATGAAGTTTTATCCAGATTTGGCGATTTGCCACTACAGCAGGGAAGTCATCCAGTGGTACCGCATGAATAACGTAAATTTCATCGATAAAAAAAATAAATACACCCAACTGCCCGCAATTCCGGCCCATCGAGAGATTTTGGGCAATAATGAAGCAGAAGGACGCGAATCAGATGACCATAGTGTGGAACAAATGTGCCAAGAAAGTTGACTCTGGAGGTGTGCAGCGTTTCATGGGAGGAATAAAGAAGAAAGTACGAATTTTCATTGGAAACGAAGGAAAATGATTAGTATTGATATTTTTTCTTTAAGGTACAGTAAATTACCTTTGTTTTGATGTAAACTTATTTGTACGTCAATCCGTTACCGAGATACAGATGATTTTATTATTCCGGATTCTAAATGGACATTTAGAGCTTTATTACATGTATCTAGGTAGGAAAACTAATTCAACCATTTGAATGACGTGCGGCAAAATACATTTGCACGCTTGGCAGTTGTTATCTACAGTCGGTTGCTCTGTGATCGGGTAGCCCGTTTGAAATTGTATGCTGTATTGCCACCATTCGAAACATCCGCCGACCCGTATTTCTCGAAGTTTACTGCAGGTGTACCACCATCAGAATCGCCAGCTTCGCCAATGATCGAATCAGCCTTCCTGAACTGGGTGCCGTAACTTCCGCATTCCGTACACGACCGTCCCGTCCTGGAAACACCCGTAGCACTCGTCTTACGCGGACCCGATCTTCTACAAAAACCACCAGATCACTTGAACCGGTGTGTAGTCCTTGAACCACTTTGTTCGCTTCGTAACTGTCGGAACCTGATTTTCGGGGATTTCATCCCACATCTTTTGTATGGTAGCTTTAAATGTTTCAATACCCATTGGTTCGAGATCTCGAAAGTGAGCTTCCATGATTCTCCAAACAGAGAAATCCAAAGGATTTGCTTCTGGCGAAGAAGCTGGCCATAAATCCTTAGGAATGATGTCTGGCAAATTCTTGGTGCACCTTGCTTGGTTAATCTTTTCTCCATGGAACGGAGCAGAATCCTGATGAAACACTGTTGCTTTTGGAAGCGTTGAACTGCGCAAATTGAAGAAGGGATATTCTGAATACTCGCTGCATAGACCCTGCCATTTTAAGCGTTGAAACTTTGCTGCAATACGAAATTTTTCTCATCCGAAAACACAATCATGGAATCACCGTGCCGACGAAGTAATTCACGACACCGAAGGACTCTGTTCTTCTTGTTGGCTACCGAAAGTCCATGAATTTTTTTTCTTGTACGGCACCAATCTCAAATCCTCTTTGAGAACTGGTCTGATAGTCTGATAGTTCAATTGGGCGGAGCTTTGGCGTTTTGGGAGGGTTCTTGTCTTTGGGCACCACTTGAACGTTGTTGGCAGCATACCACTCCATGGCCTTTTTCCGTAATGGAAAAATGCCAAATCCGGCCCAAATAGAGCGGAACAATTGTGTCGCTTCAGGAAAGGCAGCAGACGTTTTTGTAGGCACTCGCTCAGATATATTTCTTGGTTGACGGTTCCGGTCGCAATGTAAACGTTGCTCTTCAAGTCACAGGTACAGATGGCCTACCACACCAGATATTTCTTCGACTTTGATAGTTTAATGTGCTTGAAAATATCTGCCACCTTTCCCCGTCCGGCTGCCGTATAAAATTCCTGTCCAGGAAGCTGTTTAAAGTCTGCCTTGACGTAAGTAAGTCGACAGTCCAGCTCGTTTTTTAGCTCTATCCACGGTTGAATGCGCCACTCCCAGCTGCTTTGCGACATCTGAGACGGAGAGGTTGGGGTTCCGCTCGAAACAGCGGGCAACTCTTTTTTGTCGTCGCTGTGGCCTCCGGCTTTAGATTTCCTTCCGATCCAGCCTTCCTGGCTGTCAACAAACGTTCACCGAACACTTTTAATACGTTGGTAACAGTTGATTTAGCCACATTCAACAATTTCGCCAACTTGGCGTGAGAGTTGTTTGGATTTTCACCATGCACGTGCAAAATTTTGATGCGTTGCTTCGCTTCCTTCGACGACATTTTGATAACTGAAGTGCTTATCTCAAAATCAAAATAGAGGCATGATGCTACACGCACACATTTTCAAAATGAGAGGTGTTCAAACATTTTGAATGCACAATGAAAGGAAATGCGTCAAGTTTAAGTCAACCAAATTTTGATCGAGACACCCTTTAATCAACGGTTTCGAATGTACAGGGGATAGACAAAATTATCGGGACAGGCAAATTTTTGATCAACTTTGTAGTGCTTTAACTTCATGAAATATTATCCGATTTAAGTTTGTCAAAAAGCATTCAACTGGAAAATTAATGTGGTTTTATATCTTAATAATATATAATGGGCCATGACCCCCCAACACCGGACTTGTTCTGGGTTTCCGAAGAGGCTATTTATCTTGTTGAATTTGCGATGAGATTTTGTACAAGATGCCGTTGTTAAACATTTTTTTTAGCAAACACACGTTAAGACAAAATATTTTCCAAACGAATGAAATGTCGATTCTTCCTTAAATTGACCGAGATATGGTCATTTACGTGAAACAGGTTCTGATAAATGACCGTCCTGGATGACCCCTAACGCTGGTAGATCGCCTTTTCGTGGTGCGTTACGGGGTATCAGATCTACCACCGAACCCTATTCTGAATTAATTCAAACTAGGGAACATATTTGTTTTTGTAGTCAAAGGAACGTATATTAGTCCTCATTACATTTTATGTCTGGTGAAAAGCGACAATACTCGGATTGACCCACCGAGGATGAACATAGAATAAGGAAAACATGGTTAGTCATCATTTATGTGAATTCTCATTGTTTGTTTGTTTGCTTGTTGTTGTCACACCTCAGAGTCATTGTTTGTTTTGTTTGCAATGAATCCGGTTATGACTGATAAAGCGGCGTGCCTTTGAAGAGTACTGTCACTCACAAAGGGTTTAAATAGCGGAAACATTAAAAAAATACTCGATTCATAGCCAACAAAACAAACAAAGACAACTGTAAGAACACCGAATACTGCATCATTGCTCAATAGTGATGAAGTAACTCGACATGCACTAAACAAAAGATACGGGATAAACAACAATAGATCAAATAACTGGTCGCATTGGTTTATGTCCCGAACAGAGGAGAAAAAAAGGGTCCTGGATGCGGTTAACTCTTTACTTTACTCAAAACATGCCATGTGACAGCTGTGTCTTCTTGATTTTGCATCAGAAACCTTATTATCCACTCTCGGAACCACCGGAACGTCCCGAGGGAACCATTTATCCCAAAACATTCCATGCGGCAGCTCACTTCATGATATTTCAAAAATAAGATATTGATAAAGGCCCATTTAACGTGAAAGGTGTTCATTTAACGTGGACAGGTTTTAATACACTATGATCAAGAGGATTTGTGAATAAAACAAAATTTTCTCAATTGTCTACAAAATTTATTTCAAACGACGCACATGTACAAACGTTTGACGTAGTCATCCGTGTACTTTACATAGTCTTTTATATCTTCGTCGCATTTTCTTTTATAGCCTTAATGGACTAGCATATTTTTTCCCGACGTAGAGTTTTGAATTTGGAAAAACAAACAAGTCACAACAAGCCGGAACAAGCCTGTGCGGTAACGCGTTGCACTCTAAGACGATTTTAAAGCAGAGTTTTCTTAATAATTGCCACGGTTTCCTCGCTATTCGATGTTGAAGGGCGTCCGAAACGAGGCAAGTCTTCGACCACTTTTGAACTCTTTATACCATTCGTATGCTCTGATTTTCTAAAGAACCGATTCCCAGAAGGCTTTCTGCAACATTTTCAACGATTCCGCACTAGACATTTCGTTGGAAACCCTAAATTTCAAACAAACAAACGAACGCTTTGTGCGATAAAACACAACAATTTGTGTGAACTGCTGCCAAACAAACGATAATTCTTCGATCAAGCTTCAATTTTATACAGATGTCAGTTAAATATGCAACCAAAAATAAAAATAAAAAATAAAATAATCGGATCGGTTGTGCGTCATGATCCGTCGGTTAGCCCACTCATTGCTTAGTATCAAGCTAATGATAAATTAAACACCTTGCCGGTATCAAACAAAATTACTTGATATTTTAACCAACATGGAACAGTTCATTGCATCATTTGAGCCACACTCCTAGGGGGATAATTGCCATTGTTTTCCCTTCTCGGTAAAATATCCACCTAATTTGTTCCAAGCAATTGAATCTCACTTCAAACTAATCGATCATTTACATCTCATTTTCCAAGTTCATTTCATACCTCACCTTCTCCTCCGCTAGAGTCACCATCCCCATCCACCTTATCGCCAGCCACATTAAAATCTGGTACGATTTCTTTGAACTTTAATTAACTGCCAGAGGCTTAATACCGGCAAGCACCGAAAAACACCAAACTCAAGCCCCGGTCCAAAGTGTCACATTGTAACCGAGAGGGTGGTTTGTGGTGATTCGGGACTCCAACCAGAGCAGCGGGCGGTGAAACGAACCACGTTATGATAAATTAACTTTTAACAGAGTTCGGGTCGTTTTTACTTTTTTGCTGCCCTCTGGTTTGTCTTTTCACACCGACTGTTGGCTCGTAATTAACACTGCGAGAAAAATTTCTCTCATTATTGGTACACTTCAAAACCATCGTTGACTGTTTTGGAAAGCTGTGGAAAAGTATTTACCGCATGGGAGAGAGAAAAAAGTAATCGTTAAAGAGGGGGTAGGTTGTAATGAATCCGTCATGGACATGAAACGCTCCAGGGAGGTGTAACCACTATTGCGGAACACTGATTTCGTTTCCCTCCGCAGCGAAATGGGTCGTGGAGGAGGGTTTTTTGTCGAAAGTTTATGACGAAGGGCACTGAACTCACCTGGTGTGGTAAATTGCTATCCCGAAAATAACTGACCATTTGCCGGCCACGGTGTGTCCGTGAGCAAAACAAAATAAATAATCTACTGAAGTTGGCACAATTTGTGGTCTGATAAATTATATTAACAAGTCAGGAACAAGGCTCTTGATACTGTTCGCTGAGGTCCAGACAGGTGGTTTGATTCCCCAAGCAGGTTTGTTTTCAATTCAGCCAGCCAGCCAGCGCATCTGGTAGGAGTGGTGAAGTGTTGTGTGGTCAAGTGGCAATTATAATGTGCCGATCTGAGCTGCTAGTGGTCAGCCGCAAGGAGAAAACAATCAACGCAAGGAAGGCTGTTGCCACTGGACACCGCCGTGAAATGGAAATGTGCTCTCTATCAGGACGTGGCTGACTAGATGACACAACAGAGTGTTGGAGCGATATAGCAGTAGCAGGTGGTGCAGGGCAAATGGGTTGGTTTGCTTCTTGCGTAGCTTAGTTGACTTGAACGGTGGCCACATTCGATATCAGACCTGAGATGGTGAAACTTTGGTTTATGACCTATGACCAATATTATGACCTCAAATGGACTAGCCGGCAAGGCTGTAATCTGAATGAAATTTTTCATGCGGGAATGCTATCCTTTGGTAGCAATGAATTGTATAAGGGGCTTTTTGGTATAGACAGATTTGAAAGTTCTTTATAGAATACATTGTGGGAGGTTATTTAATGGGGCTCAGATTGCACTTGATTGCTTTGCCATTCTATACGAAATGAACATGATAAGTTATTATATCGATGAACTGCAAAATAAACACAAGTTAACATTCTTATTCATGTAATACATCAGACATCTGTAGTCTGAACAGGGTGCTAATCTAAGGGTGGTTCAAAATATCGATTTAGCTCCACCCCACTCAATCAATTACAAATCAGGTACTCTTCTCCCAATAATAAAATTCAATTTGTTTTTGTGACCTTTGTTAAAAAAAATTGGGAAAATCGATCTTTGGCTTATATGAATAAATTTCGTAAGTCATTTCGTACATTAGTAACCACCGATAGCAAACAATTTCCTATGTTATTATGACGAAAAGCTAGGAGCAGGGCGTCACAATATCAGCATCAGTCGACTACATGGATTTGACGACGCACAGTGATCGGAAAAGCCTTTTTCACGGCGAAATTAATAACTCCTAAGGCTTACGTTTTCGAATCATGGTGTCTTCTACAAAGTTGTACCTAAACAAGTTGTCCATCTTGTGTTGATAATTTTGTAGTTCCAGATTTTACCGAAGAGCTAGAAAAATGGTTAGCAACAGCGCCTCCCTAGCGGTAAAGTTTGGAACTACAAAGTTTTCACCACAAGATGGACAACTTGTTTAGGTACAACTTTGTAGAAGACACCATGATTCGAAAACGTAACCCTTAGGAGTTATTAATTTCGCCGTGAAAAAAGGCTTTTCCGATCACTGTGCGACGAATAATAATTTTTAATTTATTTTTAAAACCAAAATTTGAAACACAAAACAACCCACCCAAACAACAAATACAAATCTAATTCTACTAATATTACTGGACACTCAAGAATTATACATATTGTAATCTAAATATTTATACCCGTCAGGTTAAACAACAAAGTTAGTTCAATAAAATGGAAACTACTGGGTATTTTCGTAACTTATCCGGGGGTGAGATTCGAACTCGTGACTTTGGCGTCGAGGTATGGATGTTAACCACTACGTCGGGGTCGCCCCCCACAGGGATTGTTGTTTGACGCGACTTTATTTAAAAGACTCATCATTATGGGCATTGTCGTTTGTTGATCGATTGTGTTGACCTTTGGTGGAGTTATTCCAGTCCCTCACCCACTTGCCATTGATGCGGTTCTAGTGTCGTAGTACTTCGAAAGAACTCTACGTCCTTTTTCAAGATGATGCCGATGGGCATCATCCCCGCTAGGACGCAGACCTCGTCGCGTGCCACTGTGTGGTATGCTCTAACCACTCTTTGGCACATTAACCTTGTGGGTACTTTTGAGCTTATCGAGATAGCTCTTAGTAGTCAGGGCGGTGGCTTTCTGGCAGGCTTCGTCGACGTGGGGCAGCTTATCGTTGATCATAACTACCAAGTACCGCAGGGACCGCTTTGAGGTGATGGTGCAGTTACCTGCACAAATCGTGGCCCTATGCTCCGATTTTCTGTTGTTGATCACCGTAATCTACGTTTTGTGATGAGCTAACGCCAGTTTCCTGGAGCGCAATAATTCCTCGACTATGTCGATGGAGTGTGGGGCCGTTAATTCCACCTCTTTTATTGGCTCTCCATAGACCTCTAGGGTGATGTCATCCGCGAAGCCCACAATCTTTACCCCGTTAGGGAACGTTAATCTCAACGAGTCGTCATACATCGTATTCTAGAACACCGGGCCCAGGATTGAACCTTGCGTAGCTCCTGCGGTGAACACGTTCCTGATCTGTCTCTGTGTTGTACCTGCTTCCCAGAATCCTGTTCGGGTACCCAGGAACCCGGAGACGTTGGAGTGAGTTGGCAATAGCCTCCCAACTGGGGCTATTGAACGCGTTTCTATATGTCTACTGCACAGTAACGAACTCCCCGCCTCTTACGTTGGATTGCCACCGCTGCCGTCTTGGTGACTGACATGACTTACCTTTACGGAAGCCAAACTAATTGTTGTACAGGTCGTCTGTACCCTCCGTATACTTCGACAACCTGTTGAGGATTATCCCTCCAGCACCTTACCCGTCGTATCCAGCAAGCATAACAAGCATATCGGATGGTATGCTGACTATGGACTATGGACGATTCTACGGTGGTGGGAAGCCAAGGACTCCGTATCCTCCTTCTTGCGCGGGGGCAAATTCTACGGAGGTCATTTCTAGGTTTGACCTTCCTAGGCATGGTTGCGTCACACACGCGTGAAAGTAGCGCTACGAGTTGATCGCAGCAACGTACCAGGGTTTCGCACATGTTCTGTTCCCGCTCAAGTACCTCTTTGAATACTTCTTCATCGAAGTACGTCGTCCTCCACCTGAGGGCGAATGGAGTTGGAAATCCCTTGGGGTTAAGCGGAACTTTGTGTATACGACCAAGATACCAAGAGACCTCTTCGATCGCGGATCGTTTTAGATCTAGTTGGCCACGGACGCAGCGAACCACCAACACCTTGAGAGAGTGGATCTGGCGCAAAAAGAACTGTTGAATACGGAGAGTGGTTGATGATTTGAACGCTTACACGGAAACCGTCCGCACCATTCGTAGCAAGGACCTTGGATGTAAGGCTGACAAAAAATGTAAGATCCATGGCGTCTCAGAAGCTACCAATAGAAATAGGTTGAATATAGCAAAGTTGATACTCTCTCGACACGCTGATCACGACTGCACTTTTTAGGACGAGAAACTGTTGGTGTTTAAGCAGTCTCACAATGCACAAAATGATCGATTGTGAGCGACAACGAGGGCAAGCATTCCTGCATCTTAAAACAACATTCCTCGGTCGCAAATGTTTTGGTTTTGGTTTCGGACAAAAACGTCGCACGAGAGTTTGGAGAGTTTCTGGTGCAGCACGCAAGTATCGATATATCCAGAAAACAATGAAGCATGGAGGTGGAGTTATCATGGGCTGGGGAGCGTTGGCATGGTCTGGAGTAAGAACACATATTTGCCACATATCAAAGGGGCCTTGACTGCGGATATATTCATCGATTAGCAATGCGAGAATTTGGAGGTGTTTCTTTTGAAAACTAGCCTTGAAACCAACTACATCGGTCAACAGGAAAACGATCCAAAGCACACCGCGAAAAAAAAAACTACAGCGTTCTTCAAGTTATTTGAAACCGATTGAAAATCTGTTGAGTTATCTTGACGATAAAGTGGACAAGACAAATAACTATTTCAGGGCTGGTAGCGGTTATCTGAGGTGAAAGTAGTGATTTTAGTGACCAAAATGTCAAAAATAGTGACCAAATAGTGACTTAGAGGCAATAAAAAAGTGACCAAATAGTGACTTTGGGAAAAATTAAAAATTAATTTCCTCTCTTTTTTTTTTTTTTTTTTTTTTTAATTTTTGGATCTTGATTATCGAAATTTTCAGCCTCGGGCTGGTTCATCTCCCGTCGTAGTCACTCAAACACCGCTCTTGGGCATTTTCGTAACATGTCCGTAGGTGAGATTCGAACTCGTGACTTTGGCGTGAGAGGTATGGATGTTTGCTAAGATCAAAGTGTTGCTTTTGTTTTGTTTCCTTGTAAACAAACCTGTGATTAGATGCGCAATTTTTTTCACTACAGCTTCTTTAGTGAAGACTGTTGCTTTCGCACAGTTGACAATCCCTCAAGCACTGCTTAAACCAGCTCTACTGCCACCATATAATAGTTTTCAATGGCTTTTTAAAGGCGCGTATTTGCTTCCATAAACAATCTGAAATTATAAATAATCGGGCATTATGATTAACACATTTATCAGCAATTCGCCTTTTCTCGTCCTTTTCCTTGCAAAGAATCTTCAACTCCTCTTCTTTCTTTTCAATCGACGATTTAAAGTTATTCATTTGTTGCTTATTTTGCTCTGGTTTTTCCTTTCTTTCCGTTTTTCTTCGCCTTGTTCCTCCTTTTCCGTTTTTCATCTTTCAAATTTTGCAGATAATTACACTAAAAAAAATCGACACGTTGTTTTTACGTGAAATTTCACGTAACTTCCACCTGAACACGTAACCAAATCTTCTTGAGTAAAATCAGGTGAACATTACGTGTCCAGTGAATTGTACGTGAAAATCACGTAAAATTTATATGATTTTCACGTAGAATGTGAATTTACGCGGAAATCACGTAGCTCTTACGTGAATTCCACGTGTTTATTACTGGTTTTGGCAGTGGACGAAAATTACGTGCGTTTCACGTGGAAGTAACGTGTCGCCTTTTTTGAGTGTAGCATATGATTTGTCAGCCATTCCGACCAGTTCTTTGGGGATAGGAACTAGATTCGGCTCATTTATGAATGACTTCAATGTGGCTTTTATCACCATCAACGAATGTAATGCTCTCTCACACATTGTTGATCGATCGTCGGTAAGGATCCTTGCCGAAGTAGAAAATTCTCGCTCGACATCAGCACTTTCATGGGATGCCGTCAAAGCTGCCATTACAACGACCGATACCAACGGATATTTGGGTTCACCTCTAGTTGTCATCATGCTAAAGAACTGATTCCAATAGTCCTCAATTCTTCCTTTTGCACTGTCTTGCATATCTATTTCACATTTTAGCAGGTTTCATTCATACATTAGCAGTTATGATTTCTAACAGAGCTGACTTCGCGATCTGTATTGTATTTCCTGATTTATTCAATATATGCCTACAAGAAGCGATATAATGTTTTTTAGTTTTATGCTAGAAGCTGAGCTTACCAAACTTCTTAAATTTAGTCAACTTTTAATTAAATTTTCGCGTGGTGATAAGTTCTCAACATAGTCATATATATCCTCAGGTAGTACTGTAGGCCAAACGTCCGCTTCGCGTACTCTGGTCACGAAAGTACAAATTATCCATACGAGTTCTGAATGCATCAAATGTATATGTGTTTCTTTCTTCTGGAAGAAACCTGATTTAAAAAAAAAAGCAGAGTGTATTAGAATTGCTGTGCAATTTGTTACAGACGAATGAAATTACTACAGGGTGCGGCAGAAAATAATGCGAAAATTTGTTCTATTTCTTTCAAATCCCATTTTCAACTTATTCAAGCAATAATATCAACATTTTCAAGTGCAGTTATCTTTATAAAGTCCTTTTAAACAAATTTATTCAATGTGTCCTCCATTTTTATTAATAACATCCTCGAGCCGACGCTGGAAGCCAGAGCATCCCTTTCGGACGTAGTCCTCCGACATTGACTGTCATGTGCGTGTTATGGTTGAATTCAGGGTTTTCACACTAGGGTGTGATGTTTTGCAGGCTCGTGCTTCAACATATGCCCAAATCGAATAATCCAACGGATTAAGATCTGGACTGCTAGGGGGCCACAAATCCTTCGGCCAAAACTTCATGTTATCGTTCAACCATTGTTGGGTTCGATTGGACTCGTGAAACGGCGCTCCATCCTGCTGTAGGACCAAAATTTGGTCTTCGGAGAAGTTGGCCTTCACCCAAGGAAGCACTTGGTCCTTTAAAATACCGATATACACTTCGGTATTGATTTTAACTTCAGCATCAATGAAAACAGGCGGCATTTTCAAACCGTTGGACGCCACCAAGCCAAACTTCATGCCACCAGCCGGATGTTTGGTTTGAAATTTGAATTTCACTTTTTCCGGAACGTTCTCCATTTTCTGCGGTGAAATGAACCGGTCCCTGCGGCTGTTGGCCACAGCATCGATGCTGAAAAGCTTTTCGTCGGAGAACAGGATTATCATTTTTTCCTTCTTCAACAAGGAAAGCAATCTCTTGGAACGAGTCACTCGTAGTTGCTTGACCCGGTCCGTAATCAAGTGGCGTTTCACTCTGGCTCTGGAAGATGCATGCAGGTCTTCTTTGATGATTCTCCGCATGGATTTCTCCGAAATATTTGCTTCCTTTGCAAGTTTTCTTATGGAACGCACCGGGTTGCGAGCAATTTTTGCACGGACCGAATTGATCACGTGCGGCGTGCGTGCAAAGCGCGGACGTCCGCTTCCCGGCGTCCGCTGCTTAGAACCATCCTGCAGGGACTTTTTTATTCGGTAAACTGTTGCCAAATGGCACCCTACCACCTTGGAAATCTCTTTCGGCTTCTTCTGGGCGAGCAACAAACTGGTGATCACTTCTTTCGCGAACATTTTGACGAATTTGCAATAAAACAAATAGAATGTTTGGATGCATCACTTGAAAGTAAACATAAACAAATACACTTTCGACAGAAACTAGTCACTAGCTACACGAATTAACCCAATACTCAAGTTTGAAAATTTTCGCATTATTTTCTGCCGCACCCTGTAATTTTTTAAGGTTTAGTTTAAAAAATGCCACCCACCGCCCCCACTAAAAAAAACAAACCCCCCGAAACCCACCCACCCCCCCAA
The DNA here is from genome assembly GCA_024533555.2 of Aedes koreicus. Taxonomy (NCBI): domain Eukaryota; kingdom Metazoa; phylum Arthropoda; class Insecta; order Diptera; family Culicidae; genus Aedes; species Aedes koreicus. The sequence goes on along the minus strand of JAHHFK020001769.1, from coordinate 14,700 downwards.
AAAAAAAAAATGTACCAAACCACACTGATATTCACTTTCAACGCCAGCTGTTTGCGATTCAAGGTATTCAAACTAACGGGGATCCATGGTATGGTATATAATCCTGTTCGAAACGATTTTGTTGACTAGTAAAGATGTTTTTACCCACCACCATTTTTTTCAAAACTCAGTGTCAGCTTAAAGGGCGATACGGTCAAAATTTGGTCAATATCAACTTGACGTATTTCTTTCAATTTTGCATTTATGTGTTATATTTTATGTAAAGGGTGTCCACGATGAAATTGCCACACACAAAATTGATTCGCAAAATTCGAGTTTTCATCCGATTGCCATCAAATTTTCAGGGATTGAGAAATAACTATTAAACTTAATTTTACCATTTTACTCGTATTTTATTTACAGTCCATACGCAAATGCCCGCACCTTGGCCTTAACCCCGGCCATAAGATTCTGCACAACCTGTGAAACAACCGTTTTTTGCATGTAAACCCATACTTTCTTCAGTTCCTCGACTGTCTTCACTACCTTAGGTCGTTTAAGAAGGTGCTGCTTCATAATCGCCCAGTACTTCTCGATGGGGCGGAGCTCCGGAGTGTTGGGTGGTTGAACATTTTCGGCACGAAATTGACCTTATTGTCCGCATACCACTTCAGCACGTCCTTGGAGTAGTGGCATGAGGCCAAATCCGGCCAGAAGATTGTTGGGACGTTGTGGGCCTTCAGGAGAGGAAGCAGCCGCTTCTGGAGGCACTCTTTTATGTACACCTGTCCGTTCATCGTGTCCTGGGTCACGAAAGGTGCACTCCGCTTCCCGCACGTGCAGATGGCTTTCCAAACCAGGAATTTCTTCGCAAATTTGGACATCTTCTGAGTGCGGACATGCTCCGGAACGCTGAACTTATCCTTGGCCGTGAAAAACAGGTTGCCGGGGATCTGTTTGAAGTCGGCCTTCACATATGTTTCGTCGTCCATGATGCAGCATTCAACTTTCGTCAGCATGTTGAGGTACAACTTCCTGGCACGGGTTTTGGCGGACTTGTTCTGCTTCTCGTCGCGATTAGGGGCCTTTTGTACCTTGAACGTTCGAAGTTTCTGGACAAAACTTCGGCTTAGGTGCAGCTTCTTAGCCACATCCCGAACGGAGGCGTTTGGATTTCGGTTGAAGGCCCCAACTACGCGGTTGTGATTTTTGGTGTTGTACGGAATACTTTTTCCTTCACTTCTGGGCTTCCGATCGGTGGTCAACCGTTCCTCAAACCGCTTAATCACTGGACACCGTGGAATTCGCGATTCCCAACGTTTTAACGATGGAACGATGCGAGAGATCCTTGTTCTCGTGATGAATGCGCAAGATTTTATCACGCACGAGCTGTTCTTTCGACTCCATTTCCGCGAGTTTTGATCACAGGACTTTAAAACTTGCAGGATGTAAATAATGCACTATGAACAAAATCCACCCAAATTTTCATTAAATTCTACCCAACGGTTAAAAAGTTAAAGCAATTTCATAGTGTGGCAATTTCATCGTGGACACCCTTTATTGACTATTGAGTAACGTTGTGTTTTTATTCACCTTTAATTTTTTATTTAATTAACTCTTCCCTTTCTGCAGCCCCAGCGAATTAAAATAAATAATAATAATAATAATAATAATAATAATTATTTTAGCGTGCTGTTTCCACTCCTCCTAATAAATTTCTAATTGTTTATTTTATTTTGCCTTTAGTATGATTTTTTTCATCTAAAAAATAAAAAAAAAAAAAAATATTTTCTTCCTCCCCCCCCATACTTTTTATTAGCCCACACCCTTTTTTTTTTTTGGTTGTTGCCCACCTTACAAGGTTTTTCACGTAGATGCGTGTTCAAATTAAATCGTAGTAGGTGCATGGGATTGATCGATTCGGTTATTTGAAAGATTTTGTAGAGCACAGTTGTGCTAAAGGGCGATACGGTCAAAATTTGGTCAATATCAACTTGACGTATTTCTTTCAATTTTGCATTTAAAAAACCTGAACACCCCTCATTTTGAAGGTGTGTGTGTGTAGAATGTTGCTCCTATTTTGATTTTGGAATTCACTCTTCAGTTGTCAAAATGCCGTCCAAGCAAGAAGAGCAGCGTATCAAAATTTTGCTCGCGCATCGCGAAAATCCGAGCTACTCGCACGCAAAGTTGGCAAAATCGCTAAAAGTTGCCAAATCAACCGTTACAAATGTAATTAAAGTGTTTGGGGAACGTTTGTCGACAGCCAGGAAGTCTGGATCGGGGGGAAATCGAAAACCGGAAGCCGCTGAGACGACAAAGAGAGTTGCCGGTAGTTTCAAGCGAAACCCTAACCTATCTCTCCGAGATGCCGCAAATAAGCTGGGTGTATCGTCTACAACCGTGCATCGAGCCAGAAAACGAGCCGGACTATCGACTTACAAGAAGGTAGTGACTCCAAATCGCGATGATAAACAAAATACGACGGCCAAAGCGCGATCCCGGAGGCTGTACACGACGATGCTGACGAAGTTTGACTGCGTGGTAATGGACGACGAAACCTACGTCAAAGCCGACTACAAGCAGCTTCCGGGACAGGAGTTTTATACGGCAAAAGGAAGGGGAAAGGTAGCAGATATTTTCAAGCACACGAAACTGTCAAAGTTCGCAAAGAAATATCTGGTTTGGCAAGCCATCTGTACCTGTGGCTTGAAAAGCAACATTTTCATAGCTTCCGGGACTGTAAACCAAGAAATTTACGTGAAAGAGTGTTTGAATAAACGTCTGCTGCCTTTCCTGAAGAAACACGGTTGTTCCGTACTGTTTTGGCCGGATTTGGCATCTTGCCATTACGGTAAAAAGGCCATGGAGTGGTACGCCGCCAACAACGTGCAGGTGGTTCCCAAGGACAAGAACCCTCCCAACACGCCAGAGCTCCGCCCAATTGAGAAATACTGGGCTATTGTCAAGCGGAACCTAAAGAAGACCAAAAAAACTGCTAAGGACGAGCAGCAGTTCAAGGCAAACTGGCTTTCTGCGGCGAAGAAGGTGGACAAGGTGGCTGTACAAAATCTGATGGCAGGGGTCAAGCGTAAGGCCCGGCAATTCGGATTTGGAAAAGCGGAAGCCTAACTGAATATTTTTCCTGAATTTTATACTAATTGAACTTGAAAAAGAAATTTAATTTGATTTTTTAAATAAACGATTTCACCGATTTACACGCGTTTTCCCTTGACCAAATTTTGACCGTATCACCCTTTATCCATTTGATATGTGAAGATTTTCATGCGGGGCTTATCGAATATGATGATGACCTCAGAATGTACGTATTGTGAAATGGGTCGTTGGATTTTCAATAGAGCCGTCATCGTGATATCATATAAATCAACGAAAAAATGCAGACAAGTTTCCTGCATAAAAGCACTGCCGGTCAGTGGGAGATTGATTGTATATACACACACATTGTCGTCTGAATAGTATTATTTTAAACACTCAATATTAGATAGAATTGACCTTCACTTCAACCCCGAGGAAAAGCAAAAAAATCTCAGGCGGCCCCATTCCATCTCGTCGACCGACTTCCTTCAGCTTTCCGCAATTTCACTCGAACTTCCAGTCCAAATTAATTGGAATTTATGTTTCAATCAATTTTCATTCAACATCGGTCGGCTACATCGAATGCAATATTTCACCCCGGCACCCCGATATCGTTGACGTCGTGTCCTACCGGTTCTGTGGTCAGAATTTTAGCTTCAGTAGCAGCAGCAGTTCCTTCGAGCTTGGGTGAAATTTCATACATGAAACCGTTCCACTTTGCTCCCATGAACCATAGGCCGAGGAAATTCACCACACACTTGATTGGCAGTCTTGTGTCCTGGGTTCGGTCTCCCTTTCCGATTCGTCGGCACTTGTGTGTGTGTGTGTGTGTGAAAATTACCGTAAATTAAAACGCTGTCTGCCCGAGCGAGCCAGAAGGACGACCGACCGTTTCTGATGGTAAGTTCAATCGTTCCATCTCGGCCTCACCAGGATCAACTCTCTAAGTGGGGTAAGTGAAAATCCGAAACCACCAAGTCAAGCTTTATTCACTCCTATATAAACTTCAATCACGTTTGATTTTGCCTTTCATCATGCATGCTTTTGCTTTCCTGACATCAGAGCCGAAGCTCGAGTGATAACCATGCTGCTGTATTGGTTAAGAGTTTCAGTTGATTAGAAACCAATCCTTTTGTTGATATATTCTCCTATTCGTTTTTTTTTTGTTCTTACTAGCTGCACATCCCGCAAGGTTGCGTGGTGAAAAGTATCCGAATTAAGCAGAAACTGGCTCGACTGCGTCACCAGCAACAGGTTCTGCAGCGACACCTTCAGGAACTTGAGGAGGCACCCAATCCGGACCATTCGGCCATCGAGCAGCAACATAAGCGTTATAGTGAGTGTCTGGTATTTTGAAGATTGTACAGATATACCTTATTTAATTCAATTTCAGACAACTTCCTCCGGTACTACTCCTCGTGGGACAATGCACATAGCCAACTGCAGGAGAATCCCACCAACCATCACTCAGTCCAATCCACGCCACATCCTCGAAGATGGTTCAAAAAGCGTAGCAAGGACACCAACGACAAAGAAGATGCAGCGTTGCATGATCCGGATGCTGACAGCCACTCCAGATAAAATTGCAACCGCTGCTAGTGCACTACTATCCAGTGCCAAACCTTGAACCTCTCGAACTTTCAATATCTCATCCCGATATCTACCTCCTCCAGCCAGCCACATTTTTGCTGACTAACAACACATGCGATAGCCGAGAAATGCAAGCGAATATGTATGTGCTTAAATACTTGACATTTTTCATAATACCTTCTTTCAAAGAGCTTTCCCCCCCATATTAATCGAAACAAATCGGTGCTGTGCTTAGGAAGAGTGTGAAGGTGAAAAACCTTGAATCGAAAAAGCCATTCTCTCTTGACCAGCTCCTGTGCTGGTTCTGATAACGATAGATTGCAGTAGGAGAAGAAATATAATATTCGAATGAACGAGTCCGGGTTATAAATCAGAGAAGAAGGAAACAAAAAAAAGAACAGCAGTAAGCAGGAAAAATGGAAATGAATAATGGAAGACGAGCAATAACAATAAAGAAAACCGAAGTCGAGAGGATCGCCTTCGCCGTCGAGATGATACTTAATGCTGATGAAGGGCTTTGCTTTTGTGTGGCCCACCCATTTCACTTACCGTGTCGTATAATTTCACCTCCCAGGGCCGAAATGGTTCACGTCTTTGACTTTTGTTGGCCGGCAAAAAAAGAAAAAAAACATCCTCCACAAGAATCCGGAATAAGGGATAAGGGTTTAATAAATATCGGAATCGGAATGACAAAAAAGTGGAGCTCTAGAATTTTTCAACGCAACTGCTACTTTGGAGACGGCTGAGCGAGTGTCGTGCTTTTGGAGGTTGGATGGTTGGAGATGGGGTCTTTAGCTCCTTCCACTTCCCTGTGATGGAAGGCAAGAATGAGGGGAAAAAAACGGTCGTATTATGACAGTAACGTCAATAATTTTTCTCTAATAGGATTATTCTGCATTTTTCCACTGGAAAGCGGGTTGTTTCTGAGAGTTCTGAAATTGATTTCAAAGAGGCTGGGAAAGCTTCAAGGAGGGTAATTAGGTTTATATTTTTGCGTTGCAATTTTCTCGAGTGGAAAATAAGACGACAAATTCGATTAAATGGAGACATTTACGTTTACAGAATAAGCTTTTCTTTCGCTCGAAGTTACTTCTGGGACGCAATTTTTCGATTGGAAAGTAGTTTTGGAACGATTACAAAGTTAAACTTATGATGCATGGGACTCTCATATATCTGCCAAACTAAGGCAATACCAACGCCGGCCGGAAAAAATTGGAATGTGTTGAAGCGCTTTATTGTGTTACCGGCGGGTTACATTAGTTTGTTTAAAATAGGTAAATATTGATATGGAGAGTAGGGGAACCGATTGTTCAGCTATAAACGGTCAGTTGGGCGCGAAGAGCTTGATTACGAGCTGCTTTTGCGAAACGTTGCGATAACGGATGATGAAGGCCGGGCTAAACGTCATCGTCAATAAAGGTGCCGCCACACGGCGCTTGAAATCTTTGCTATAATTTACGATGATATGAGCCTGTGCACGCTATAAAAAATTTGACTTTTACTGTGAGCCATGTTTTCAAGCGTCCTGTGAGAGTGAAAGAGACAACACCAAAACACGGCTCACAGTAAAAGTCAAAAAGACAAAAGATTTATAGCAGCGTGCACAGGCTCATACAACTTATTCAAAATTTCTATGAGATTCAAGAAACGGTTTGGAAAACATGAGTAAGGAAGTAATAGAGGCTATGAAGTAAAAATCAATGCCGCAGCACTACCACATAACTTTTTCTCGGTTTACACCTGTTTGTTTTTTTTGTGGTCGCCTACATTCCGTTGTGAGCCTTTAAAAAATAAAATAGGAAATTAGTTCGGCACATCCGCCAGCTCGAAAAGGCGGATAAAACAAAAACACACACAAAGTCTGGAATAAAATCGTGAATTGCTCGTCTTGAAGGCTAGGGAATTTAAGCTAATCTGCTGAAGGAGCTGGGTTATGAAGATCCGGATCACTAGTTCAGTGAAATTCTTCAGAGTAGCTCAGAGGAGTTCTTCACGGAAGTTAATGGAAGTTTTTTAGAGAAATTCGGGGATGTTCATAAGAGAAGTTCAGGGAAGTTCTTCAGATAAATATAGGGAAGTTCTTCAGAGAAGTCCGAAGAATTTCTTCCGAGGAGTTCAGGTAAGTTGTTCAGAGAATTTCAAATAATTCCTTAGAGAAGTTTGGGAAATTTCTTCAGAGAACTTCACGAAAGTAATTTCAGGGAAGTTCTTCAGAGAAACTACAAGGAAGTGCTTCAGAGAAACTTCAGGGAAGTTCTTCAGAGGAATTTCATGGCAGTTCTCGAGAGAAATTCAGAGAACTTCTTCAGAGAACTTCAGGGAAATTCTTCAGAGAAATTCAGATAATTTTTCGGAGAAGTTCAGGAAAATTCTTCAGAGAATTCTAGGAAAGCACTTTCAGAGAAGTTCTTCAGATGCAATTCAGGGAAGTTTTTCAGAGAAACTACAGGGAAGTTCTTCAGAGGAACTTCAGGGAAGTTCTACACAGAAATTCAGGATAGTTATTTATAGAAGTACTGGGAAGTTCTTCAGAGAATTTCGGGGATCTTTTTCAGAGAACTTCAGGGAAGTTCTTCAGAAAACTTCGGGGAAGTTTTTCAAAAAACTTCGGTGAAGTTTTGTAAAGAATTTTGGGGAAGTTAGTCAGAGAAAATCGGGAAAATTATTCAAGGAATTTCAGGAAAGTCATTTCAGGGAAGTTTTTCAGAGGAATTTCAGGGAAGTTCTTCAGAGAAATTTGGTGGAATTATGCACAAAACTTTGGGGAAGTTCTAAAGAGAACACCAGGAAAGTTCTTCAGAGATCTTCGGGGATTTTCTCCAGAGAACTTCTTGGAAATTCTTCAGAGGAGTTCAAGGAAGCTCCTCTGAGGAGTTCAGGGAATTTTTAAGAGATGTTCAGGGAAATCGGTTTAATTCATTGCTTTGAGGTTTCATATTATTCGTACCGGTACTTAGAGCGGCAAAAATTAAATTAAATTAAAATGACAGCTTTATTTAAAATACATATATTATTCACAAGAAGATTGGCTGTTAATTTCACGTGATTTTGAAGAAAATGGCAGTTTTCCAATTGTGTAGACGGAAAGCACGTTGGTACAAAAGCCCCTGCAAAGAGCGTCTGGGATTATTTAAATTATAAAAAGCAGTTCAGCATCGTTCTAATGGGTATGGTGGATGCTGAATACAAGTTTACAGCTGATCCGACTACCCAAAAAGCTCCAGCACGAAGAAAACCAACTTTTGCGTCGTTTTCCACCACAAGAATGATAACTGATAGCCGGCCCGGTGCCTGTTTTTCACTGCAATGGAATATGCGTGGACTTAGAGCCAACATCAGAGAGCTAAAGCTTCTTATCGCTGACTTCGAACCTTGTGTCAACGCGCTCCCAAGGTGAACTCAACCGTCATCCCGCCAGACTTCGTTGCCAGAAACTACTCGTTGCCCTTGGAGTCAATCAGCGTTCACTACTGGCAATACGGGGTTGGCCTTGCCATCCGGGAAGGCATACCATTTGAGCGTGTGTCGATTGATATCACCCTGCACCTCATCGCTGTACGCAACCACGCACCGATCTAGGTAACTGAAGTGCCTGTCTACATTCCGCCGAGTTCTACGCAGTGTCAGGCTGCATTGGGTGAGTTGTTAGATCCCACCAAGCGAACTCGCTTGGCCAATTTATCGCCGAGACGACTTTGACCAAACGGTTGGTGGTGTTGAACGACGACTTTCATACACGCATCGACTCGGCTATTGATGTGAGCCTTTGCCTCGAGAGTTTTGTTCGCAGGTTCATCTGGAGAACCTTTTAGGACACGCACAGCAGCGATGGACGAATTATCGAACGGCTCGACAAAAGTGACTTTACGACCAAGCAGATTGGTACGAGCGGCTTACAGCGCAAACCATCCGGCCAGATGCCACGTGAGATGTGAGCAGCTTCACGGAGAAGATTATGGCAGCAGCGGCTAAGGCCATACCATGAACCACCAGGTAAATCGCGCCGAAACCGGTCCCTTGGTGGTGCCTCGAAGCAAAAGCAGCCATCCGACATGCGGTGAAAGTGCCTTCAATCCCTCAGACGTCTCCAGCAATCCGATCTACATCAACCCGAAGCAGTAACGATATTCCAGCAAGTAAGAGAATCGACACAAGAGGCAGTAAACAAGGCGAAGGAACATCGTAGGGAGCAGCACCGAGCAGCACGGCAACCAAATTATTACGGACGGTGAACACTTTGCGTGGCAACCGGCAACAGCTCCCAGTAGCTCAAGCGAGCGGATGGGTTCACGGACGACCTCGAAGAAGTGGCAGAAGAACTGGTGAGTGTTTACGCGAAGCGAGCAGAACGAGGGTCCATAATTTGTCCGCACAACAACGATGATGTGTATAACATCGACATTACCCTGAGCAAACTTTTGAGGGCCCCTCGAGAAAGAGCGAGGTGCCTCAACTAGTGCAGATTTGATCTGCTGCAACGTCTGTGAAAACGAAAACGACACTCCTCGACGCTCCAATTCCGAAGCCGAACTGCCACGATTCCGGACCGAATGGTCAATATCGCTCACCGTGGCGAAGCTCCTCGAGCGGATCATCAATCACCGAGCTAGAGCCAAGCGGACGGCTCGACAGCATGCTTTTCGTGCAGGACGCAGCACCGACACGTACTTTGCCGAGCTTGAAACGTCGCTGCCTTCTACCGACGAGCACTGGCTGATCACCTGGCTATACGGCATAGTGCAAACTCTGAAGTTTTAGCCAGGTGTCCCATGTCTCCTTTGAACCCACTGGAGAATAGAATGCCAAAAGGTTCCGTATTGTCTGTGAAACTATTCTTTGTTGCAATGCAGCTGATTTTACGTGTGCTGCCCGTCGGAGTCAATATTCAATATTCATGGTTGAAGGTGCAAGAGGGGAAGGTTTGCACCGAAAACTGTCAGCTGGCTGAAGATAGGTGGGAAAAGCATGGGGTTTACCATCGATCGAACCCCCGTCCCGAAGACCAACCGTCTGAGGATCCTGGGTATCACACTGAACCAAACGATGACGTTCAAGCCGCACTGCAAAGTGTTGAAGAAAGCATGCAATTCACGGCTACGGATCCTCCAGATGATCGGAACCAAACTCCCGCAAAGCTTTGGCTGACGTACGGAGTTGGACTAGTGACCATACAACAAAATAATACGCTGCGCTTCCGGAGCGTTTGTCACCAGCTCAATCATCTTAGTTATATCCGAAGCTGAAACTCCTCGCAGTTCAATCCGTAGCACGAACGGCCATCCGAATTCTAGCTAAAAGCCGAATCAACAGCACCCTTCCACTGACCATGTACATGAAGTGACGAGTACCGAACTTCCCGCCGCGGCCATTTAACGAGACAGAGCGATCGTATCTTGCACGCACCTAGACCGTCGGTAGTATGGGACGTAAGCTAAAGTGTACGAGACGGCAATCCGCCGGATAGAGTCCATCCAGTCGTCCAACAGCTGCTTGTGACCAGATTACACAGGTCGATGGTTGTTTCTACCGACGGTTTGAAAAGTGAAGAAACTGTTGGAGCCGCATTTAACACGACCGGCCTCGCAGGATTGTTCAGCCTTCGGAAAGCGTGCAGCGTTTTCTCGATCCCGAATGTCAGTGCCGAAATGGTGATTTTCACGGATTCAGCCAGTTGTCTGCTGGCCATATAATCAGGAAGGTCGAAGCACCCATGGCTCAAGGAAGTCAAAGAGATAGTGCGCAACAAACTCGTTCGCTTCTGTTGGATTCGGGACATACTGGGATCAACAGAAAACCCCGAGCCATTCGACTAGCAATCGAGGCTAGAGAACAACCCGCCGTAGATATGCTTATTCGGGGCGAAGATGCACAGTGAGCAGTGAAACAAACGATACGCCGTAAATGCACAGTGGTCCAAATGCGGATTTAGATAGCAAGATACATTTTCAGCCTAAGTTTGAAGTTTTGGAGCAAAATTGTTTTCTACAAAGTTGTTTCTAATAATAAGGCTCTTCTTTTGGTATGAATGAAAACTAGGGTGGTCCTTGTTTTCAGAGTAATCGGTAATCTAACTTTTTTATTTGCAAAAATCAAGGCATATATTATTCAGAAAAGTTGTAGATTGAAAAATTGTAAGCAACGTTGGAACACATTTTTTTCTGTAGCTTCTGAAATGACCGAATTAGAGCAATTTTTCCTACGTATCTTAGGGTGTCCCTATAAAAATCAGTTGTTTTGCTCTAACTTTTTTCTTTAAAATTGTTCAGCAAAGCTGTCTTCCCATTGATTCTGGAACGATAAAATATACAAATTTTGATGTACTGAAATCAACGCTATCGTCAAACAAAAGTAATTATGATTTTTGTAAAAAAATATGACTTTTTAAAATGTTGATCTCTCTGATTGGGGCAGATAAAAAAAATTTTTTTTACTGCATTTGAATGGTTTTATATTATTGCATTTTATATTTGAAAACTGGAGATATGTTATTTTTTAAATTGAGTAAAACACATTTGAGAAGGGCATAATTTTATGAGAAAATCGTAAAAAACTCGCTAACTGTAAAAGATATCGACAAGATTTAAAAGTCAAAAGTTACTTATTTTTATGTTCTAAAAGCCATCTCAAGAAAACTTTGTTGGCAAATTTGAAATAAAAAAGTAAGAGCAAATACTTGTTTTTTTTTTGTAGGGACACTCTAAGCTATCTAAGGAAAACTGTCCTGATGATGGTCTCTACTTCCGATACTATTTATGAGTAATTTCACTGTTAGATTTTTTTTGCTGTTTGATCATATAGCTTAACTATTTTCATTTAGAAGTTAGAAGCCGAACAACGTGCGCTAACATACCTTAGGATTGGCCACACTCAGCTGCTATAGACTGTTCCAGAAAGTATAAGCACACATTCAAAATAACAAAAAAGTCATGTTTTTTTAGTTTTAATAAATTTTTTTCGGCAAATCATATTTGTATTTGTGTTTTATATGACATTTTACTCTCGTTTAATCAAAATATTTAATCATAGCCACCCATCATCAAGACTCCTAACTTTTCCTCGAACATGACCCATTAGCTTCTGCACAGTGGTACTTCCCACCATTTTGACCACTTTTGGCCAATATTTTTTAAATTTTTGGATGTCATCCGCTGGTTTTATGAATTTTCGAAGCTTTGGCTTTGTACCTCCGGGCAGTTCGGCGGATTCCTGTCTTTCGGCACGAAACATACATTTTGACTTTTGTACCATTCTAAAGTGTCCTTTGCGTAATGACATGACGCCAAATCAGGCCAAAACACTATTTGACTTTCGTGCTGCTTGATCATCGGCAATAATCGTCTCTGGAGACATTCCTTAACGTATTTCTGAGTGTTCATCGTCTCCGTTGTGATGTACATTTTCATAAAACAGGTTGAAATGTCAAGCCATGGCAATTTATGAAAGTGGGTAAATCTTACTCGGTTCTTCATAAATCTGGTTCAATTCTCAATTAAGCTGTTAGAATATAATGAAAAAAAAACCCGGCAGCGTCAGTCGCCATCTTTCCAAAGAGAGGTGTAGAATGAGGAGCAGATTGCAGAGGATTGCCGTGGATTGGATACGGAAACGTACCGCAAATTGAAAGGTATTATAATTTTTGTTTTATTTTCTAATAATTATCCAAAAAAAACAATCCATTCTAGAAATTTTATTTGTTCAATCAACGAAACAAACCACTTCCAACAGAGCCTGTCCGAGCTGATTCGACAGACGACCAAGGAAGTCCCGCGATGCGTGACCCATGGGCACCAGCACCGGGTTCTGGACACCGTGATGAGTGTTGTCGAAGATCAACTGCTGGAGGAGAGCAAATCTTCGATGATTTCGCTGGCGGGGGCCGTACACGGATTGGGCTACTATTTGGTAAACTTGCTCGCTGTATGTATATGTGTATGTGTGCATGTGTGTATCATTGAAAGAATTTATGAATGAATGATGTACTCGATTTTCTAAATCCAGGCCCGATATTGGGAAGAAATAAATAATTCCAGTAAATCGAATTTTAATCAGAGGTGAACATTATTGAGCATGTTTAACCATAACACAAATAAAATATTGAAACTCCAAAGTTGACAAACCATTTTTTCAAGGAATAAAAAAAAAGCCTTTTTACCCAATTTCCATAAAAACTACATTTTATAAAAATGGGTAGAGCTAACCCAAAATCAAATAAATCGGTGTTTACCCAAATTTGGGTTTGGATCAGGTTACCCAGTTATGAGTAGTTCCAAGTTATATGATTTTGGGTTACCTTTATCCACTTCCCAACGCCTGGAATATTTCTTTTTCCATTCATTAAATCAAACAACCCGCAACCACGATAATTTTTCTAAAAGAGACACCAAAAATAAGGTGTGTTACCTTCCACACCGTTGATTTCTTCCTGCTCAACGAAAAAAAATTCCCCTCACTCCACTCCACTCCACTCCAATTCCCCCTCCCCCTCCCCCCCCCCCCCCCCCCCATCCCACTCCCATCCCATTCAATTCCCATCCCCACCCCCACCCCACCCCCATCCCCATCCCATCCATTCAATTCCAATTCCAATTCCCTCCCTCCCTCCCCCCAATCCCATCCACTCCCAACCAACCGATTCCCGATCCAATTCCACATCCAGTCCACATCCACATTCCCATCCAGTTCCAATTCCATCCCAACCCACTTCCAATTCCGTTCCAATCCATTCCACATTCCAATTCAGATTCCAGATTCCAGATTCCAGATTCCAGATTCCAGATTCAGATTCAGATTCAGATTCAGATTCAGATTCAGATTCAGATTCAGATTCAGATTCAGATTTAGATTCAGATTCAGATTCAGATTCAGATTCAGATTCAGGATTCAGATTCAGGATTCAGATTCAGGATTCAGATTCAGGATTCAGGATTCAGGATTCAGGATTCAGGATTCAGGATTCAGGATTCAGGATTCAGGATTCAGGATTCAGGATTCAGGATTCAGGATTCAGGATTCAGGATTCAGGATTCAGGATTCAGGATTCAGGATTCAGGATTCAGGATTCAGGATTCAGGATTCAGGATTCAGGATTCAGGATTCAGGATTCAGGATTCAGGATTCAGGATTCAGATTCAGGATTCAGGATTCAGGATTCAGGATTCAGGATTCAGGATTCAGGATTCAGGATTCAGGATTCAGGATTCAGGATTCAGGATTCAGGATTCAGGATTCAGGATTCAGGATTCAGGATTCAGGATTCAGGATTCAGGATTCAGGATTCAGGATTCAGGATTCAGGATTCAGGATTCAGGATTCAGGATTCAGGATTCAGGATTCAGGATTCAGGATTCAGGATTCAGGATTCAGATTCAGATTCAGATCCAGGATTCAGATTCAGATTCAGATTCAGATTCAGATTCAGATTCAGATTCAGAATTCAGAAAACGCTGTCACATGGCAGTCATCACATTTCATTACCGAGGTAAACAATAAAACGATTTGTTTTAAAGTTATATATTGTTGCAATTTTCTGTCACTTACCACCTATAGGGGCTTATAATACGCTTTATAGCTTTATTTCATTTCGTCCATTAATTCTCCTTCCTGTTTAAATAAAAGCATACTGATTCTTCAATTATTACTTCGAAGACCGAGTGCCTTCATCTGTTTTGGTAGATTAATGCACATCTCACTACAATGTTGGTGAAGTTCCCTTGCTGGTTCGTACAATTTTAAGTTCTGTGTACTTGTTACCAATGGCATTTTGCATTATTTGTTTCGTAAATATTCTCACTGCAAGCATTTCTTACTTTTTACAGCTAACACTACACGTTCCGTCGTCATGACGTTCATTTCCATTTATTATTATTTGGTTCGAAACATTTTCTTTTATTACAGCGGAGTTGCATTTTTCCGCTATTGCCTTTCCGTATATTTTTCTGCTTGCTTGCAACATCCGATTCTAAGCCAAAACTATTTACAAAAGTCCTTATCTCAAACTAGTTTTTGCTCTGCTTATTATTCTGCTGCGCTCTTTCT
>JAHHFK020001768.1:0-48255 GCA_024533555.2 Aedes koreicus | reverse complement strand
ATAGTGAAATCGCATAAAAATACTTTGCTGCTTGCAGTACCGTTCGAAGAATTCGTTTGCGAGCAGGATATCGTTCTTATCGAGCCAGCAAGCAACCAAACAGAACGTTGAAGCAAAGTTTCGTCACTGAAACTCGAGCTCGGAAATCGTACCAGCAGGTTTTGACGAAGTACTAAGGATGCCTGCTCATAGACGATGAAACCTACGTCAAAATGGATTTCGGACAGCTTTCTGGCCAAAAATTTTACATGGCGGCGGCACAAGGAGATGTTCCTGCGAAGTTTAAGTTTGCTTTTATGGACAAATTTGCCAAAACTGTTGATTTGGTAAGGGACATGCAGCTGCGGAGCAAAGACCAAAGTGTTCGTGACGAATGGGACTAAGCTGTACAAGGAAGAATGCCTCAAAAACCGCATATTACCTTTCACTAAAGCCCATAAAGGTCCCGTGAAGTTTTGGCCAGATTTGGCAAGTTGCCTCTACAGCCGGGAAGTCAACCAGTGGTACCGCGATAATAACGTAGATTTCATCGATAAAAACATAAATCCACCCAACTGCCCATAGTTCCGGCCCATCGAGAGATTTTGGGCAATAATGAAGCGGAAGCTTAAGAAAAGTGGAAAAACGGCTCGGGACGCGACTCAGGTGACCAAAATGTGGAACAAATGTGCCACGGAAGTTGACTCCGGAGGTGTTCAGCGTTTGATGGGAGGAATAAAGAAGAAAGAACAAATTTTCACTAGAAACGAAGAGAAATGATTTGTATTGATATTTTTTCCTTTAAATACAGTGAATTACCTTTGTTTTGATGTATTAAACGTATTTGTGTGTCAATCCGTTACCGAGATACAGATGATTTTATTATTCCGGATTCTAAATGGACATAGCGTTAGTACAGCCGAAAAAGCTTTTTTTTACGGCTCTAGATTTTAATTGATTTTATTTTTAACCGATTTTGCTTTGATTTGTCGAATAAAGAATTCATAGCTTAGCATAGCTTAGATTAGCTTGACTGATTGCACGTATCAATGGTTGCTACTCCGTGATTGATCAGAATCAGTGAAATTGCGCAAAGAATCAACTGAATGGGGCTGGGAGTAACCGACCATTCTCACTGTACACGTTTCAGTGACTCAATTTCTTTAATAATCAAAGACGGCGCCGGCCACGTCCTTTCAATCAGGTGGGAATAGGAAAGGAAAGCTAGTGTGACATTTCTTTTTAGGGACCGTGTTTACCTCTGCATCCCCACAAAGGTCACAGGAATGAGTTTTTTCTATGTTAGTAGGATAGGGCTCGATGGATCAGGATTCTCCTTGATAAGTGATGTGATCATATAATATAGTTTATAGTTCCACTCCGATACTATCCTTCCCAGCCACCTTGTTATTCTTAAGCTGTTTGTTTGCATCCTTAATTTTGGTTATCGTGTGAGTTGGTACATCTCTCTCGTTTACCGTTCCGATGAAGTCATTTCTCCTGCTGTCTTGATGTTCCGCCACTTCGTCATTCAGGTGTTTATCGTAGTGCTGCTTCCACTTTCCGATCACCTCACGTTCATCCGTCAAGATACGTTCAACCTTATCCCGACACGCGGCACAAAGCCTTTGAGGGATGCGTTGAGTTTAACTTTCGCGTTTATTGAGAACAATATAGCTGCTCCATTTCTTCGCACTATAAATCCTCCAGGCGGACAGGCACTTCTGTTTGTATCAGTTTCCATTTTGACAGGTTCCTTACTCTAGCATCATCGCTCGCGTTGCATTCTTCTCATCTAAAACTATCTGATACTCCTCGTCGAACCGTCATTTCTATCAACAAACCCAATTTTCATTTTGCAGCATTTGGTGGGGCAATAAGAGCGCAAGTCAGTCCAAAGCCTATGATGAAGGAGGGGTAATGGCGAACTAGTCTATTCAGACCACATGAACTCCATGGGAAGGAACAAGGATAGGATAGGGCGTTTTGGACCGGTTAAAAATTCTGCAAAAAGAAAATCATAAAATCGTTAATTTGCAATTCCGCATTACAATGATACACGGCCAATCCCGAAAAGATAGAGAGAGCCATTCCCTGTAGTTCGTATCAATGTTACCAGGCTATTTGAGATGCCACTGTAAATTTCATGTTGTTTTTACGCCGCAAGTTGCTATATCAAATTAACATCTCTCTATGATTTGCAAGGCCCAACCCGCCAATATCACACTCAACTTTAGTGCCTGTATACATGCGTGCTACGACGCGACTATTAAATAGAAAGAGGAGCGAGTGTGATATTATCACTACTTTGTGTGGCTGGACCTTTGGCTCTCCCATGAATGGTTCATTAGAGTAGAAGGTCATACAATGACATGACCTAGCGACATCTATAATAAATCAGCTATCTCCAATGCATCATTAACATGAGATTGGGCCCTCCCACCAGCGTCCAGGTACAAAATCCAGCCATGGAGAGGGTAAGATATGGACGTCATCGGAGAAGCCACGGCGGGAATTTTTGGGAAATGTATCATTCTGATCTATCCTCGATCTTCGAATCATACTTTTCGCCGCTTGATTTTACTCAAGTTTCAGTCGTTTTTGAATCAATTCAAAAGTGGTGTCACTCAAAACTTGTTTGATTTAACAGGTCGACAAATCAAAAACATCGCCTTGTTAAGCCCAATAACAAAAAAAGCCCACCATTCATTTAAAAGTGTTCCAAAAACTTGAACAATGACGTACATTACACGAACCATTGTTGCCTTGATCAATCGTGTTAATTTATCTGTAAATCTATATTCGTGCATAAACTGCTGGTCTATTCGCGACTTTTTCACGTTATATTCGCGGCATTTCAAGAAAACTTGCCGAATCGTGAAAAGCTGGTTCGTTATAGCAAAGCCACCCGTGAATCCCGCATGCTATTGTCCCATGAACTCTTATGCAGTTGGGTACAGACGGCGGCATTGAGCGTGATTGCAGCGTGATGGCGCGATAGTTGCAGTATTCCAACTTTTCATCCTTTTTGTAGATGGGACACGAGATACCTCCAACCACTCCTCCGGTAAATACTTTTCCACCCAAATCTTGATAATTACCCGGTGCAGCGCCTTAGTCAGTGATTCACAGCCGTATTCTAGAAGCTCACTTGAAGGTTGATCAACACCAGCAGCTTTATTGTTTTTCATCCAATAAAACTTCTAGCGCCTGTCATCTTTCGCACTTGTTTTTTTTTTTTGCTATCACCGTATCTTCGCCGTTTAAGTTCTTGTCCACCTTTCGATCACCTCACACTCATTCTTGAGAAGAATCCCTTTCAAGCTTCGTCACATATCGGCGTGTGGCACGTAGTCCTTGCGCGACTTGTTCAACTTCTCATTACTTAGTAAGCACGACAATAATGCGTCTCCGAATTGCAGTTGTTATCCGACGTTAACAATGATCCGAAGTACACAAATTCATCTACCACCTCCAACTCATCTCTGCCGACAGTCCGCGAGCTCTATCTTTTTTTCTTCTTGCCAACAGATGTTTGGTCTTCGACGTATTCACGTAATTCAATTCAATATTCTGCTTGACGTTTCAACATGGTGTACTGTGTCAGCGAAACATATGAGCTGGCTGGATTTATTGAATGTATTCCGCATAACCATATAACCGCATGTTACAATTTTCCAATGCCTCCTAGCGCAATATTAAACAGGCGACAGCAAGGACCATCGCCTTATCGATGTCTTTTGCTCATTTTAAACCTATTTCAAGTCCGATAACGCACCCGACATCTTCACACAACATTGAACACCATCCAATCAAGTTTTCCTGGAAATTCCGTACGTCGTTGGCGCGGTGCAGTTCCAACGTAATCGCGATCTCATTTTTCTAGTCTAGAGTCTAGGCAGTCGTGTCGGCAGTCGAAGATTTGCACCGTAAAAGAAAACAGTTTTGGAAGAAACTATCGAAAAAAAATGTCTCCTGCGTGTGTACTTCGATTACCGACAGCTAAACCGGGAGATAGTGAAGATAGTTTTCCAATTCGGAACATCAAGGACCAGATCGATAAATTTGAAAAAAATGCCAGTGTTCACTTCTTTGAACTTGACTTGACTTGAAGAATTCGTTCTTTAACGTGCCGATGGAGGCTTCCAGCAAAAAATACATCAGTTTTGTGACGCATATGCATATTCCTTAAAACACAGTTTGGGTTGAGTAAGCTGTAGTCGGTTCGTGGCGGATGTTTTTCGAGAGTTGATTAAAAGCGGTGTGTTGATCATTTAGATCAACGCGATTCTACGACGTATGTTGAAAATTGAAAATGAAACGTCACGGATCTTGAAGAGTGACGTCGAGTATTTGAGTTACTTCTAGGGTTTTTATTTCATTAGGGCGAATCTACAATTGAGAGATTCTCTTCGGGCTCGCTCTCTTTCATTCATTATTCATCGCCATTATAAAACTTTCGAGGGATTCTTTAGTACAGATCGAAACACAACAGTGCTGGCTAGCATACTCAACAAATAGGAGAATGAAAAACGTAAAGGTGATTGGAATATGAATGAAAGAGAGCGAGCCCAGAGAGAGTCTGTCAATTGTAGATTCGCCCTAATGAAAAAAACCCTAGACTTAATCAGTGAAAGGGAGTATCGCCTGTTTCCCGAGAAGATCTGCGCGTTGAAGAACTTTCGTGTATTGAGTAGCGAGAAAGAACTGCAACGGTTTTCGGGACTAAGCAGTTACATTCGCAAGTTTGTGCTGAGATATTCGCTTTTCTAGATCGCTAACAGACCTTTTGAAAAAGAAGTAGCGTTTGTATTTGCTGAGAGGCAAAGCAGAAGTTACGAGCAGCTGAAAGATTGTCTGGTATCGGATCCGGTGCTGAACATTTATGATACCGCTGCTGATGCAGAAGTACACATTGACGCAAGTCTGGAGGGGTATGGTCCAGTGTTACTCCAACGAGACCAGGACGGAACGTTGTATCCCGTAGACTACCTGAGTCAACATGGAAGAATGTGGAGATAAATTACAATGCTTATCACCTGGTGTTCGCGGTTGTGTATGCGGTTTAACGGTTTCAAGTGTACTTGCTGTGCAGCTTTCCAGCATACATTGAAAGAGAAACGTCATATTCTCAGAGTGGCCAGATGGACATTGACACTTGAAGAGTACACATAAATCGTAGACCATCGACCTAGCAGTCCTATGCAATACGTCTATGCCATGAACCGAGCTCCGGTCATGGTAACGGATAGTGACCCACTAGTTGAGTGAAGTTCGTGTGGATTTATTCTACGAAGACAACGAATGTGGCTGAGGTGATCCAACGGCTATGGAAACATATTGAGCTGTTCGGAAATCCTAGGCGTATCATTAGTAACAAAGGATCGGCCTTTATCTTCCACGAATTCAAGGAGCATTGCGCCGAACAGAAGGTGGAGCAAATCGAGATTACCACAAGCGTTGAAAGAGGAAATGGACATGTCGAACACGAAAATCAGGTAGTTCTGACCATTTTGACGAAACTTAGTGATGACAAGACCAAATGGTATGGACATTTCGACAACATATAAAGCTGGATTAATGCCAGTAACTATCAAAATACGTGCTCACACCGTTTGAAGTTCTTTTTGAAGTCCAGATGAGGCATGAAGGTGATGTTCGGCTAAGTTAAATGTAGGAGGAGATGAGATAAACAGCGGAGTACGTACAATCTTCGTGCGAAGCCGGCGACGGACAACAGAACGGAGACGTTCTGGCCATCAACTATACGCAGTTATGGCGTTGATAAGATAAGCGGCGAAGGGCCGAAGCAATTAACAACTGCAGCGAGCCACATAAAGAGGTATCGGGTCTGGAGTGCAGATTCCTTGTCAGGATGACCGAAATGTTAGGGAGACAGGGACATACGACGAGTAAACACGTTAAGCTAATATCAGAGAGAGAAGATAACATTCAGTATACCGCGAGATAATCAGCAACAGGTCGAAGTTTTGTGTTGCTCCGCGTGAAGTGTCTTAATATAAGGAAATCTATCTTAAAATTATTAATGTTCATATAAATTGGCTTGAATAAACGACTATCATCTTTCATGTATTATCATGCAATTATTATTTTTCTATAAATCATATGTTTGTTATTTTTATTAATAATAGCTGCGTAATAGCTGATAATGTAAAGGTAATTTTGGCTTCTGGATGTGTGTGCAGTTCAAAATAATAGCATAGAGAACAGACATTGATGTCCATATACCTTTTCTTGAAGAACGTATGTAAAAGTATAGAGGGGGGCACGGTATATGGTATATGAAGCAAGTGCAGATAAAAACAAACAAAACTTTTCAGGTTATGTGCTCGGCTTTTTATAGATAAACATTGACATGACAGTTATCGCACAACTGCAGCGCCGCCTACATAACAACATACATTTGAAATGTCGGTTTTAAGTTTTACACAAGTAGCAGACCGAAGATGAACGTCTGTTCTCTGTGATAATAGTTTCCCGGAAATTTCAATTTAATTGAAATCCCAGAATATTTAATTGTTTAGCAAAAACTTGAAAACACCAGAGTATTCAAGATTTGTTCTTAAAATATATTTTTATTAATTTAATCCCTTATTAAAGAGGTAATAATGAGTCCAAAAAATATAAAACTGTTTCATAAAATCTAGAACCAGTTTCTAGATTGGTTTTTTTTTCAAAATTTATTTTTAAATTATTTTATATCGAGGTAGGTATGACTGTACAACTCTGAAGTCTGAACAAAGCGTAACTGTGTCATCCGATATTAGTCTTCCATGCTATAATTCTCCTAGTGTGCGCTTCTCTTATCACAGTTCCTCCATTGACAACGATCTCTCCATGAAACAGGCTATTCAAGGAGTTCCAGATCAACTTCGACCTATTTTTATTCCCCATATTTTTATTGAAAAGTACCAACATGTCAATTGTAATAGAAGAATTTTCACTGATGGGTCGCGCATTGATGGATCCACTGGTTTCGGTGTCTACTATGAATACTCATCTGCCTTCCGGAAACTTCCGGAACCTTGTTCCGTATATGTTGCTGAGCTGGCAGCAATCAATTTCGCATTGGGGATAATTTCCGACATGCCCATAGACCATTATTTCATTTTCTCGGATATTCTCAGTTCTATTGAGGCCCTCCGGTCGATGAAAACAGTGAGGCACTCATCTTACTTTCTTTCAAAAATAAGGGAGCAGATGTGTGCGTTGGTCGAAAGATCATTTAGGATTACCTTTGCATGGGTCTCCTCACATTGCTCAATTCCAGGCAATGAGAAAGCGGACTCTCTAGCAAAGGTGTGCGCCAAAGAAGGCGAGATTTATGAAAGAAGAATTTCACATGATGATTTTTTCCCATTAGTACGTCAGAGTTCTCTTCAAAGTTGGCAAAACGATTGGACAAGTAATTCTCTTGGGCGGTAGTTACGTTCCATTATTTCAAATGTTTTGTCGAGATCGTGGTTCAAAGGTCTGGATGTAAGTCTCGGTTTCATTCGTGTGATGTCAAGACTTATGTCCAACCACTACTCGCTAGACACACATCTCTACAGAATTAACCTCGTCGATGGCAACATATGGTTATGATGACATCGATCACGCATTTTGGTAGTGCCCGAAGAATGATGCCTCCAGGGCACGACTATTGGATACCATAGTGGCCCGAGGTAGACAACCCTTCCGCGAGGTAAGAGATGTTTTGGGAATGCGTGATCTCCCCTACATGCATGCGATCTACGAATTTCTTTGTTTGTCTGACCTTAATGTTTAAAGTCATCACCCCCCTCCGTGCTACTTGTACCTGCCCAGCAAACTATTAGTCAACCATCTGAGCCTAGATCCGGAAAGGGGCTATAGGAACCGAGGACTTGATGGCAGCCGCCGCCATGAGCAGCAATTATTAACTTAAAAAAGTTACCTGCCTAGTCCCTTCCAAGCGACAATGTGACCCATTAACCTCGAGCCAGCCACGTGTAATTGGTGCCCCACTTACTAACACCATAAAGCAAATAATTGTAGATAACAAAATTGAATATCGGCTCCGCAAAGTGTCATACATGTCTGAGCCTTACGTATAAACGAACTAAATAACATAAAAAGCGTAACTGTAATTTTTCTATACCTGATACTCCATTTTTTCATAAACGCTGTTATTGAAACAACAAATAATAAACTATCATTGTTGATGACCAACTGTCACAGAAACTGGCATAGTTCAAACGCCCTTCTACCTCTAGATCAAAATAATAGCTGTTATTCTAAACATCATTTATGCCAAATGACGTATAGTAATGCTCTGCTGTTGCAGTCTAAGGCCAGTACAAGAAAATACATTGTAGATAAATTAAAAATACAAATAGTAGACCAAAGATGGGCCTTACATCTAATAGACTTAAATTCATCGAAAATAATAACTGGAATTACCTTCATTTTCCTCGTCGATTTTTAATGCTTTTGAAATATATTCAAAAGCTCTTCGATGGTGATGCTTTTGCTTAGCAAGTAAAGGGTCTCCAGGACCAACCTGGCTTCCACTAGCTGATCTTTGCACTGACATTTCACGACCTTCTAGGTTCACTAAAACGCCACTACTAGAATATTGCAAAGGATTTGCTTGCTGTTGCGGAGGATTATCGTACGGTAACTGTGGCGGATGCTGCAGCTGTTGATGATCTAGGGGCTGTCGACTCTGAATGTGTTGCTGGTCCTGATCGTTGATTACAATCTCCAGCCCGCACTCTTTTCTCACCGGTTTATAAACCACTTTCGTTGTGAAATTATAAATGTACCGAAAAATTATAAACAACTGATACAACAGAGAACGTAAAACGTTGAACACAAAAATAACTGGAAACGAAATAATATAAAGATTTTGCTTATGAACAGAATCACATCGTGGGGCTCCGTTCTGTCCACCAGTTCCGCCGTCTATCAGTGTCGCTCCGGAACTTCCTTCGCCACCTTCGTGGTCACTACCATCATGTTGCTTACTATTAGACCGAGACTTCTTACTCGGTGACTTGCCAGCATTATTCAGGGAATATTTATTACGAACCATCAGTCAATGGCCAATTTGATCTCGCATCCAAAGTGCGAGATGTTTTCCACTATCTGTGTAATCCTTTTGTTATGTCAGAATCTCAAGAGGAAAAAAACTCCAATGCAAGCCAAAGGCAGGCGCGCACTTTCACAAAAACACAAGAACCCCTAGCTCTGTGAACGACAGCTCCAGTGGGAGCGGACAAAATTTAATGGTCGAGTAAGGATAGAAAATATCCTGCAAAGTGCACACGAGTTCACATCAATTTCCACATGATTCTTTTTACAACAAACCACTCCCTACAAACTACTTGCACTAAACCATTGATTTGGAAAACAAATGTAGATTATACAAGAATCTCTATAGCTTTTCCTCACACTTTTTGTCGATCACACCAAGGAAAAACTTAATAGCGAAGGAAAATCTATGGAACAGGGAACGAAAACTAGAATTGGCTAAATCTACAACAGTGGGAAATCCAGAAAATCAGACGAATGACCGACGTGCCCGATTGTCTGAATACTAATGACGATGATCGATGACGATGACCATAACGACATGACATAAAAGGATGATTGCATTGCAAAACAGTTACTCTGGCAGCAAGATAAATAGAGAAAAAACTATAGACACTGTATGAAAAATGAAACAAAACATGCGTGGTCTCTGTCCTTTTCCATCTGCCACAGTTGTTTAACTGCGATTTCTAACAGTTCGTTTGGCTGCATTTTGATTTGCATTTCTCATTTTGATCATTTCGCACGGAATGTGTTCACGCTCATTCGGATTTGCCCCAAAATTGAGTAAAGTTAACCCAAAATCAATACAATTCGAACTACTCAAAATAGGGCTACCGGGTCTAAACCCAAATTTGAGAAAAGCAAAAATTTATTTGATTTTTGGTTTAGTTCTACTCATTAATATAAAATGGGGTTTTTTTTTTATGGAAATTGGGTAGTATTAAAATTAAAAAATTACCTTAGGCTGGTATAGTTAAAGGTTAGTATTGCATTAAAAAAAATATATATATTTCTATTTCTATCTCAATCCTACACTCAGGCAAATAAACTTTAGAATTTCATAAGGTTCATTCATATTTGTTAATTGATATAAGAAATCAGTATGAATTTCATAAATTTGCCTTATGATATATAATGATGTTGAAAAAATAAAAATATGGAGCAACCTGGATTAGAACTTCAACATTGAGGTCATGGTCCAGTGACTTGCTCACTAGTATAAATCAACACTTGTAATTGGGAAAGCTTAAAGGCGTACAAGAACAACTGCGTGTGAAACAAAATCCATTCATAAGTCAGCCTTATGAAATTCCAAGCTACGTTCATAAGTTGAACCTTATGAAATTTTATTTGCCTGAGTGAATGATGGCCGTGGCCAGTACGTGCTCTCGGGTATCCAGAGCTAGGGTATCCAGCTTGTATTCTGATTCGGCAGAAATTTGGCCATCATCGGTGCGACTAAATCCGAGATGATCAGTATGCATTCCTGTGCCTTTGCGACATGCTGCGCATCGATGCTCCCCTTTAGAAGAAAGATTAATGAAAAAAACTCCGTTGCCATGTCCGACTTCCTGTTTAAATAGATTGCACAAATTTCCCTGAATTGTAAAAGACTAATCACTGTTTTCCCTGTGTAATTTTAGTTTTTTTTATCTGCACACAAAGAATAGTGATTGTTAGAATTTAAAAAAACCATTACTAAAATTGAAAAGGTGCGTTGGTTCTTTTTCGTAGAAAGCGGTTTGTTTTCACAACAAAAACGTTCAAACTGTCAAATCAACATTTAAATGTTGAAATTTTCAAAACGGATTGTAGAACTGTCAAATCGAAACCATGGCATAGTTGAAAATGAAAGCAAATTATTTTCATTCCAAAATAAACTTTCAACGAGAAAGTGCCATGTAATAAAAATATGCCATTTGGATTGAAATAAAAAATAGTTTTAACATTAAAAGGTTTACTTTTCAGATAAATTGTAGAATTTTTAAACCAAAAGCGTGGCATGAAAGCAAAATATTTTTATTCCAAAATGATCTTTCAAGATGAAAGTGTCGTGCAATTAAAATGAAAGTACAATGTTTGGCAATCCGCATTCGTCCATCCTCACGCAGTTCTGAAAACAACTCGGCTAAAAGGTGCTCCGAAGGTACTCCCAAATCACGAACGAATTCCTTCAACGTTTGTTCGATGCGCAGTGAAATGTGATTCCATTATATAAAATAGAAATAATAGAAGCAAAAGAATTACTCACTTTCTGGAACTACTTAAATCGAAAATACAGCCAACGTACTTCCTTTTTTTTACAGAAAACGAATACGAACAAACAATTTTCCTCGTTATTTTCACCCAACGTGTACGAAAGCGGACGGGAGCAACGAAGAACACAGTAGATGCGTACGCGGACAACAACATTGAAAAATTGCAAACGACGAAGACGACTAGCTCTTTGTTGGTGATTTTGACAGTTCTACAATTTTCATTGTAGAAGAAAACACTTTTAAATTTACACACTGAACCGAAACAAAACACTTTCAAATCTAACGAAGAACTTTCGTTGTAGATAATTTCATTTTCAATTTAATGAAAAACAAACACTTTTCAGAAGTAAAGTGCAAAACTTTTAATTAAACAAGATTTATTTTTTGTGTGTGGCAAATACCGCATCTAAAAGTATAAACATGTGCCGTTGTGCACACAGTAGACATAAACCAGATTTATGAAATAGAGTGAGATTTACCAACTTTCATAATTCGCCTTACCCATGGTTTGACGTTCCAGCCTGTTTTATGAAATGGGTACAATTTACTCAATTTTGAGTAAATCCATATGAGCGTGCTCTTTACGGAACTTGCTCAAAACAGCCTATCTTTCATTTGCAATACCAACAAACAATATGAAACTAACGATTTGAAATAATAATATCTATATAACCAATACCAAACCAAATCTGAAACGTTTCAAAATTGCTCAACATCCAGCGGTGAACTCGGTACTATACACAACAATCAATATGAAACTAACGATTTGCAATTGGTTCACTGTTGTAGAACTCATTGGTCCGAAGTACACTTAGCAGTCTAGAATCGTTGTTTTTGTTTTGATTTGCTGTGTTATTTTGGCAGAATATTTGAGGGTGTGTTCGTGTGAGTTACGTTCATAGGGGCGAATCATTAAACTTGGGACCGAGCTTGGGACCGATGTGGTAGTAATTCCTGAGCCAAAAACTATATTCATTGTCATTGTTTTTTTTTTTATTATCCAGGCCCTGGTAATACTGTCTTTTTTCTCATGGCAAAGTTACTCAATTTTCGTTAAAAGTGGAACTCATAAATTTTTTTTTTTATTTTTTTTTTAACTCTTTATTTGTTCCAAATTTATTCATATTTACATTTCATGTTAATCTAGGTGCTCCAGCTACTACCGTAACGTATCAACCTTAATTGTTAAAATATGTATCTAATTTTGTTTACATTGTTCATGCCTTAGCAGTTCAGTATTTTAAACAGGTTTTTATTCCTGCGTGTCAGTATAACAATAATAATCTTAAAACTAAAAACAAACTAACATTAATCTTAATTAAGCATAAAGGGAATTAATCATTGCAATAGAAGATTGCAACGATTTTTGTCTGAAATTATTAATTATTTTGTTGGACATTTGTTCTAAAGTCTCAACATTCGAAATTCTATGTAATTCAATAGTACTGAACCAGGGTGGCAGCTTCAAAATCATTTTCAGAACTTTGTTCTGAATCCTTTGAAGTGATTTTTTCCTAGTAGCACAACAACTAGACCATATTGGCACAGCATAAAGCATGGCCGGTCTAAAAATTTGTTTGAATATTAGAAGTTTGTTCTTCAAACAAAGTTTGGATTTTCTGTTTATAAGAGGATATAAACATTTTATATATTTATTACATTTGGCTTGAATGCCTTCAATGTGATTTTTAAAATTTAATTTTTGATCAAGTAATAGACCAAGGTATTTCACTTCGCTTGACCAGGAAATTGGAACACCGCTCATAGTAACGATGTGACTACTACTAGGTTTCAAAAAAGAAGCTCTAGGTTTATGTGGGAATATTATTAGTTGAGTTTTGGAAGCGTTGGGAGAAATCTTCCATTTCTGTAAATAAGAAGAGAAAATGTCCAAACTTTTCTGTAGTCTCCTGCAAATGACACGAAGACTTCTTCCTTTAGCGGAGATGCCTGTGTCATCAGCAAACAAGGATTTCTGACAACCCTGAGGCAAATCAGGGAGGTCGGAAGTAAAAATGTTATATAGTATCGGCCCAAGAATGCTACCCTGAGGAACTCCAGCTCTAACAGGTAGTCGATCAGATTTGGAATTCTGATAATTTACCTGCAGAGTTCTGTCAGTTAAATAATTTTGAATTAATTTTATAATATAGAGCGGAAAATTAAAGTTTTTCAATTTAGCAATCAAACCTTCATGCCAAACACTGTCGAATGCTTTTTCTATGTCTAGAAGAGCAACTCCAGTTGAGCAGCCTTCAGATTTGTTTGAACGAATTAAATTAGTAACTCTCAAAAGTTGATGAGTAGTTGAATGGCCATGGCGAAATCCAAATTGCTCATCTGCAAAAATTGAGTTTGTATTGATGTGAAGCATCATTCTATTCAAAATTAGCTTTTCAAAAAGTTTACTGATTGAAGGAAGTAAACTTATTGGTCTGTAGCTAGAAGCTTCAGCTGGATCTTTCTCGGGCTTCAAAATTGGAACAACTTTGGCATTTTTCCATTTGCCAGGAAAGTATGACAAATGAAAACATTTATTAAATAATTTTACCATGAAAGACAAGGTACTCACTGGGAGTTTTTTGATGAGTATATAGAAAATTCCATCATCACCAGGAGCCTTCATATTTTTTAACTTTTTAGTTATAGTTTTTAATTCATCCAAATCAATACCCCAGGATTCATCAAAAATATTTTCCCTTGAGGAAATATTCAGATAATCAAGAGAAACCTGATTCTCAATAGGACTAGTAAGACCCAAACTGAAATTATGGGAACTCTCAAACTGCTCAGCAAGTTTTTGAGCTTTTTCCACATTTGTTAGCAATATTTTATCACCTTCTTTGAGCGCTGGAATAGGCTTTTGAGGTTTCTTTAAAATTTTGGAGAGTTTCCAAAAAGGTTTGGAACTCGGCTCTAATTTTGACACATTATTTTCGAATTGTTTGTTCCTCAGGGCAGAGAAGCGTTTTTTAATTTGTTTTTGCAAATCTCGCCAGATAACTTTCATGGCGGGATCGCGTGTTCTTTGATATTGTCTTCTACGGATATTTTTCAGACGGATCAAAAGCTGAAGATCGTCGTCTATTATAATTGTATTGAACTTTACCTCGCATTTTGGAACTGAGACAGCTCTTGCTTCAACTATGGAAGTAGTCAGAGAGTCAAGAGCATTATCGATATCATTTTTAGTTTCCAAAGGAATATTAGGATCAAAGTTATATTCCATGAATGTTTGATATTGGTTCCAATCAGCTCTATGATAATTGAAAGTAGAACTGTTGGGATTAGAAATTATTTCTTGAGATATTTCAAAAGTTACTGGAAGGTGATCCGAACCGAAGTCAGCATGGGTAACCAATTGGCTACAAAGTTGACATGAATCAGTTAAGACCAAATCAATAGTTGAGGGATTTCTGGCAGAAGAAAAGCAAGTTGGGCTGTTTGGGTATTGGATAGTGTAATAACCCCGACAATTTCAAAAATATATATCCCTTTAATTATTTTTGCTTTTTCCCCCATCGGTGTTTTTCCTAAAAACCCCCAAAAAAAAAAAATTTTACCCTTTTCCGGGTAAGCTTCTGTAGGTCACCCTTGAGAAGATTCTTTTGCTGACCTACCCAAAATATCACCTGAATTTATTTCCACTTTTATAACCACCAATAAGAAAATTTTACTATTACGTACTTCTGTATGGAATGCATTGGAATGGTAAATAGGCAGCTAATAGTGTAAGTTGACCAAATTTTGTTTCAACAGAAACCCCCAAAGTTTCAAAAACTTTGGTATCAAATGAAGAAAGAATTTGATGTTTGATATGCCTATGAACAATTATGGCAACGCCACCACCTGGACTTTCAAGACGATCATTGCGGTGTACGAAATAATTAGGATCCCTTTTTATTTTATCACCTGGTTTAAGAAAAGTTTCAGTTACAACGGCAATATGCACGTTATGAACTCGTAAAAAGTTAAACAGCTCGTCTTCATTATTTTTAAGAGATCGAGCATTCCAATTTAAAATATTCAGTGTCTTAATACCCATTGCTGAATTTCAGGGTCATGACAATATTGTGTGTGTTCCTGTTTTGTGTTTGTGTGTGATTTAAATTTTTGGGGGCGTTCAACGCTCCCACAAGTAAGGCAAATCGTGCATGTTGAAGAGGTTTCTTCGACATGGACGGTTTAGCTGAAAAAGTGCCTTTGCCACCTGATGATGGGGAGGCACAAATAAATTTCCGACCGCGATCTTATCCAATGGACTCGGTCGGTCCATGGGTTGTCTACTTTCAGCCCAAAATTAAACCTCTGAACGTGTACCAAATAACTACTGATTTGACGAAGCGATTCTCAGCCGTGACAGAGATCACGAAAGTTAAATTTAATAAACTCCGTGTTGTCGTCTCTAACCTGAAGCAGGCTAATGAGATTGCTTCCTCTCAGGATTTTACACTGGAATATCGAGTTTATATTCCAGCTCGTGATGTGGAGATTGTAGGAGTGGTCACAGAGGCGAGTCTGTGCCCTGAAATTTTGGAGAAGCGGGCGGTTGGCCGATTCAAGAACCCTCTGCTCCCCCCAGTTCAGATACTGGAAGTAAGAAAGTTAGTGAAAATATCGCACAGCGAGGGTAAGAAAAAAGTTACCCCCACAGACTCGTTTCGGGTGACCTTTTCTGGTTCTGCCCTTCCTCACTACTTATAACTGGACAAACTTCGGCTACCTGTGCGGTTATTTGTACCCCGGGTAATGATCTGCCAAAACTGCCAGCAGATGGGGCATACGGCCTCTCATTGCGGCAATAAGGCACGCTGCTCAACTTGCGGGGAGAAACATGAGGCTGGTCCCTGTGCAGATAACACACTAAAATGCGTTTTCTGCAAGGGAACTCCTCCCCATGCTCTTTCGTCATGCCCGGCGTACAAACAACGCGGGGGAAAAATTGGAACGTTCTCTGAAACAACGTTCAAGGCAATCTTTTGCAGAAATGCTTAAGAAAGCCTCGCCACCCGATATCAATACAAATCCTTTTGCTGCTCTGTCAGATGACGAGTCTGATTCGGACTTGATTGAGGAGGGGACCTCTTTCAGTTTTCCGGAAGGTGCTTCACGGAAGCGAAGACGCATTCGGGTAGGGAAAGTAGCTGAACAGAAGCCCCAAATCAACATGCACACTTAGATTTTTTTCAACAAAATCTGTAAAAGTTTACCGAATTCTCAACAGCTGAACGTTCGGTAATCCAATTTACAGATATCTGTAAAATTTCACCGAAATCCGTTAAATCGGATTACCGAACGTTCAGCTGTTGAGAATTCGGTAAACTTTTACAGATTTCTGTAAAAAAATCTAAGTGTGTGCCCAATACAAAGAGCAGTGGAAATAAGAATAAACCAAATCCACCTGGTTTTCGTAGTGCCAACTACACACAGGATTTCCCATCTCTTCTGGGGACTTCCAAAACCCCTGATGCCCCGATTTTAAGAACAGAAGCCCCTTCTTCGTCTGGGCTGTTCTCATTTGATGATATTGTGGAAGGTATTTTCAAGTACCTCGAAATGTCTTACCCTCTTAAAAGCATTGTTATGGCAATGCTTCCCACTGTGAAAACTTTTTTGAAGAAATTAACATTAAAGTGGCCCCTCCTTGCAGCTATCATTTCCTTCGATGGATAATTTGCCAAAAGAGGTCGGGGATTTGATCACTGTTCTGCAGTGGAATTGTCGAAGTCTTATTCCTAAATTGGAATCATTTAAATTTTTAGCTCACAATATCAGTTGTGATGCATTTGCTCTTTGTGAAACATGGCTTTCACCCGAAATCGATCTTCCGATTCACGATTTCAACATTATTCGGCTTGATCGTGAGGATTCACGTGGAGGAGGAGTACTTTTGGGGATCAAAAAGTGCTACTCCTTCTATAGAGTGAATTTTCCTCCAATTCCAGGTATTGAAGTTGTCGCATGTCAGGCTGTTATTAAAAATAAAAGCCTTTGCATTGCTTCCGTTTATATTCCTCCTAGAGCCCCAATAAACAAGAAACAACTTTCAGATATTTGTTCGGTTCTTCCTGCTCCGCGGTTGGTCATGGGAGATTTTAACTCTCACGGTACAGGCTGGGGAGAACTGTACGACGACAACCGGTCTTCCTTGTTATATGACCTCTGTGACAACTTCAATATGACCGTTCTCAACAATGGAGAAATTACACGCTTGGCTGGTCCATCCTCACTTGGCAGTAGGTTAGACCTCACACTTTGCTCGAATTCATTATCGTTGGACTGCACGTGGAATGTGATCCAGGATCCCCACGGTAGTGATCATTTGCCTATTAAAATTTCGGTTGCCACCGGGCTCACTCCGCCGGAATCGATCAACGTCACCTATGATCTAACTCGTAATATCGATTGGACAAGGTTCAAGACAGCAATAGATGAAGCCGTAACAACGGTAGAAGGGCTTCCCCCGCTGTAGGAATATAACTTCCTCTCCAACCTGATTTTGGAAAGCGCGCTTCAAGCTCAAACTCGACCAGTTCCAGGAACGTCATTTCGCAGGAAACCTCCTTCCCCATGGTGGGATCAGCAATGCACCGAGGTATACCGCAAAAAGTCCGACGCGTTCAAAGTTTTTCGTAGACGTGGAACACCTGAGCACTTCGAAAGGTACACGGCTCTCGAACGAGAATTTAAGAGCCTCATCAAGGCCAAGAAACGTGGTTACTGGCGACAATTCGTGGACGGGTTATCGCGTGAAACGTCGATGAATACCCTTTGGAACACGGCGCGAAGATTGCGTAACAGAATTACGAACAACGAGAACGAGGAGTATTCGGACCAATGGATCCTCAAGTTCGCGCGAAAAGTTTGTCCAGATTCTGTTCCAGCACAAATGTTTCCTCGCGAAACCACGAATTCGATAGATGAGATCAGCCAACCTTTTTCAATGGTAGAACTCTCTCTCGCACTCCTTTCGTGTGGCAATACGGCTCCGGTAGCTGATAGAATCAAGTTCAACTTGCTTAAGAACCTTCCAGACGTCGCTAAGAGGCGCATGTTGCACTTGTTTAATCAGTTTCTGGCTCTCAACATTGTACCGGATGACTGGAGATGGGTGAGAGTTATTGCCATTCAAAAACCTGGTAAACCCGCGTCCGACCACAACTCCTATCGACCCATCGCGATGTTCTGTTGTATTCGAAAGTTGTTGGAGAAAATAATCCTCTTCCGTCTGGAGAAATGGGTTGGGACGAACAACCTGCTTTCAGACACTCAATATGTTTCCGTTAGGGTGAGGGGAGCAAACGCTTGTCTCGCGTGCTTTTCCACAGATATACATCTAGCTTTTGCTAAAAAAAACAAATTGCTTCTTTTTTTTTTGGCCAAAAGGGGGCTTTTGATTCAGTATCTGTTGAAGTTCTCTCAGATAAACTCCACGCTTGTGGTTTTTCACCATTAATGAACAATTTTTTGTACAATTTGCTGTCAGAGAAACATATGAGCTTTTCTCATGGAACCTCTACAGCTTCTCGATTTAGCTACATGGGTCTCCCCCAGGGATCATGTTTAAGCCCCCTTTTGTATAATTTTTATGTCAAAGACATTGACGGTTGTTTGAGTGAGAATTGTACGTTGAGACAACTTGCAGATGACGGTGTAGTGTCTGTCACGGGACCCAATGGGGTCGATCTGCAAGGACCCTTACAGGATACCTTAGACAATTTGTCTACATGGGCTCTCGAGCTAGGTATCGAATTCTCTACGGAG
This sequence comes from Aedes koreicus, assembly GCA_024533555.2. NCBI lineage: Eukaryota > Metazoa > Arthropoda > Insecta > Diptera > Culicidae > Aedes > Aedes koreicus. The sequence goes on along the minus strand of JAHHFK020001768.1, from coordinate 29,173 downwards.
AAAACTGAGTTGGTAGTTTTTTCTAAGAAGCATAACCCTGCACAACCGAAGCTTCAAATTTTGGGTACACCGATAACTCATTCTATGTCATTTAAATATCTTGGGGTCTGGTTCGATTCAAAGTGCACCTGGAGATCCCACATTGAGTATCTGAAGCGAAAGTGCCAACAAAGGATAAACTTTCTCTGCACAATTACCGGGACCTGGTGGGGAGCGCATCCGCAAGATCTTCTAACGTTGTACCGGACAACGATTTTGTCGGTTATAGAATACGGTAGTTTTTGTTTTCAGTCAGCGGCTCGGTCGCACATCATCAAACTGGAACGTATTCAATATCGGTGCCTTCGTATCGCGTTGGGTTGTATGCACTCGACTCATACCATGAGTCTTGAAGTGCTGGCTGGCATGTTGCCTCTCTCGGATCGGTTTTCAGAATTATCTCTCCGGCTCCTCACCAGGTGTGAAGTTATGAACCCCCAGGTGATTGAAAATTTTGAGAAGCTCCTTGAGTTGAACCCTCAAACCCGCTTCATGACTTTGTACCATTTATACATAACACAGGATGTCAGCCCTTCGCTGAATATTCCCAATCGTGTTTGCTTCTCCAACTTCGGAAATTCGGTTCATTTTGATTTATCCATGAAACAGGAGCTTCGTGGAATCCCAGAGCATCATCGTCCTATGATTGCTCCGGTGATATTTGCTACAAAGTTTGGCCTAGTTGATTCCACCAAAACGTTTTTCACTGACGGGTCTTTGATAGAGGACTCCGCTGGCTTTGGTGTATATAATGAAAATTATAGCGTCGCTCGTAAACTTCAAGCACCTTGTTCTGTTTTTGTCGCGGAGTTGGCAGCAATTCACTTTTCTTTAGAAACTGTTGCCTCTCTTACACCGGATCAATACTTCATTTTCACGGATAGTCTTAGTTCTATAGAGGCTATTCGCTCCTTGAGGCCGGTAAAGCACACCTCTTATTTTCTTATGAAAATACGAGGTCTTCTAAGTGCTTTATCTTCACGTTCTTTTATTATCACCTTTGTTTGGGTCCCATCTCATTGTTCGATTCCTGACAATGAGAAAGCGGACTCGCTTGCAAGGGTGGGCGCTATCGAAGGCGATATTTATGACCGACAAATCGCCTTCAACGAATTTTTCTATATTTATCGTCAGATATCACTCGATAGCTGGCAGTATAAATGGAGTAAAGGAGACTTGGGGCGATGGCTACACTCTATCACTCCTAAGGTGTCTAAGAAATGTTGGTTCAGGGGATTGGATGTGGGTCGAGACTTCATTCGTGTGATGTCTCGCCTCATGTCCAATCATTATTCTTTAAACGCTCATTTGTTCCGTGTTGGGCTGAGCGACAGCAATCGCTGTGAATGTGGACAAGGTTACCAGGACGCAGATCACGTTATTTGGTTTTGTGCTGAGCATCGTGGAGTCAGATCTGAGCTTTATGATTCCCTTCGGGCTCGAGGTAGACAACCCAATGTACCGATTCGAGACATTTTGGCCGCACGCGATCTGGAGTTTATGAAACTCATTTATGTGTTTTTGACTAACATTAGCCTTAGATTGTAGTTTGATTAACTTACTTGTTTAGGTTAAATTTTTGAGGATTGTGTGCATCGGTGTGTGATTGTGGTTGTGTGTGTGAGTGTTGTGTGCGTGTGTGTGTGTGTGTGTGTGTGTGTGAGAGAGAGAGAGAGTGAGTGAATTTTTTTTTTAAATTGAAAACGTTCAATTAAAAAAATGTAATTTGAAATTCTAGATATAAGAAAACCATTGTTCCTCATGCTTTGTTTTAAATTCCCACCGCAATTTTCCCATCCATAAAATTGTAATTCCTATTAACCTCGAGACGGCCGCGAGTAATCGGTTCCACCCCCTTAACCTTAGTTCTAAGATAACTGATGTATATAAACATGAAAACTTGGCTCTGTAAAGTTGATTCGATTGAGCCTGAACAAATAAATGAATTCATAAAAAAAAAAAAAACCCAATCAATCCACCACTGTCATTTTGAAGAGGAAAAGTTCACCTATCCGATAGAATCGGAATGGGCTTACATGGGTAGCCTTTATGCCACGAGAAATTTACGGAAGAAGCCGTAGTTTACGTTTGTCAGTTAGGCCCTAATGAATAATCTTTGTGAAATGGAGAAGATACAGTGAAATCCTTAATGAATGCCCCCCTGGTTATTACAGGGGGCATTCATTAAGGATTTCACTGTACACGGTAATTCTGAGGTAGTCATTTTTTGACTACATTCTATGCATTTCAAAGAACTTCCTCCATACGTCAGAAAATGCCTACTTTTTAATCCCAAGAAATGAATACTTTTAAGTCCTTTTTTTATTCCAGTGTGATAGAAAAAATGCATAAAAACAAGGCTATCATCAAAGTGGAAATATCAATTTGTTCTTGGCTGTGCCACAAAAAAAGTGAAAATAAAAAAATGGGCTCTTGCTAGTCAAATCTTAATCCAGTATCATGGACAGGCTACGAGGCACTAATTAGATTGATCTATATCTATTGATACTATAACCGTCGCTTGCTCGGAAATGAAAACATTCTCCTGCAAATTATCAATCCCAGCAGAAAGAAACATGTTCATACCCTATGGTGTATTTTATTTGCATGTGCGGGTTTTTTTTAAATAAATCGATGCGGAATGTCGTAAATTACAAAAAAAAAAAAAAAAAGGGCGTACAGATATTAAAACGGCCAACGGAGATTTGATATATTGGTGCTGAGATTCTTATCCCATCTACATTAAATAAAGTGACTATTTCCTACATACAATCACATTTCAAAAATGCATAGTTTGTAATCTCTTTCATATTGCAGCATGTCTAAAATTTATTCACTTTTTGACGTATAACCTCTTTAGGCATTTTTGCCTAAAACCTTTTTAGGCATTTTATGCATAATTCCAGTCTTCAAGAAAAGTGCCTACTTTGAAGTCATAATTGCATACTTCAGATTTACCGTGTAGCTCATATGGATTTCAGTATCAATGTGGTGAATATATGGTTTGGATGATTGCATCAACCTGTTCTTCCTAATATTCATAACATTTATATGTGCGCATCGTCACGTCGTTATAGGAAACGAAGCGAGTGTTAAGGAGCAAGTTGATTTGTGCTGCTATGAGTGTTGTGCCTTGGCATTGATCGATTTGTTTTGATGGGCCATATTTAGACAAAGATTTTTCATTATGGCCTAACTGACAAACGTAAACAATATCTTCTTCCGTAAATTATTCATAACATGATTACAAAAGAGCGGTTCCATATCATTTCAGCAACGAGTAATTTTCATATTTTTTGATTTGCATGAAACCTTGCATACAAGTTTTTGGGGAAGAAAAACGCCGTTTTGCATACTTGGTTCGCCATTTTGAATCTAGCCTTACTTATGAGAAGGGCCTATGAAAAATGCACATGATATCTTCAAAAAATTGTATCTCGGAAACGATTTGTCCGATTGGTTTGGTGTCTTCGGAGAAATTTTAGACAATTGTTGGTGCTATATGGAGAAAATATGCACGGTAAAAAAAAGTTTGGTTTTTGGGTTTTGAACTAAAATATAGATTTTCCCTTAAAAGTTACATGTCAATAATTTTTTAATTATCCTTATGTTATAGCTGACTGAAAATGCTATCTAGTGCATCTAGTGTACAATTTTCAAAAAAGCTATTAAGAAAAGTCAAAAAAGTTTGTCACCCTTATTTGATGAAAGTACATCAAATTTGCAAGCAAAAATACCTCAATCAACAACCGCCGCACTCTTTATTCATTCCAGGTATATACAATTTACAATCTTCTTCAATAACAATATACCTACGCCAGCAAATCTACCTCGCTCCAACTCTCCAAACTCGTACCTGAAGGTTCGACGATATCTGAGTGTTCAACTCTACCTATCTTCCAACAGTCTTTACCCAGCATTCTATGATTTCTACCCGTGAGCTGTATAATAATGTCTGATAATTCAATCAAATGAAGACTTCACGATGCCTGTAGACGACGAAATATTCAACAGAGGAATAGCAGCTTTTTTTTACCGTGCATATTTTTTCCATATAGCACCAACAATTGTCTAAAACTTCGCCGAAGACACCAAACCAATCGGACAAACCGTTTCCGAGATACAATATTTTGAAGATATCATGTGCATTTTTCATAGGCCCTTCTCATAAGTAAGGCTAGATTCAAAATGGCGAACCAAGTATGCAAAACGGCGTTTTTCTTCCCCAAAAACTTGTATGCAAGGTTTCATGCAAATCAAAAAATACAAAAAATAAAAACTGGAAAAATTTCCCACTTGTTCGTGGAATCGCTCAAAAGAGAGAGTTGTAGAACACTTCCAAACCATGTTTTTGTTTAATCAACCACTGATGTTTATTACGTATTTTATTTAAAAAAACATTAAAAAAACACTTGAAAAAATAGATGTTTAAAACATTTTTACCCCTAAAAAGACATTAAATGATAATTACTCAAGGTTTAAAAGTAGCTTTTTTGTAGGAAAGTTTCTTAGTTTTTAAATGGAGGAAAGAGAATCTGGCTAAGTATGTGTTTTTGTGTTACAGCCAATTTATGACTAACATGTACCAAAACATTAAAAGCTCAATTATTCCGTAAACTTTGAGATTTGACCATATGCGTAGAACATTTTTTCTTCATATATCATCTCATATCGCCCATGAAAATATTTGCACTAAGGAACCGAACACCCTGTATATTGTACTACATCCACAACATTTTTTATCATAATAAATTAAAATGCAAAAGAAAATCAAATAACCACCAAAATCCTCTGTCACAATTCAAACAATTTGACACAAGAAGGCATGAAGCGATTCAAGACGCCGTCGTCAGCACCTCCGGCAATAGAAGGTGTAAAAACGTTAAAAATATTACGCCTTCTGAACGGTGAGATGCGTTTACACGGAAGGCGGTTTTGCGAGTCAGAGAAGGCGTCAAGTAACTACCTTCTTGGTTAGAAGGCGATGTAGGACGGTGAAGGATAGACGGTATCCCAACGGTAGGTGCCATTACGCCTTCTATTTTGTATGAAGAAGGCATCACGATGCCGTGTGTGTATTCAGGCCTTTACTTCACCGTACACTCTCTCGTGCTCGTTTAGAGGCGAAAACTGATGTTCAATCTCACCGTTCCCAAATTTGCTTCATGTAACAGCGGCTTTTTCACCATACCACTCTCTTCCTCTCTTCACTTACCACACCAACAATCTTCCTTTTTTTCTGGAATTCTTCCGCTTCACACAACTTAATCTGCCGCAATTCTAACGGCCATTTTACTGTCACCAAACAATTAAACACCCACAACACTCTTTCTCTTCCTGCTAATTTGGCCACTCTTTATTTCACGCTTTTCCCGAACTTCCCAGTCGTATCAATTCACCGACAATATCATTGAAACCCTCCACTCTGCTCTGCCAGTTAATCTTCTTCGGTGGTTTTTTTTTTCACTAGTTTAAGGATCTTTGAGATACAAGACTAATTTTTGAAAAGGCACACTAGTATGTGCTTTTACCGAGAAGATTTCTAAATATCATAGTTTCAAATGCACCGAATGTTGTGAGTTTGTGGTTCAATAAAAAGTTGCATGTAAAGGATGCGCACAGCAAAATATAGCCAAAGAAAAACTCATTAGTTCTATTAATTTCTAAATCCGAAAAAAATCATCGTAACAAGGGGTTAATTTACAACTCATTTACATCAAAATATTATTATTCGGACTTGTTTTATCCGTATGCTCTAACTTTACGTTTGAACCAATCCATTACGTTCTGGAAGCATTTTCCCACTTTTTAGCAAAATCTTTCTCATTATTTGCCTATCCTTTCAATTTCCCAAGGTTTCACTTCACAATGGCCCAATTTCTTTCAATTGAACGAAGTTCTGGGGTGTTCGGAGGATTACAGTTCTGGGGTAAAATGTTGACGTTGTTTCCTGCATTCCACTCCTGAGTCGTTTTACCATAATGGCAAGGCGCTAAATCAGGCCGAAACAACGCAGAACTCTTGTGCTTTTGAAAGAATGGTAGTAGCCGTTTTTGCAAACACTCCTTGACGTAAATTTGTTGATTAATTGTACCGGCTGTTTAGAAGATTTTGCTTTTCAAACCACAACTACAAATAGGCTGATAAACCATGTACTTTTTAGAAAACTTTGTCAACTTTTTGGCCTTGACCTGGCGATTGGAATGAAGGTTTGTTGGTTTTAATCCCTAAACCAGGACAGGAAACGACTGGAACTACGTAGACAGCTAGCCGTCTGTATCTTTATTAAACTTGTTGCCAGATCAGCTGTTATTACACAGAGAACCAGCAGATGATGCTTGGGACTAACATACATCTTCAATGTGTAAAACTGGTGATCCCAATCTAAGGCAATACCTCGCTCGAATGCAGGTTAAGTAGGAAATGGGTAGGAATATGTAGACGTGATTCTCGCTTTATTGGCCCCCCCACCACCCCCACAAATATACCTTCTTTCACCTCCAACAAAACCGGCCCCCAAAATGATAGTGTTTTGCAAAATTTAACCACCCACCCACAAACCCCCCCATGGTCAAACAAATTCCCCCCACCCCCACGCCCCCCCCCCACCCCCCCCCCCCCAAGCTTTTTCGTGATAGGGTGCCCATAGGCGTAGCCAAGATTTCAAATAGGGGGGGGGGGGCGAGTTTTTTTTTAGAGAGAGAGAGAGAGAGAGAGAGAGAGAGAGAGAGAGAGAGAGAGAGAGAGAGAGAGAGAGAGAGAGAGAGAGAGAGAGAGAGATAGAGAGATAATTACATCGTCTCCAACCAGTGGTTGCACATACTGAACAATTAATGTTAACGGACACTTAACGGACAATACAACGCCCGTTAAATGTCATTAATAAATTACAACAACAACAATACACCGCCCGGTGGACCAGTAGAGTAGGGTCATTTTCATTTTCCGACAGATGGAGCGGGAATGGAGCCCCATTTATGTGACATTACGCCTGAATGCGGGTGGATTTTCTTCTCTACTCTCACCCAAAGTATTTGACAATACCCGTCCGTTTCTTGCAACAAGATTAAACAATTCTAGGCTTGTTCTGGAATAACAAAAAACGATTTTAAAAACTTTCGATTTTTCCCATGTTTTTAAATCAAACCACATTGAATGCCAAACATTTAACGGGTCATGTTGGATTTTTGTATAGAATAACCACCGAATTTGTTTGCAGTTTGTACTGAAAATGTACTTTTCATCCGCGACCCTCTCATCCAAAGCAACACAGAAGAAACACCGTTTTTACTCACCATGCTCACACCGTTTGAATAGATTATATTTTTTTAATGGTTGTTCAAATAATAAGTGATTAGCTTTTAACAAACATACATTTTGAGTTTTGGTGGTTTATAGCTTATGGTTTGTGTCCCCTTTGCTCACCTTTAGTATAATTGTTTTATCTGATATTTTCTAAACAGGAACATCAAACATAACCTTTTAAAACGACGTAAGTAACAAATGTAAGCAAGCTGTGTTTTTTGTGCTGAATTGTTGCTACTTGCATTCTCAACACACGAGTAGTTAGTAAATAATTTAAGAAATTTTATTCATCAATGACGAAAAGAAATTCATATACGTTCCAACAGCTATTCCTCAATATTTTAAAAATAATTTATATACACATCTGCATCTGCGTTTTGAAATTTGAACCGATTTATCTGATATGATCCAACTGAAACACGTTCTGTCGAAACACGGTATATGTAGCAATCATGTGTATCTGAGTAGTATGAAACCAAAACGGTGTATCATTGAATTACATTAAAATTGTTGTTCAAATTCGAGAAATACAACCATTTTGCATATTTTTCTATTCGTGGTTATTTCAGCTGCATGAAAAAACATTCGTTTTGTTTTGTTTGCTTGTTTTTTTTTTTAATTACATGCTGGAAAATATTATACTTACTTTTGAAAAACTTTCGAATGTCCATTTATGGTACTTCTGGATAAAATGAATCAAATAACTGCTTTGGACTGCTTATAATTAAAAAAAAACCGTATGTATTTTACCCGATGATTCGTTTTGTTATGAAGGTTCTTCTGTTTATAAACACGCGCAGAACCATCGCTTATTCTTCCGGTCTTCCTCTAAACTCTCCACCGATTGCTTGTCGATCTGTCAAACTTGGAAGACATCTGCATGGAGTTATCTCAAATTATAATAATCCGTCCAATCTATCACAAAACGTTGCGATTGGTTGAGCGGACTGGAGATAATGAAATCCATTTGTATAAGGCCAAGTCTCTCCCGGTTGGTATTAAACCGATGAGCATGGATATCAATAGAAACATAAAGTTACCAGAAGGCGCAAAATGCATCTACGGACTCTTATTTTTACGAAATCCCTCAATTTCAATTTTTAATGGATTAGCATAGACTGTTCATTAGACACTTCAACTTGATTGATACAGTTATTAGTTACAGCAGTGCAATAGATTGTAGAATACAGTAGTAAAAATTGTAAGTTACGAAAAAAGAGTTTGGTTCGAGCATCGGCTGTGAAAGGTTGTGTCGATGCTTTATTACGCACTATTTTCCTATCGAGCATGGCGCGTTTCGTGTTGTTTCGGTTATCTATAATTCGGTGTAACGAGTGATCGAGTGAGCACAGTAAGAGAACAACAAAGCGTCTCTCAAGCGTTCATAAAATTATCCTTGTTTTCCTAACGGAAAACCACCATCACACTTTGTGAGTGGCTCCAATAGCATCTTTATTATTGGTTTAACTCAGATCAAATCGGATTTCCAACATTATAAAAAATCACCTTGTTTTTCCGATGAAAAAACACCATTACACTTTGTGTGTGGCCCCAATAGCATCCTTACTGTTGTAATCGGTTCGAATCAGAAATCGGTACTAGTATTTAAATATTTTACTAAACGAAGCGTGAATTCAGCTTATTGTTTACCAAAACGAACCCTGCTGCCACCCAATCTTGTCATCCAAAATCCCAGTGATTTCTCGTGGAAGTGCGGCGGTGGTCTCGGCTTCCAATAAAACGTCCAAATAAACGTTAACGCATTCCTACCCTTTCCTTATTTGACCTGCATTCGGGCGAGGCCAGCGCCGGTATTGCCTTAGTTTGGGATCACCAGTTTTACACATTGAGCATGTTTGCATCATCTGTTGATCTTCTGAGTAATAACAGCTGAACTGGCAGTAACGGAATAACAACTTCGGGCGGTCAATCATGCACATTATCCTGCTCATGCTCATAAAAACGGATAAATTATTTGAATAGGATAAGACAACTGCAACTTCTCGCCCTGACTAGCTTGCTGTTCTGCTTCTCACACGCTGAATCAAACTGTAAGATATGATCAACATATATTCTCAATAATACGAAACTACTGTACCCTAAAACGGGGAAAGCGGGGTAACGGGGCGGTTTGACCCATGCCATGAATAGTTCAAATAAATATTTTTCGTTGATACTTTTTCTAACTATCAACTGTGTTTCTTAATCTAGTATTATTTGGCTTCTGAAAGCTATAGCATAGGTTTGAATATTCAGTTTTTTGATTAACCAAGAACTGAACATTTTATTGAGCATAGCTTCTTCAACTTTCAGCTAGCGGAGAAAAAAATCAATCATTGCTTATCTAATAGCTAACATTACAGATTAAGAGATATTTCCCTAGTAGCATATTTGTTTCAAACCAGTAAAGGTGACTGCTCTGTGACTCAATTAAGTCACAATAGAGCTGCTGAAACCAGTTTTGACTGTTCTGTGCTGCTTGGAGTTTTTAGATACTTTAGGCTACATAGGTTGGGTTCTTGGTTAAAGGAAAAATATTGTAATAAAATTGTTACTCGTTACTATTTAAAAACTATTATATAATTATAACTATTTTCTCATGGATGTCAATTTTTTACGCTTTTTTGCTACAACTTGTTACAAAATCGAGGCAACTTCGCGTAGTTTGGCTTTTTCATTTAGGCAAAGGAGCAATCTGACAAACATCCCAAGCAACACAAAATCGTCATATTTGGTTACAGTGACTTGATTGTGACTTAATTGAGTAATATTGGAGTAACATCAACTGTATTGCAACAAGTTACCTTGCAACGCTCTAGAAATAAAAAATAAATAATAATATTTTGAAACAAATAATAAAATTCTAAAAATAAAATCAAAACTTAGGGGGGGGCAACGGCCCCCCCCCCCCCCCTGGCTACGCCTATGGGCCGGGGAGGAACAATAATAACAAACACAATTAATTATGAACCTCACCCCCCACCGATCTTACCCGGCGTACCACGACTTCTAATGCTCACTCGATCACTCGCGCAACAATAGGTAACCGAAACAATAGACAAAACGCTCCGGCCGATAACAAAATATTACGGAACAAAGTATCGACACAACCAATTCAACCGATTCAACCGATGGTCGACGCAAAGCTTTTAAAAATAAATTTTATTAATATAGATACAATGGGTAACCATTACTCGTCTTGCTCCACGTTCTTGAAAGCACTTACTACCTCACGAGTCGCCTGTACCCAAATCCGCATGTGTCCGTCTAGTTTCCGATACATTCATTCATCTTTATACCTAACTTCAAAAGTTTTGAGTAATGTATGATATGATGATGTATGATTTGTACTACCACCCATTGTAGCACGGAAACTAAGTCCGACAGCAATGGGCTCTCCTCTCTGTTAGACTTGATCAAGCTTTAATAACCACTGATTATCCTTATCATGCCGTTGTATGAAAGGCCAAAAGGGGGTTGGGTGGATCGATATGCAACATCACTTATACGTATCCACAGGGATATAAAGAATCTCCTTCCAACAACAAGACTGAACAATTGGTCAAAAGAGCAAGCTGTCTAACATGAGGATGCCCCAATGGGCGGGGAGAAGAGCCCGCTCTCTAATCACAAACTGTTAGCAATGGGGAGTTGGCATTCCCACTCTCCCCATCGAGAGTGCTTCAATCGGGTGCCCTGATGGTCCCTCCCATTCCCATGATTATATTCCTATGATTATGGTGTATATATTTATGTAAATGAAAAATACTACAAGCATTCGTATCTATAATATATGATCTTCATTCGGTTGATCCTGAAATGCAAGAATTGTTGTAAAGTGCTAAAGTGTAGAAATCTGTGTTTCGCGCTTAAGCAAGTTTTCGTTCGTTTTCAGCGATAGCAGCATTTCAACGCAATCTTAATTTGAGGTATCCTGAAAAAGTTTGTATAACAGATTATAATAGCTTTATTGAAATTTAACAAAACTTTACAATTTATACATTTAAATTTACTGTTGCCACGGTCACTATTTGCTACTTGATGCTGATTTTATAACAGCAATCCGCTTTTATTTTTGCTGACCTTATAGTTATTGCTACTGAGTTAAGCAAGGGAAGATTTAACTGGAAAGGAGTTAAAGATAAATGGGCAAAAAAGACAATAAGTAATCTTTGAATAATCTATGAAGTAAAATAAATAAAACAATATTACCAAACATAATGATATTGTAAGTTATGATGAAGTAATGACAAAGATTGAAATGTAAAATCAAACACCAAATGGCACACAGCGCTGCATGAATCAGATCAGCTCAGAATTGGTAAAAAGTCCATTTGCAAACCGGAAGTGAAAAATACATTCAGCAATAAGTGCAAAAGCCTACCACAGATTCCGTAATTTTCAAAAGCCTACCACAGATGTAATTTTCTGCGTTATATACTGGACATATATGGAATGCTAGATGTCATAAATTGAAGGTATATTTCGTGCTTAAGTCAGATACCGCCTAAATCAGGTTTGTTGTATGAAAATGTGAAGGTCATGATATGATGGAAATAATACGATGTTGTAAAGAAATGCTACATAATATACATATAATAATTAAATGCTGTTATTTGCCTCTTCCGCTGCAACGTTAGATGATTGAAACTCTAAAATAGCGATAATTCCAAAGTGATATAATGAAATAAAGTTGATAACCTGGCTGCCTAGCAAAATAGAAAAGAATATGAGTATGACTACTGCCCATAAACGGAAACTCAATAAATCCAAAATGAAAAAAACTAAAAATAAATGACAGGAAATTCTTCGATAACTCTTTTTTCCTACTGGGCCCCTAAATGACTCTCCACGTCTGTAAAATAGAAAATGTAGGATCATAAACAATTATATTTGTAAAGTCTGCATGTCTGCTGATCTTGCTGCAATTGTAGACGGACTTGTATTATCATAGCCACGGGGGAAGAAAACAATTCAAAACCATTACACAATACCTGGGAATTCCATGGACGATCTGAAATTATATACCGTATAAAGAATACTTCCATTTTTCGTGGTAGGGTAATATTTCAGCATTCTACTTTACCGGGGTCACGCTGCCTACATCGCCTTGGTGCGGCTGCCACCTAATGTATAGTGAACGCGATACAGCGTTTCTTACTCAACCGCTGGATGCCACAACAGACGCTGTTTGAGCCGCACCTCCTTGGTGGAGAGACGCTCGGCACGCACCTCCTCAATCTAGCTGAAGTCAGAAGGACAACAGTGCCCAGGCTGCACTACCAGCTAAGTACGCAACCCTTAGCTGGCGGACTTTGTCATCTCTTGACCCGTGGAAGAATGAGGTAGGAATTTGTGAGGACCAGGGCTATGTTGCGGGGACGCACGCTCCATCCCAGGTGTCTACTCACCATTTTGCAGCCCAACTTCAAAAGTTTTGAGAAATAGAGAAATATTAGATATTGTCTTCAAAATTTGGTAGAAATAAATTATTTGTAGCCTGAAAAGAAACAAAATTAAGAACAAAGATATAAGTAGAATCCTTGTAGTCCCCCGGATTGTATTTGTATTTGGACTATAGGCTGTAAGCCCGTTACCCTTCTTAAAATTAGAATACGACATACATATTTTACACATTACACACTTAGTTGGCCTCTAAAATATAGTCTTAGTCTACCACGAATTACTTCTGTTGTCATATTAATAGAAATTACATCCTGTAGTCTGTTGAACTCATTCATACATCTGCTTGTAGGCTCGTGCTGCGTGTAGTTTCTTGACCGAAATGGAGGATCGAATACCCTTCGTCGACGTAGAGAAACCGGGCTGATATTGAAGCTGAGTCGATCGTAAAGCAACGAACTCTGAATCCGCTCACTTAATATATTGCAGAAGAATACTGTGTCGGCGATTTTGTGTCTACTACTGATTGTGTCAATGTCAACCAGACAGCAGAGGTCTTCGTATGCTGGCAACCGTTCTCCACTCCATCCAAGATTCCTCAAAGCAAATTTCAGGAACTTTTTCTGAACTCCCTCTAGCCTTTGGATATGCACTTCGTACTGTGGTCGCCATATCACACTCGCGAAGTCGAGTTTAGTCCTAACGAGGCTGATGTATATTGTAAGGATTGCATAGGGATCAGTAAATTCTCGCCCGAAACGTCTAGTGAGTGCAAAGAGCTGCAACGATTCCTTTATAACATTGTTGATGTGATCATCAAATGTAAGGGACTGGTCCATCGTTACTCCCAAGTCCCGAATACTCTCAGCTCGTTGCAGGATCGAATTCTCCAATGTGTAGTTGCAAATGATTGGTTGAACTCTCCTGGTGTACGTCATAACGGAGCATTTGCTTGGGTTTATGCTAAGTCCGTTTTCACCGACAAACCTAACAAAATTGTTTAAATCCTGTTGGAGCAAAAGGCAGTCATCGGCTATTTTCACCGGTAGGAAAATTTTCACATCATCTGCATAGATGAGCACTATTGCTTTTGTCATGAATGACGGCAGCTTATTCATAACCATGACAAAAAGCAGCGGGCCTAGGTGGCTACCCTGTGGAACTCCTGAACGTACGACAAAGGTACCAGATGCATTGTTGAGCACTCTGACGAACTGTATTCTCTCCTGAAGATATGACTTGATCCATTCAAACAACATGCCGCCGATACCGAAATCAGCTGCAGCACGCATTATGCTATCTATTCCCACCACATCGAAAGCCTTGCTCATATCCGTATATACGCAGTCAACTTGATACCCCTTTGATATATAATCAGTCACCGTGGAAGTGAATTCACCCAGGTTCGTCACAACTGACTTTCTTTTCAGGAACCCATGCTGTGCAGTTGAAACACGATCGTTGATTCGTTCATAAAGATGGGAGTAAACAAGTTGCTCGAACAGTTTTGGCATCGCGGACTGAATAGCTACGCCCCGGTAGTTTTCAGCGTCAGAACGGGATCCTTTTTTATGAATAGGCGTTATATGAGATATTTTCCATAAAGGCGGGAAATAACCAGACGAATGAGAAGCGTTAAAAAGAATGGTCAAGGGTTCGACGAGCTCATCCTTGAATTCCTTCAGAACCTTAGCTGGCAACCTGTCGGGTTCTGCTGATTTTCTTGAGTCTAAATCCGACAAACCTTTTCTTTCTTCTTCACTTGGTAGCTCTAAAAAGTCAACGGCCGCACCGACAGGGGTGTTGATTTCAGTGGAGTGATCGTTTCGATAAACATTTTTGAAATATTCAGCGAAGAGTTCAGCGGTATCCTGTCCATTAGCAGAAGATCTGTTTCCATACTTTATCACCTCCGGTATCCCGATGTTTTTTCGCCTGCTATTCACGAACTTCCAGAAAGATTTAGGATTTTCTTTAATTCCATTCTGAATGCCTGTGATATACACTTGATACGCTTCTCTGTGCAGCACTTTGAAAGTTCCCAGTAGTTGTTTGTAGGAAGTAATGTTCTCCGGGGTAGGATTGCGTCGCATTTTCTTCAGTGTCTTCGTTTATCTTTGAGAACTTGTATCAATATCGGCGAGAACCATTCTGGGTACGGGTTTTCCCTTGAACGTTCCTTGTAAAAGGGTGCAAAACGTGTGAACATGGTGAACAATACAAAGTAAAACGAGAGGACGTTGAAATCTATGCTGTTTTCCACAATTGTAGAATCGAGTCCACAATTCAAAACATCGACTGAGTTGAGAAAATCCACCATTAACGCAGCATGTTGCTTGTACGTGTCTGAATCGTGGTCGAAATCATCTTGGGAAATGAAAATGTCGCCCCACAAAATATCCATTAATGCCATTTTAACCGACGCCGTATTCATTAACTCAAGGTTCAAGTGCTTTTTGGACATCCCAATCTGCAACTCGCGTAGTGCATCCGTAGCTATCGTCAGTTGCATTGCGTAGTGGTGAATTTCGTGCTTTATTATTGGGTCAGTCACAACAACTTTGCAGGACTCGGTGTCAGTGGTGAATACGAGATCCAAAAATCTATTGTTTTGATTCGGCAGATCACACACTTGCATCAGCCCGGCCGACAATAATCCATCAACAATGGCGATTTCGCTCTGCGAATTTATTCGATGAGGTAAGAGAAAACAATCTTTTCCCTCCTGTAAACACTGATTCCAGCTCAAATTTGGCAGGTTTAAATCTCCAACCACGAGCACCGTGTCATCCGCTCCAACGGTCTCGACGACGGACTCCACATAATTGACGAACGAGTGATACCGATGAATGATGTTTGAAGAGTATAGCCATTTCTATGAAAAGATACTAAGAGTTATTGTTGCGGGCTGTCGATGGTTTGTGATAACTATGTGTTGAACACTATTGGCTGAAATGAGCATCGAATGAAAATAGTAAGAACATTTCATTGAATAAATGACTATAATACTGGGTTGTTTATTAAGCTGAATCCCATTCGAGCTATATCTGATGAACTCAGTCGGCTGTTCTACTTACGAAAGACATTCCCACCGCCTAATGCAAATGAGCGCAATGTTACAACTTGGAAAAATTGTAAAAGAAATCTATGAATCAATCCTCTCAGATTTATCGCTAATATACTATTATGATAAATTTACAAGCTCATAACTGCATGCTTGTTTGTGATTTGAAAAATGTCCAGAGTCATTAACAAAAAGTCCGGCCACCGATGCAGCACGGTATCGGAACTTTCGATATGGAAACCTGTGTCGCTTCACAAATCCTCAACCAAATGTGCAAAAGCACGTTGGCCAATATTTAGTGTCAACCAGTGGGTACGTGTGCTCTACTCCAAGGTCCCCTTCTTTCAAACTCACCTTCAGTTCAATTTACCCATTGAGTAGGACACATCACAATAGAAAATATTGTGATGGAGCACGGACGTTAGGTAAACTAGATGTATGAAAAATACTCTATAACCTATTTCGGATTATATCTGAAAAATACAAATTTGGCCAACACTCACCAGTAACATGAAATGTTTGATTGCATGCATTTTTGCTTAAATGAAAAAAAAAAAAAAAAATGATTATGTTGCCATTCTGATGATGGAAAACCTTTCCGGATACTACTATAGAATTGAAATAGCACAGAAAGTGTAGCCTATGAAACATAATTTGTGTCTGACAATTGTCATGAACGCCGGCGTCGGTGGTGTAGTGGTAAGCGTGACTGCTACTTGGCACCCCAGTGGGTCTGGGTTCAATCCCAGTCGACGTCGGTGGTTTTTCTGAGGCGAAAAAATCTGGTCACGTCTTCCTTCGGAAGGGAAGTAAAGCCGTTGGTCCCGGCTCATATTCATGAGTCGTTAGGTAGGGTCCAGGTGGTGGAGTCGTCTTCCTGGCGTCGATGATTGTCACCAAGTGAGGAAATAGGCCGACGGAAAATAAAGAAAAAAGAATCTCATAAACAAAAAAATTCTAAAACTCAAAATTTACAAATTTTTGTCGGCAACAAAAAGGGTTTTATGAACCAGGTTCATATTACTAGATCGGTCCTCTTATCACTCGACCATTTCGACATATGAGATAAGGAATAGTCAGAATCCTCTTAAACCTTACCATCATCCTATTTGCCAACCTTATACGGGACTTAAATAGGTATTCACTTTGATATAAGAGAATTCATACATAGGGTATAGGTTTAAATTAAAAAAATTTGCTGGAGCAAATAATTGTTCGATTGCACTGACGTTTTGAAGTATCAAGACGTTATCATACAATCAATTTCACCAATCATGATGTTCGGTCATGCAAGCAATTGGAAACTGAAATTTCCAATATTTTAGTGTTCTAGCATAACTTATCTTTGTTTCTTGAATGTTTCAGTGGCAAACGAGTTTGTGATATAAATACTGATATGATATATATTTGTCTAAATCAAAGTTCAAAATCTGTCTTTTTTCGTCCAACACGGCGCTAACCAAACATACCTGACTACATTACTAATTATGTTTTTATTGCGTACAGCGCATCAAGTTTAAATTATCATGTTTCGAAATTGAAAATATCTTCCCAACATCATGGAATCCCAGTAGCGAACAGCATTTTTTGCAAGAACCAAAGATTAAGTAAATTCACTTATCCCGGAGAGGCATGGCAGACTACCCTAGAACCAAAGATGTAAATGCTATACCTTCTCTTCACATCTTTGGTTCTGGGGGCAACCCCGGCGTAATGGTTAACATCCATACCTCTCACGCCAAAGTCACGAGTTCAAATATCACCCCTGAACAAGTTATGAAAACCCTAATAAATTTCGTACGGTTATTTTTCTTAACGACCTATTTGGGATATCATTCAAACCATTAAAGAAATGGTTGGAAGATTTGTGATATCGTTCGTTTAAGGTAATTTTTTACCAGGGAAACACCCAAAGAGGTGTTTGTGTGACTACGACGGGAGATGAACCAGCCCGAGGCTGAACATCTCGATAATACAGAAACAAACAAAACAAACAAATCTTTGGTTCTAGCAAAAATTGCTGTTCACTGGTTATCCCATGATTGTTGGGAAGATATTTCCAATTTCAAAACATTATATCTGACTAGTTTTGTTGACGTTTGGCCTTTCTCGCATATGTTTTCTCTTTGAAATACGGAAGACTAATAACTAGCTGAACCCGGTGCGTGCGCTGCTACGCTTGCAACTTAATGATGGGAAATTTAATATAACTGGCACGTTTATGGGTTTTTTTTCGGAATGGTTTTTTTTTTTATTGAATGAACAGTGGTTCAAGCTTCTATCAAAACATGCTTCTTACCCGAGAAATACACGTTTTGTGTTTAAGTAACCTGGATAATTCTCATTTTTGGTATAAATTTGTGTTTCATTTGTATGGGAGCCCTCCCTTCCAGAGAGGGGTGGTTCCTCAAACCACCGTACAATCATTGCCTTCAAAACCCCCCACATGCCAAATTTGGTTCCATTTGCTTGATTAGTTCTCGATTTATGCAGAAATCTCATGTCTCATTTGTAGGAGAGCCCCCCTTCCTGAGAGAGTAGGGGTCTCAAACAATCATAAGAACCTTCCCCAGCCCCAAAGACCCCTGCATACAAATTTTTCCGTTGGTTGGTTCGAACTTTCCGAGTCTATAAGGGTCTGACAGACAGACAGACAGACAGACAGAAATTCATTTTTATGCATATAGAAATCTAGCCTCCAAAAACCCTCATATGCTAAAAATGGTTTCATTTACTTGATTAGTTCTCGAGTTATGCAGAAATTTGCGTTTAATCTGTATGGGAGCACTCCCCCTCCCCCCTTAAAAATGTGGAGGGTTATTGAACTGCCATAGAAACATTTCTTGCCCCCAAAAACCTCAACATGCCAAATTTGGTTTCATTTGCTTCATTGGCTCTTGAGTTATGCTAAAAATTATGTTTCATTTTTATGGCAGTCTCCCCATTCAGAAGGCGGAGGGGTCTCAAACCACCTTAGAAACATTTATTTCCTTCCAAAACCTCCACATGCCAAATTTGGTTTCATTTGCTTGATTTGTTCTCAAGTTATGCAGAAATTCGTGTTTCATTTGTATGAGAGACCCCTCTTTCAGTGAGCGGAGGAGTCTCAAACCACAATAGAAACATTTCTTGCCTTCGAAAACCTCCACATGCCAAATTTGGTTCCATTAACTTGATAAGTTCTCGAGTTAATCAGAAATTTGTGTTTCATTTGGTATATGAGCCCTCCTTTCATAAAAGGGAGGGGCTCGAGTCAACTTAGAAACATATCTTGCCTTCAAAAACCTCAACCTGCCAAATGTGGTTCCATTTACTTGATTAGTTCTCGAGTTATGCAGAAATTTGTGTTGCATTTGTATGGAACCCCCCCCCCCCCCCCCCCCCTATTCCAGATGCCGGAGGACTCTCAAACTACCTAAGAAACATTTCTCTCCTCCAAAAACCTCCACATGCCAAATTTGGTTCCATATGCTTGATTAGTTCTCGAATTATGCACAAATTTGTGTTTCATTAGTATGAGAGCCCCCCTCTTACAGAGGGCGGAGGGGTCTCGAGTCACCTTAGAAATATTTATTGCCTTCAAAAACCTTCACCTTCCAAATTTGTTTCCATTTACTTGATTAGTTCTCGAGTTATGCAGAAGCTTGTGTTTCATTTGTATGGGAGCCCCTCCCCCTACCAGATAGAGAGGAGGGGTCTCGAACTTCCGTAGAAACATTTCTTGCCTTTAAAATCCCCGCATGCCAAATTTGGTTCCATTTGCTTGATTAGTTCTTGAGATATGCAGAAAATTCTGTTTCATTTGTATGGGAGCCTCCCTTTCTAGAGAGGGGAGGGGTCTCAAACTACCATAAAAACATTTATTGCCTTTAAAAACTTCCCCAAGCTAAATTTGGGATCCTTTTCTTGATTAATTCTCGAGTTGTGCAGAAATTTGTGCTTCATTTGTATGGGAGCCCCCCTTTTTAGAGATGGGAGGAGTCTTAAACTATCATAAAAACCTCTGTCGGCCCCATAAACTCCTGCATACAAAATTTCTCGTTTATTGGTTCAGTAGTTTTCGATTATATAAGGTTCAGACGGACAGACAGACAGAAATTCATTTAAATTTCAGTTTCATTTGTATGAGAGCCCCCCTTCTATGAGAGAGGAGGGGTCTCAAACCACCATAGAAACATTTTTCGCCTCCAGAAAACCCCACATGCCAAATTTGGTCCCATTTGCTTGATTAGTTCTTGAGATATGCAGAATCTTCTGTTTCATTTGTATGGGAGCCTCCCTTTCTAGAGAGGGGAGGGGTCTCAAACTACCATAGAAACATTTCTTGCCTCCAAAAACTTACGCATGCTAAATTTGGGTTCCTTTGCTTGATCAGTTCTCGAGTTATGCAGAAATTTGTGCTTCATTTGTATGGGAGCCCCCCTTTCTAGAGAAGGGAGGGGTCTCTAACTATCTTAAGAACCTTCTCCGGCCCCAAAAACCCCTGCATACAAATTTTCACGCCGATCGGTTCAGTAGTCTCCGAGCCTATTAGGGTCAGACAGACAGACAGACAGACAGACAGACAGACAGACAGACAGACAGACAGACAGACAGACAGACAGACAGACAGACAGACAGACAGACAGACAGACAGACAGACAGACAGACAGACAGACAGACAGACAGACAGACAGACAGACAGACAGACAGACAGACAGACAGACAGACAGACAGACAGACAGACAGACAGACAGACAGACAGACAGACAGACAGACAGACAGACAGACAGACAGGCGATTCGAAAATATAGAGAACAGTGTACGTTTGAAGATGCGCCGAAGAGTGGTCGGAAATCCGGTCCTGTTAGTCCGGATATCGATAAAAAAGATCAGGGATGCGAGCAAGCGAAAACCAGAGGCTTCCGTTCGGGATGTTGCGAAAAAACTAGAGACCTCGTCGAGTAACGTCATGCGTGCCAAAGAAAGACTTGGGCTAAAAACATACCGGAAGCAGAAAAACCCCAAAAGGAACCCGGAAACAAGTGCGCGCTAGCTGCATCTTTTTTTCCGCCCTTTCTACGGTTCGTTATTGTGGTGAAATTCTGGGTGTATAATAATGGACGAATGAAACGTATGTGAAACTAGATTACAAAACGCTTCCCCAAAAAAAAACCTATACTGTAAGCGAAGACAAAGACATCCCAGAAGCGGAGAAGGCAATTTTTACCGAAAAATTCGGTAAGAAGGTTATTTTATGGCAGGCAATATGCAAGTGTGGTAGAAACATCGAGTCCGTACATCACCAAGGAGACGATGAACACTCAAAAATACGGTCCTGAATGTCTCTCCAAGCGATTATTGCCGATAATCAGGCAGCACGAAGGTCAAGTAGTGTTTAGGCATGATTTGGCGTCATGTCATTACGCAAAAGACACTTCAGAATGATACAAAGATCAAAATGTATGTTTCGTGACGAAAGACATGAATCCGCCAGAACTGCCAGGAGGCACAGCCAATCGAGACTTTTTGGGCTTTAAAAAAAGCAAAAAACCGAAAATTCATAAAACCAGCGAACTGACATCTAAAAATTTAAAAAAAGATTAGCCAAAAAGGGAAATTGGTCAAAATGGTGGGAAATTTACCACTGTGCAGAAGCTAATGGGTCATGTTCGAGGAAAAGTTAGAAAAAATTGACTATGATTAAATACTTTGATGAAAGCGAAAGATAATAAAATAATATAAAACACAAATACAAATATGATTTGCCAAGTAAAATTATTAAAACTAAAAAAAAACATGACTTTTTTGTTATTTTGAAAGTGTGCTTATACTTTCTGGAACAGTCTATACCTGTACCAGTTTCGGCAATGAATTACCGAACACACAATAGCTGAGCTGACTCGATGTATTCGGTAATCCACATTATACCTGGTTTCAAAAGTTTCCACATAACAATACTAAATTCCGGTAAAAATCACAAAAGAGTTGGGATCTACTCTTCAGATTTCGGCAAAAAAAAAACAAATTAAGAATGCGAAAGCTTAAGTGTGTAGAAATATAGTCGCTTCGCTTGATTTTCCCAAAGCCGGGTGCGAATACCACGTTGGGGCCAATTTCATTAGCAATGTCATCACATACAGTAAACATAATTAAACAACAAGTCAACCCAGCAGGATCAACAACCGAGTGAAACTATCGGTTGGGGAATTACAATGCTTCCGTGTTAAATTTATAGCACAATCTACCAGCTCCATTCCATGCTCCTACACAAAATGACCACCTCCCGAAGGCGTTCATGTTATGAAGCCTTTTCGTACAAATTTCATGTAGGACATTAATGAATAGAAATGCCCAAATAAATACCAACTTCCCCGGCAGGTTTACCTACAATATAGCGTATTCTACGCTTTCTTATAGCCACTATAAATGTTTGACAATCAATTCGAGTTGTCCCTTTATGCTTTCCCAACAATCCCCAAGGTTTCAAAGTGCCAGCTAAACTTTCAATATTCGTGTGCAAAGACATTCATTCAGCGATAGAAATTATTTTCGCCACCATACCCTGACGCCATATTACCACGAGGCGTCATTAGGGCGGATATTACCGAGGCTGGAGGGTGGCAAATGCTTATTATGTCTAGTTCGATGTAGCATGTATTGATATCGTCAAAGCACACAATTTCTTGCCATTTGTCCGGTTTGGTAGCAGTGGTTTTATTGGACCGCCACCACCAGCACCATCACTTCCAACCAATGCCTCCATCAAGGTCAACATATTAAATTGCAAGTTGCACCGGATATGTGCACATTATCGAACGCATCCCTCGTCAGCCAGCCGTCAAACCGGATGACCGATCGGCTGGCGGCAGTGTTGCTTCTGCTGGCCATGTGGCCCCATGGTCGCTGGTATCTGGTTACTGTAGAGTAGGTGCTGACGCATGGTAGCTATTACCAGCTTCTGGTCGTTAAAGTTTTACGACCATCTGTTTGCGGAAGATTGGCACGGACGCGGGCGTGCTCAGGATTTCCCCTCGAGTTGGTTGATGTGGACGGGAAATCGAATGCGTGATTGCACAAGGTTCCAAAGTTTTACGAAGGAAGCTTGCGTTACCAGTAAACTTCTTGCAACTTCTTGAGTTGCGGAGAAAAATTCTCATTTGTATCCAGCTATGCATTTTAGCTTGAAATTGAAGGTTGGAAGAACATACTGTTTAGAAAAAGTCGTCGCTTCCAATGGATGCCTTATTTGGTTGCTCGTAAATTCCAATGTAAGTACTTTACCCTCCATGTATTTTGCAATTTTTGTTTTTTACGTCCGGTACAATTCTTTTCGCAAAGCATTACCCACCTCATATCTATAGGGTGTCCCAAGAAATATAATCACGAATAAAAAAAATTGCTTTTAGAAATTTGGTCTCATGAATCATTTCTCAGTAGCATATAAAAAAAATCTAATTATCGTTCATTATAAGCCAAGGAACGCAGTTTTGCCTTAATACTGCTCGTCTGTCTTTGCAAAGACTCCTTCGCAATTGTTTCAGATACATTTCTCCTGTCCTTTTGTTTGATTGTATCTGCTGCTTAAACATGTTTCCTTAGATATACCTTGTCTCGAGCTCAAAATGTCTCGATTGTTAGGGTGATAGTTTCGAGGATTCATAAGTTTCGAGGATTCATAAGTTTCGGCACGTATTGAGCTTTATTGGCGTCGTACCATGCTATGGTGTCTTTCGCATAAAGGGTGATACGGTCAAAATTTGGTCAAGGGAAAACGCGTGTAAATCGGTGAAATCGTTTATTTAAAAAATCAAATTAAATTTCTTTTTTCAAGTTCAATTAGTATAAAATTCAGAAAATATTCAGTTAGGCTTCCGCTTTTCCAAACTGGAATTGCCGGGCCTTACGCTTGACCCCTG
Source organism: Aedes koreicus (assembly GCA_024533555.2). Classification (NCBI taxonomy): domain Eukaryota; kingdom Metazoa; phylum Arthropoda; class Insecta; order Diptera; family Culicidae; genus Aedes; species Aedes koreicus. The sequence goes on along the minus strand of JAHHFK020001768.1, from coordinate 5,464 downwards.
CCATCAGATTTTGTACAGCCACCTTGTCCACCTTCTTCGCCGCAGAAAGCCAGTTTGCCTTGAACTGCTGCTCGTCCTTAGCAGTTTTTTTGGTCTTCTTTAGGTTCCGCTTGACAATAGCCCAGTATTTCTCAGTTGGGCGGAGCTCTGGCGTGTTGGGAGGGTTCTTGTCCTTGGGAACCACCTGCACGTTGTTGGCGGCGTACCACTCCATGGCCTTTTTACCGTAATGGCAAGATGCCAAATCTGGCCAAAACAGTACGGAACAACCTTGTGTTTCTTCAAGAAAGGCAGCAGACGTTTATTCAAACACTCTTTCACGTAAATTTCTTGGTTGACAGTCCCGGTGGCTATGAAAATGCTGCTTTTCAAGCCACAGGTACAGAGGGCTTGCCAAACCAGATATTTCTTTGCGAACTTTGACAGTTTCGTGTGCTTGAAAATATCTTTGCTACCTTTCCCCTTCCTTTTGCCGTATAAAACTCCTGTCCCGGAAGCTGCTTGTAGTCGGCTTTGACGTAGGTTTCGTCGTCCATTACCACGCAGTCAAACTTCGTCAGCATCGTCGTGTACAGCCTCCGGGATCGCGCTTTGGCCGTCGTATTTTGTTTATCATCGCGATTTGGAGTCACTACCTTCTTGTAAGTCGATAGTCCGGCTCGTTTTTTGGCTCGATGCACGGTTGTAGACGATACACCCAGCTTATTTGCGGCATCTCGGAGAGATAGGTTAGGGTTTCGCTTGAAACTACCGGCAACTCTCTTCGTCGTCTCAGCGGCTTCCGGTTTTCGATTTCTGCCCCGATCCAGACTTTCTGGCCGTCGACAAACGTTCCCCAAACACTTTAATTACATTTGTAACGGTTGATTTGGCAACTTTTAGCGATTTTGCCAACTTTGCGTGCGAGTAGCTCGGATTTCCGCGATGCGCGAGCAAAATTTTGATACGCTGCTCTTCTTGCTTGGACGTAGCTGATTCAAGCATTCCCGGGTGTACGCATCAGTCTTCATTGTCTCCGATGTCCACATTCTGCATTCGTAAGTAGCTTGTCAAACCATTGCATATACCGAATTTCTCAGTAAAAATTGACTTATCAGCATCATCGACGTACTGACCTTTACGCACGGTATTCGGTACATCGTTATTCACTCGCTCCATCTCCTCCAACGATTGCTTCGAGTGGTGGGCCGACGCCAGATCCGACCAGAACCGCGTCTTCGCCCTTATGGTATTTCTTGATAAACGACGCAACTTCCGGCAGGCAGTTCGTTCTATAAATTTCCCCATTCACTGCCAGTCCGGAGCGAAAGAAGAGCGGCTTTGACATCCCCTTCTCGCGGATTGTCAGCCACAGCAGCACCTTCTTGGGGAACTTGATGTGTGAAATGAACTTCACCTCGGAGCTCACTTCCTTCGTGGGGGAAGTAAAATACGAAGTGCCCTGCCAGTCGTTGCCATCCAGGGTGAGATAGGTCTCGTCGTCCATCACCACCGCCACGTCGCGATTCGCCGGTAAAATCGAGTTGACCATCTTATTCAGCCGCTGCCGCTGCGTCATTGCCTGCAGCTCCGAAACCAGTGAACGCGACTTCCGCTTCCTGACAGGTATGTTCATGTTCGCCAGGTACTTTTTCACTGTTTGGCCGGTTGAACCGAGCTCCCGGCTAAGCGCACGCAGCGATGTAGCCACTTTTCCCTCGGTCTTCCTCTTCAGCATCCTTTAGAGCTTCTTGTCGCTCAGGGTCGTCGGCCGTCCGGAACCGGGCTTTCTTTCGATGCTCTGATTGTTGTCTAATAGTGCCAAGATGTGGTAGATGTCGGAACGGGCGTATCCGGCGTCCACAAAGTGCCACTCGATGTCCGTTTTCGACGTGGCGGGGAGCCGTTTTTTGAACGCGCACACTTCTGAACGGAGTTGCTTCACTGTTTTTGCCATCACGGTGAGAGTTCGACTGATAGAGCTGTCAAATTTTGTCTGCTGACTCATGGGTTACTATGATTGATGCTTCATTGTTTTGCCTATCAATGTAAGTCCTCTCACTATTGACAAGGTGAAACATTTGACCAATGAGATGGGCCAACATTTCCACTATTTAGCGTACAAACTCTAAGTTCACAAAGTAGTCCAGAACCAGCATTCGTATACGAAGCCCTAGACACGCCCTTTCGTTCCGTGTTTAAAGGGTTGACGCAGTTCACGGATGCTTTGGAAGCAGGGAAACGCACATTGACTGCATTCCGCCTAATGTACACATGTGTGATTCAATCGAGATGGAACAACACGAACAAAATACCGGGAAACATTTCATACCCAAACGGTAACCGTCCATCCACTTGACAATGTCAATCTGTGCAGCCATACGGGAAGCCGGGAAGTGTCTCGTATCAATGGACTATTTTTATTACCTTTTGAATCGCTCAAGGTCATTCGATTTTATTGCTTTATTGCATGGAACCGTTATGGCACCCATTGCCACCCATCGTCCAACGGCCGGACACTGTGTTCGATGTTGTGGAAATGCGAAGTCGGGTGCGGAGCCGGAACACTTGGCTCAAACACTCCGAAAGCACGTCGATGGAAGCTTGTGTCGATAATCTCGGTTTTATGCGTATTTGCGATAAGGGCTTTTTTCTCGGGTTGAATCCTCGGAGGAGGATTACCCGGATAAAACAACATTTTTTCTTTACAGAGAAACCACGCGTCCCCATAAATTTCCATCTCACAACCCTCCCTCTTGCTCCTAAAAGACACATTCAAAATAACAAATACAAGGCAATAAAAGCGTCTAGTCCACCATGATCAAACTGTTATTGTCTGCTTTTTTGACTTGCAAAACAATGCTAGGCAGATGTAGCCGCAATGATAAATCCTATTCGAAGCGTGCCGCACTCCCTTCCGCGTCATCGAACAGTCCCGACCAATTTGTTTTGTTACTGTATTCGTAATTACTCTCATCATGAATATTTGTTTTTGCTGTTTCTCTTCAGTATTCAACGTGTTCAACAAAAATGGTCCCCATGTGGCGAAGGAGCGCTCCAGCATATTTTTCATTTTTGGTCAATGTTTTGGTTAACGCATTTCTATCATTTCAGCCATTTGATAATCGAGAAAAGCTTCTTGCCACTACCACAATGCTACAACTTTTTTTTTGGTGCTTCTGAAGCTGCACAGCAATTCTTGTCAAATGATGAAAAAGCCGACCCCTCTTGTCACAATTTGCTGTCAGAAAAGAACAATTTTGTAATGCGAAGCCTGCTGTTGTCTTTGTGGCTTTGTGTCAGTTTCGCTTCGAAAAAGGAAAGCAGCTTTTTTGCAATGGAAATTGAATGCGAGTGCGATTGCGGTTGCGATTGCTATCCGGCTGTGAATGACATTTATAAGCCTTTGATTGTGTATGGCGATGATTTCTATGGTGTGGGGCGACGTTGAAAATGATCTTTTGATAAAAAATGTCCGACCTCTGCCGGTGGCACGTTGACAACTTTCTATTAACTGATTTTACCTTTCAGAGTTGAGCTGAATAATGGGATGCCGTTCTTGAAATTATGTCGCATTTCAAACCGCTCATGTTCACCGGAATTAACCTCAAGTGGGACGACGATATTGTACCGGAAGAAGCCTGGAGATACAGCGGAGAATCAAGTTCGAAAATGAAAACTGTCGATGAAGTAAATTTAATTAGAAGAGCTTCGGAGAGATGTGGAAGCCAGTGCGGGAGATTCAGAAGCGGATATAGATGAATGATTGTAAAAATTTGTCCGAAGCTGTCCAAACAGGAGAGAAGGGATGCTCGAAGATGAGAAAAAAACTGAACATTACTAAGTAGGAAATGACAAGATCCCGAAACTAAACTGGCAATGTAAAATATATAAACGCGATACAGTGCTAGTAAATTTGGTTGAGTTCTCACTTGTCTACTAATGTTGCTTAACGTTGCTATAATTTACTTCCTTTTGAATCCTATTCGGGTTGGTTGTGCATTTTCGCGCCTTTTGCCGCAAGTTTACTGATCTAGCGCAGGAGCGGAGAAACCAGAAAAATACCTGATGGCTGAAAGCAGAGCGTCGAGCAAAACGCCACCCGCTGTCAATAAAACATATTCATACGAAGCGACCTTAGCGACAATGGTGACCTAATGTTTAGAAGAGTTTGAAGTTTTAAGGTTACATTTATTATATTGATTTATATCTATTTTAAGGTTCGGAAAGTATATCATCGGAAAACGCATTCTCATTATATAGAAAGCCCAAGGGTAAGTCGCTTAGAACAGTGTGCCATCCACGATGTCTTACACACTAGACGAATATGTTTCATAACTGCGGCACACACAACATACTCAGAAGCAGATCGTGATCGGCAATACTTTGGGTTGTATCCTGAATATTCCAGTGACATGAGCGTGAATCAAATCTAAGTGCATGAAATCCTGAACGGACTAAAACAATTAGATGCATCCAAAGGCTTCGGGACCTTTTTCGGAGTCCCTCCTTTGTTTATGAAGACTTTAGCAGCTGAGCTTACTTCTCCATTGTGTTGGCTTGTTAATATGTCACTGAATCCGAGACGTTCCAAAAATTATGGAAGAGCTCATTTCTAGTGCCTATTTTTAAGTCTGGTAAAAAATCTGATATTCGTAATTATCGGGGTATAGCCCTGATCTCTTGCATTCCAAAACTTTTTGAGGCAATTGTGAATAAAATTATTTAACCAAATCAAAAAAATAGAATAACTACTAATCAGCATGGATTTTTTAAAGGTCGTTCGACAACCACAAATTTACAAGAACTCGTTAAATATTCTCTGGAAGCAATGGATAAAGGAAACCATGTAGCGGTTTTGTACACAGATTTTAGTAAAGCATTTGACCGTGTCGATGTAATTCCTTTCTTTATTTAAATTGCAAAAAATGGGAATTCAGCCCAAACTCCCTCAAATGGCTTAATTCATACCCAACCAACCCTGATCAAGTTGTAAAATTTAAAGGAAACCAATCAACACTTATTCATGCCACTTCGAGAGTCCCACAAGGATCTCATCTAGGACCACTTTTATTCGTTCTATTTGTAAATGACTTATCTTTTATTCTTGAGAAACAAACATTTTCAATTTACGCTGACGACATGAAACTTTTTATTTAGAAAGAAAAAATGCAGAGGACATCAACGCTTTTAGGAATGAGATATTGTTGTTCCATACTCGGTGTGACAAAGTCTGCTACAACTGAATGTTAAAAAATGTAACTTAATTACCTTCAGTCGAAAACAAAACATACCTAATATACAAATAACTTTAGGCAATCAGAATGTAAGGAAGTGTGATAGCGTTAAGATTTAGGTGTTGTTCAGACTCTGAACTTATGTTCATTGATCATAATAACAGAATTATCAACAAAGCTAAAAACATGCTTGGATTTATTAAACGTTATTGCTATAACTTTCATGACCCGTATACGATAAAAACATT